>JAODXP020000031.1:1241704-1279204 GCA_027497455.2 Sardinella longiceps
CCAGTTATGGCATTAAAAAACTTGCTTTCACTAACCAGTAGTGGCATTGAAGGGGGGGTGGGGGGGTAGGATTTAGTCTCTGTGTTTGTCGAGAACAGCTGGAGGGGTATCCAGCCAGTCATGCCTGGTCAACCTGCCTCAATCTTCTTTCTCAGCGTTTGGTAAACACCGTGTGTGTCTGTCTGCAGGCAGAGAGGCAGGAGTCGCTGCATGTTGTGTGTGTCTCTCAACAAAGAGCTCAGCCAGGGAGAACTCACAACACACACACACACACACACACACTCACACACACACACACACACACACACACACATGCACGTACAACACACACACACGCAAGCAGGAAATGAGCCGCTGCGGCTTTTGTGTGGCTTGTGTTGACAGTCTCTCGCCTTCGTTTATCCTCGTGCTCTAGTGCACGACATTCCAACCATCAGTATCCAATGGCGACCTGATTGGCTGTCCATCTCCTAGTGTTTGGAGTAAACACTTATCTAATGACTGACTGCTGACGCGTGAAACTGTTACTTTAGCCGTCAACAGTCTCGATTTTTTTGATGAGCCGATTGGGTCCACATGCATGTGTAAAACACTAAATAACTAAATGTTCTAATTCAAAAGATTAGACAGGTGCATCTTTAATGAATTACACATTAAAATTGTGTGACTCCTGAAGGTATTTGTAGCTAGTCTGGGCAGAGAGTGTGTGTGTGTGTGTGTGTGTGTGTGTGTGTGTGTGTGTGTGTGTGTGTGTGTGTGTGTGTGTGTCAAGAGCAGGCACAGCTAGGGCATTTCATTAATGAGACAACAAGGTATTTTGTAGCTAGTCTGGGAAGAATGAGTGTGTGTGCGTGTGCGTTTGTGCTTGTGTGCTTGCGTGCATTTGTCAAGAGCAGCCACAGTCAGGGCATTTCATAAATGAGACAACATTCTGCTTGGACATGTGTGTGTGCCTGTGACGTCACGTGTACAGTTTAATTAGACATGCATTTGCTGTAGGTGTTTTATGCGTGCGTGTGTGTGTGTGTGTGTGTGTGTGTCAGAAATGTCTATGCTATAATTACGGTGGTGATGCGGCAACCTACAGTAATCAGAAGAGATAAGTGAGCTAAACAGAGTGTAACAGCAAGCTGAGAACACAGAGACAGGTACCTCTCTTAGCAGGCACACACACACACACACACACACACACACACACACACACACACACACACACACACACACACAACCACACAGCACAGAAAGAGGCCCAGAGGCAAATACACTCACACACACACACACACACACACACACACACGTCCAAGCTATCAAAGGAGAGGCTTGTTGAGTGGCTAATTAGTGCAATTAGCCTTTGTGCTTTCCAAAGCTATGCACTCCCCGACTCCAATGAGATAATGGTGATTGCATGTTGCCTCTTATTGCTAACAGATTACTGCCTCTTAAACGCTCCCAAATGTGCCAGTGACCTGAGCTGAGTGAAACTGCACTCACTCATGGCTTATTTATGTTTTTCTCTCTCGCAAACACACCGACCTGAAATAGTTTGGTTTGTTTTGTTTTTTTTTCTTTAACTATTAGCATAATTTATTATGATTAGCTAAGCGCTATTATTAAGGCTACTTAGAGGCCTCTTTCTTTTATTTCTTTTTTTTTGTTTGTTTGTTTTTGTTTTGGTTTAGTCAGCAAGGAACGTGTCCAAATTGCTGTCCTGTGTGTGTGTGTGTGTGTGTGTGTGTGTGTGTGTGTGTGTGTGTGTGAGTGTGTGTGAGAGAGAGAGAGAGAGAGAGAGAGAGAGAGAGAGAGAGGGGGGTCAAGTTAATTCAGTTTATTTATATAGCTTATTTCAAAACACGACTTGGCAGACAAAAAAAAAATAGGTAATTGATAATTGATTAAGTAATTACACATAACTTCTGGGAAACTACCTTGAATTACAAGAGTTTAGAATAGTTGTAATATAAAAAAAAAACAAATTGATTTCAAATAAACTAATACAGGAGTCACAAAACACAGTCTTGGTGTGAAACAGGAAGGACTCAGCAGGTGTTTTTGTCTCTCTTTGACGTGATTGGCTAGTTTTGGTAGGCTCCCTCCTGTGAGACATCCCATCCCCTGTTCCATTGGCATGGCAACCCCACTGTTGCCTCCCTTTCCTTGGCACATTGTTCCTGTTGCCACGCCTGAACACTTCCATGGGCGTGTGACCACAAGTCAGTGTGTGTCCTGTCCGACCCCAAAACCCGCCAATGAAGTTTTTGATAACCCGGCATAACATGGCATACATTTATACATTTGACACACACACACACCGTTCGCTGAAAGAGAAAGAAAGGCCAAGTTCTTTACATTGAAATTTGTCACAGCAGGTTTCATAGAGCTGTAGCTGTAGCATCTTTTGTAGGTGGATGAGAGAGAAGGGGGGGTGGGGTGGTAAAGGAGAGGAAGAAAGGTAGGCAGGGAGAGAGAGAGAGAGAGAGAGAGAGAGAGAGAGCGCACAAGTGGGCCCTGCAAGCGGGTTAGCGGGCCGGGAAGCTAGCGTTTAGCCTCTGAGGCGGTGGCGGCGGTGGTGGCATAGGAGCCCTTAGCAACGCTGCTGTTAGGGGAAGGCATGCGTGGAGGGGCACTGAGGTGCTCAGCACTTCCTCTGCTGTGGGAGGGGGTGCTGTGTGTGTGTGTGTGTGTGTGTGTGTGTGTGTGTGTGTGTGTGTGTGTGTGTGTGTTGGGGTGTGGGGGGTGATGGTAACAGTGGCAGACCCTTACAGAGCGCCAAACAAACACACACACACACACACACACACACACACACACTCCTTCACTGCCTTACCCCATGTGCCTTTGTTCTCCAAGGCCCTGGGGCCGTGCGCCTCCTCTTTGCCTTCCACACACACACACACACACACACACACACACACACACACACACACACACACACACACTCCCCAGGCCACGCAGGAAGGAGCGCTAACATTCCGTGCAGCTAGCCCCTGCCCCCCTGTGTGTGTGGACACAGAGAGTTAATAAGATTCTCTGCCGTTTCCCACACCAGCCACGGCGTCGTCTCCACACACACACACACACATCTCCGCACATCCTCTCTCTTTCTCTTTCCTTTCTCTCCTCGCACCTCCCTCTGCCCACCCAGCCCATTCCTCTACCTTTTCTGTCTGGCCGTGAAGCGTAGCCGTGAAGTGACACCACAGACCGCTAAACATGAGCCTGGCACTTTTGTGTGTGTGTGTGTGTGTGTGTGTGTGTGTGTGTGTGTGTGTGTGTGTGTTTATTATTGTTTTTAATACCCTTCATCAGCAGAGACTGAGAGGAACATGGGATCAGGTTTTTTTTTTATTTAATTTGTCTATCTTATCTCTCTCTCTCTCTCTCTCTCTCTCTCTCTCTCTCTCTCTCTCTCTCTCTCTCTCTCTCTCTCTCTCTCTCTCTCTCTCTCTCTCTCTCTCTCTCTCTCCACTTTTTCCTTTATAATATTCTGGGGTCCCTATTGTATCATGGTCCTCTGAGCCCCAAACATGAGCAAGTGTTGGAGTAGATTGTTTTGTGTTGACTACTCAGGATCTCTTCAGGATCCAAATCGAGACACACACACACGCACACATGAATCACCTCAGTGCCAAGACTCTAAACTTGAGTAGACACACACACACACACACACCTGAAAACATACTTTCTCACACATGTGATCACACACACACACAAACATGCATTCTGAAAATATGCTCTCATACACACAGAGAGAGAGAGAGAGAGAGAGAGAGAGAGAATACCCCGGGAAAGATACTCACACAGACACACACACGCACAAAGACACATTTCTGAAAATATTCTCACACACACACACACACACACGCTGCTGTGATTTCTGATTGTGAGTAGCATGGCAGCATGGCTATTCTTCAGAAGGAGCTGCTTGTGTGCAGATGGACTGTGACCCCGGTGGCAGTTTTGATTAGGTGGGATGTCACTGGAGCCATTGATCCTTTGGGGCCCAATTGATCCCATGGTGTTTTCCCCCCTGTCTCTCTCTCTGCTCCACAGGCCATGGCCTATAGCATTCACATCTGATCATTGACCACTCTGTGTGTGTGTGTGTGTGTGTGTGTGTGTGTGTGTGTGTGTGTGTGTGTGTGTGTGTGTGTGTGTGTGTGTGTGTATATGTGTGTGTCGGCGTATACCGTGGGTGGGTGCGTGTGTGTATGTACCATAGGTGTGTGTGTGTGTGTGAGAGAGAGAGCCAGATGTGTTTCCCTTGTAGCTATACATTCTTATACTATCTCTAAATGCCAGCATTAATAGTTTACTAATACTATGTGTAATTGTGGCTAGTAAGATGTAGTGTATATATATATATAAACTACATATATTATATATATATATATATATGTAAGGGATAATGAACGACACGGCGTGCACATATAGAAAAATAATGCACGGGTTCGAAGTTCTAAAAGCCCACGACGCGTAGCGGAGTGGGCTTAACTTCGAACCCGTGCATTATTTTTTCTATATGTGCACGCCGTGGAGTTCATTATCCCGCTTATACCACTGTTGCCACTTCTCCGCTATGTGGTTTGACTAACAACATGCCCGTTTTGATGGCTAGGTGGCTTGCTGATGGTTGAAGACAAGCTAGTTGTCAGAACTACTTCTTTCCGCCACAAATCGTCTCAATCAAAACTTACCAAGATAAACTGCCGTTACTAGTTCTAATCTACAGTTGCTAAGTCAGTCGTTAATTCCATCTCCCGTTGTCAAGCGCTAAGTCCAAAGATTCTAACATGTCTTGGGCTCTGTAAATTCACCGTCTCCCATACTTCCAAACAAAGTGTGACAGAGTTAAAAACCATCGCGGTCACAAGTTACAATGTTGCTGTGTCATGAACGTTGGTCGGGTCACTAAATTGTGAGCTTGTGTTAACGTGACAGTTTATTTAAAAGTCAGGGCGAGTTGGGCGAATTGATATGCAAGTCTGAATATGGACGGAAAAGTGGAACTACTTCATAGCCGTGCAGTTACCTGAAAAATAATGCACGTTCTAAATAGGGCATCACAATAGGAAACTTGACCAAGCAGTGATATAAATATATATATATATATATATATATATATATATATATATATATATATATATATATATATATATATATATGTTTTTTTTTTTTTTTTTTTTTTTTTTTTCTTTACTGGAAAGGTCGTCAAGGCCAGAAATTTGAATTATAATGCTCTTACAAAAGTCTTAAAGTCTTTACTTGTCGAAACCCTGTAGAAACCTGTCCACTTTCCCGGGTTGTGTGGATTCTTTAGTAATAAGTCCAGGCCCTTTTCAGTGCCTGATGTGTTCCCAACAGGAAATAGACTTGCTGAGCTCTGAAGGCCTATTGTTTCACTTCCTGTCTTAGTGACCCCCCAGGGCTACTGTTGTTGTTTTCCCTTTCCTGAGGGGATGGCTCAATATCTCCTTTGCAGTGTCTCACAGGCATCTCTCTCTCTCTCTCTCTCTCTCTCTCTCTCTCTCTCTCTCTCTCTCTCTCTCTCTCTCTCTCTCTCTCTCTCTCTCAAAATCACATCACCCCCCCCCTCTCTCTCTCTGTCTGTCTATCTCTCTTTCTGTCTGTCTCTCTCACACACTCACACACACACACACAAGTACATGTACTTACTCTCGCTCACACTCTCTCTCTCTCACACACTCACACACAAGTACATGTACTTACTCTCGCTCACACACACACACACACACACACACACACACACACACACACACACACTCAGTCTATCCCTCTCACACACACACATTTGCATACTCTCTCACAATCATATACATAGACTTTCGCTCAAATACACAAGCACTCTCTCTCGCTCACTCACATGCACACGCACACACACACACACACACACACACAAACACACACGTGCAGTCATTCACTCCCTACATGCAGCTGCGGTTGGGCTGGGAAGTGATGCTAGACTAATCTGGCCGGCGGTTGAAAAGGGCGCTGTTTGCTCAGCAGGGATTAGGACAGATTAGCGCTATCATGTCGCAGGATTAGGCAGAGAGCCTCTAAACGGCCGCCACTCACTCACTCACTCACTCACTCAGTCAGTCAGTGTTTCTCTGGGGGGAGATCTCTGGGGAGGCACTCTAGACGTGTCTCTCTGTTCCCTTTCTGACTTCATCATTACCACCATCACCACCACTGCTGGCCACTGGGCTTTTTGATTGGGATAGATAACTTCATCAATCTGGACCCGTCATTGGGCTGGTTCGACATGGTCGGCTGGGCTGCCTGGGTGGCTGGCTGGCTGTCTTAAAGCAGTGCAATGCATTCTGAACGGCAATGCAGCTTTCTCATTGGGCAACAGTCAGAGATATTGCTCACAGCAAGGGAATTTTGCCCAATCAGAAGTCCCACACAGTTACAGTAGATGGTCAGCCAGTGGAACCAGTCATTTAACATTCATTCACACACACACACACACACACACACACACACACACACACACACACACACACACACACACACTATTAATATGATAATTTATTGCATTTGTTACACTGTGTGTTACTATATGCATTCAGGAATGGGGTGGATATCAACCGTGTGTGTGTGTGTGTGTGTGTGTGTGTGTGTGTGTGTGTGTGTGTGTGTGTGTGTGTGTGTGTGTGTGTGTGTGCACAGGGAGGATCCATGACAGTCATAATTTAAACATTACTTTACACACATCCTGTTAATTCATTGCATTTGTTGCACTTGTGTGTTCTGTATGTACTCAGAAACTGAGTGGATATCTAACCGTGTGTGTGTGTGTGTGTCCACAGGGAGGAGCGTGAGCGCTGGATCCGGGCGAAGTACGAGCAGAAGCTGTTTGTGGCGTCGCTGACGTGCACGGATCTCCCGCTGGGCCAGCAGCTCCTGAGGGCCACGGCGGACGAGGATCTTCGCTCGGTGGTGCTGCTGCTCGCTCACGGCTCGCGAGACGAGGTCAACGAGACGTGCGGCGAAGGAGACGGACGCACTGCACTCCATCTTGCCTGTCGCAAAGGCAGCGTGGTCATCACTCAGCTGCTCATATGGGTAAGACTTGAGTCTGGGATCATGGAAGACTTTAGTTGGGGTTCCTGGCTGGGCCGTCGCAACAGGACGGGTAAACCAGGCAATTGCCTAGGGCCCCAGGCTGAAAGGGGCCCCCATGATCGATAGTATAATACGTAGTTAGATCGATAGTATAATAAGTTTATTTTGTGGTGTTTTTTTTTTTTTTTTTTTAAGGTATTTTTTGGTCTTTTTGCCTTTAATCAGATAGGACAGTATAGAGATGGACAGGAAGCAAGTGGGAGAGAGAGATAGGGTGGGATCGGGAAATGACCTCGGATCGAAAGCGAACCCGGGTCCCCGGAGTAATGGTCCGACGCTCTAGTCACTGAGCCACGGCGCCCCAATTTTGTGGTGTTTTTCAATAAAATGTGATTTCTCGCTGCAGTTAGACAACCATAACATCAGCACACATAATATTTGATACTTGAAGATCATAAAAATGTGATTCATATAGGTGTTAATGCGAGGTGAAGGGCCCCCATGCCCTGTTTGCTTGGGGCCCCCAAAGTACCTTGAAATGGCCCTGGTTCCTGGCTCCTTCCATTTCAGTGAACTTTAAAAGTATTGGGCAAGCTACTGTAGAGCTCTGTGTTGCTGATTGGTTACCCAAAAAGAAAATGTAGGCCTTTAAATACGAGGATCAGTATGACAAATACTTCATTGAGAATCTCTAATAAATACTAAAGTGTTTTCTAATCTCTCCTCTTTTCTTTCTCTCCTCCCTCTTTTCCCTACTTCTACTTACATTCCTTTCACCCTCTCTTTATTCTCTTTCCCCACTCCATCTCTCTCTCTCTCTCTCTCTCTCCCTCTTTTCCCTACTTCTCCTTACATTCCTCCTACCCTCTCACCTCTTACATTCCTCCTACCCTCCTCCTACCCTCTCCTCCTCCCTCACTCCATCTCTCTCTCTCTCTCTCTCTCTCTCTCTCTCTCTCTCTCTCTCTCTCTCTCTCCCTCTTTTCCCTACTTCTCCTTTCATTCCTCCTACCCTCTCTTTATTCTCTGTCCCTCTCTCTCTCTATCTCTCCATCACCCCATCTCTCTCTCCCTCTCTCTTCCTCTCTATCTCTCTGTCTCTAGTACGGGGTGGACCTGATGGCGCGGGACGCGCACGGGAACACGGCTCTGGCGTACGCGCGGCAGGCCAACAGCCAGGAGTGCGTGGACACGCTGCTCCAGTACGGCTGCCCGGACGAGCGTTACCCCCTCATGGCCACGCCCAACCTGTCGCGCCGCAACAACAACCGCAACAACAGCTGTAGCAGCACGGGCAGTGCCGCCATCATCTGACCGCTACCGACAAGGCTCATCGACTGGCCGCCCGTACCAACCTACCTGTCGACCCGACCCCCCCAGCACCCCCCACACACCTCTGCCAAGACCACTACTCCCCTCTCCTTGTCCTATCCCATCCCATCCAATTCAACCCTTCAAAGCTACCAGCTTCACATACACAGCATGACCACATGAAGAAGGCAAAGAAAACACACACACTAAAACACACACTAAATAAATAAAGACTCGATCAGAGAGAACAACACAACACAACACAACAACAACACAAGTCCACTCCACTGAACTCAACTCAACTGGACACTTGCATCCGTAGCTATGATGATGATCACTACAGAACCACTACAGTAACAATGTCTGCACTTGACACACTAACTAACTTACTTACATACCAACCAACCAACCAACTGACTGAACTGAACTGAACTGAACGGAACGGAACTCAACTGAACTGAAGTGACCCCTCTGTATTGACCCCTCCTTGACCCCCCCCCCAATGCTATTGTTACTCTTGCATGAGCTCAGGTGGAGCCTATAGCAGTATGGCTGTGGCTGTGTGGCTATATGCCAGGCTGTGGTTACATGCCAGGCTATATGTACTCTCATATATCACGCCATGTCTTATGGGAGAACCCCGAATGACTGACCGAACCACCCCCACCCCCATCCACCCCTCAATCGCACCCCAAACCCCTGCCAGCACGGCTCAGCACGACGATGACGATGATGAATCCAGCCCATGCAAGAGGAAAGAGTGCCAGACCAGAAATGGGTAGCCGACTGGAGGATATCTGAGAGGCGACTGTCTTCATGTTTAATCCTCCGTAACCAGGCGTCTGTTTCCCAAAAAGCATAGTTGCTAACCAGTTAGCAACTCAGTTAGTTGGCAATGGGAAATTGCATTTCAATTAACATAAATGCTAACTTAGTTAGCAACTGTGCTTTGGGGAAAGGGCCGTCTGCTCTCTTAGACGCTACTATGTTGACTCTTCTCTGATTCCTCTTCCCCCTGGAGATCTCCCGGAGTGAAGCGGTTGGGTGTCGAAGTCGTCTAGAAGGGTGCTGGCTGGTGGCGGCTGTTTTAAAGCAGGACTCACTTAGCTGTAGGTGTTTTTACAGTGAAGGTCTGGGGGCTTGGGGAATATCCCATGGGAATATCCTCCCACCTACACAAACACAGCCACACACACACACACGCCCACACACACATATACGTACATATATGTGCAAGTATGTCCACACACAAAGACACATACTGTACATGAACACGAACACACACACACACATCTATATAGATATACACTATGTTTGTGGGAATGCACATGAAAACAGCACTAATTCAGATGTTATTGTTTACTTGTTTACCTTGTTTATTTGTTTATTCTCTCCTCCTTACACTATATTCAATCGTCCTCCTCAGTCTCTCTGTGTGTGTTTGGCTTTTTTTTTTTTTTTTTTTTTTTCTCCTCCCCTCCTCCAGCAATATGTCTGAAATCAGTTCACCCTTTTTTTTCTCCTTCCTTCTTTTTTTCTGTTTTAAAGAAATGTGAAGAAAATATGTTGATGTAAAGAAATCTTTTTTCAGGGGAGGGGAAAGTGGGGAAGTGTAAAATCAAATATCAGATATTTGTTAGACATAGATGTCATAGCATGGTTAGACACATTTGTTTTAACTTAAAAAGGAAAAAAAAAAAAATCATCGCAGCAGAGTTGTGAGTGTGTGTGTATGTATATCTCCCATAATGCATTGCTGGACCAATGGATCAGTAGTAAAGAGATATCGAGTGTATCATTTAGCGTTAGAGGGTCATGTTTGCAAGTGCAACGGCTCCAGAAGCGAAGCCCCTTATGCCATGATTAACACCGTTCTATTTGCCCCTTCTCCCAGCTCACACTACAGTACGGTCTAAAGGGAACCTGCGAGTGTTGGTGTTTATCGATTATCGATGTTTTATCACTGAGCCGTATGCACTGGCCTTTCTTTTTATCACGATGCCAAGACACTCATCAGTCTGCTCGATTTTACACTTGACCTGAAGTTTTTGTATCAATTAAACATTAATAATACGTTTATAAAGGGTTACGAAGCATTTGTAATGCTTTATAGTGATTGACATGAGATGATGCGGAACTTTATCAAAACCTGCAGTGATTTAAAGTGTTATTATGGTCTTACCGTATATCATACACCAAGCTTGGCTTATGTTTATCACAATCGATTATAATTCTTCATATTATGTGTCATAACTATGTTTGAATGGTTACGTCAACTCTGTGTCCATCACTATAAGGCATTATAAGTGTTGAAAGACAACTTTGTAGCCCCTCATGGATGTGTTTATAATGCTTTATAGATGAGGAGTTTGAGAGAGGTGTTTGTACTCAGCATCTTTGTCTGATGTGAAGACATTTCATTTGCATCCCTAACTGATCACTCACTAGCAGAGGAGATGAGCATGTCTGTGAAAGAGAGAACCCCACACACACCTTGTGTGTAGATGAGACTCGCCGCACTGTGTGTGTGTGTGTGTGTGTGTCCGAGGGCTTCCTCCCCGCGGGCCGCCACATTAAACTCCCATCCCATCCCACTGACACCGCGAGTATCGGCTCCCGCGCAGACGAACCGTCGGGGAATTGTTGCATTATCTGTGCGGCGAGTCAATCAATATGAGATTGCACTGGGCATAAATGCAACATCAGCAGCAGCGTGCACACATGCTTTATGGCTGAATAATGACCACAGGACAGGAGGGGCCAGGAGAGAGAGAGAGTCCACTCCACGGAGACCACAGCTGAGACCTCTTAAGTCTGTCTAGCTGCTCAGAACTTCCACCTTGCACTTGCCTCAGTGCAGAGTTGGTGTGTTCAGTTTGCAAGGCTGAAGTGCTTGCTTGCATGCACTCGTTTATCGTCTTGGTCCCCCTCTCTCTCTCTCTCTCTCTCTCTCTCTCTCTCTCTCTCTCTCTCTCTCTCTCTGACGTGTGTTTCACCTCACAGGAAAGTATCTATTACCTAAAGAAAAAACAAAAGAACCAAGCAACACAAACATTGAAAAGCATTGGTGGCTGCTGCTGCTGCTGCCTTCTCCTCTGATCTGATTGGCGGCTGCAGCAGCCAATAAGAGAGAAGAAGGGCTTCTCTGGGACGGCATTCTAATTCTGTACATATGGCTTTTTAAGTTCCACTTTTTCTTCCTCCTTCTCTTTGTGCTCTTCTGCCAGTTTTGTGAATGTTTTATTGTGCTGATGATGTAATTTATGAGAAAATAATGGTTCTCTTTTAGCAAAGTTTTTTTTTGTTGTTGTTGTTGATGTTTTGATTTTGATTTTGTTTGGTTTTTTTGTTGTTTTCTTTTCTTGGTTTGGTGCCAAGTGTGAGAAGTGTGACCTTGATTGTGTTGATTGAAGTGAGTGAGTGAATGCGTGTGTGTGTGTGTGTGTGTGTGTGTGTGTGTGTGTGTGTGTGTGTGTGTGTGTGTGTGTGTGTATGTTTGCAGGGCTGTTTGTTCAAGATGCTCCTTCTTCTGAGCACACAGAGCATTCCTCACACACCTGTCTAAAACAAAAGAACCCTCCTCCTCCTCCTCCAATGACGTCTGTGTCTGTGCTAGTGTCAGTGTCTGTCTGTCTGTCTGTCTATTTGTTTGTGTCTCACATTGCTAATTGCCTTCTCAGTAAAACGGTGTTGAACTCTCTTTCTTTCTTTCTCTCTCTCCCTCTCTCTCTATCTCTCCACACTCTCTCTGTCCCTCCTCTGTGTGTTCTATCTATCCTCTATGCTTAATAACCTCCCCTTCGTCCCCCCTCTTCCTCTCTTCCTCTCTCTGTGTGTGGAGGAAGCTGAGGTGAGGACGGTAGAGGAGAGGTGAAGAGAGGGCTTCTTCTTTGTGACCTGTACTAAAGCAATATCCAAGCCTATGAAGCCAGGTGAAATAAATAAATAAATAAATAAATAAATACTAATAATAAGTAATAATGCCCTGAGTGGCACTGGAGCATCCTCCTCCTCCATGTCCCATAGTGATGTCTAATACAGTAGTATACAGTCCACCCTCATCTGTGTGAGCGCTCTCTCTCTCTCTCTCCCCATACTGTAGTTGGCAGCAGAGGCTTTTAGTGCCACCTCAGGCATCTTGGTGTAGACTTCCATAAGACTCCCCTCATCTTTTCTCCTTCCTTCCTTCCTTTCTTCCTCTTCTCCACTGTTGGTGTTCTCTTCTTTTTCTGTTGTTAACCCCCCCTCTCTCTTTTGGAGGCTATGAGGCTATGAACAGACACTTTTATTTAGTTCCCTTTTCCCAGTATGTGTGATGGAGTGGCTTGGTCCCTAAGCAAGCATCTCTGTTGTCACAGGCACTAAAGGGGTACAGTATGTGTCTGTTGTTGAAAAGCCTCGCTTTCAGACTTTGAGGCTATTGCAGATGTCCTCTTTCTCTCTTTCCCTCTTTCTCTCTCTCCCTCTCTGTACAGTATCTCTTTCTTTTCCCCTCTCCCACTTTTTCTCTCTCTGTCTGTGTCTGCCTTTTTTTTTTTTATCTACTTCTGACTGCTGCAAATTCTGCAGCTAGTAGACCCCCCCCCCTTAGTAGTTTTTTGGGAGGCAGGTTTGACAGGACAAGTAGTCCACTCCTCCCTCCCTCCCTGCCCCTCCCCTCCTCTCCCCTCCCTTTGAAAAGATGCCTAGAGTATAAGTTCTTGTGTCAGGGAACATCACGTTTAGGTTTGAGTTTTCTGCATGTTCATTCCGAGCTCTGACGACCAACCCAACCCTCCACTCTTCTGCTTCTGCCCCACCTGTACATAGGTGTACAAAATTATAAAACACCGTAGCATCAGTGTTTCTGCGTTTTTGTTCACTTTTTTTTTTTTAAGTGTTTTTGTTACCTCAGTTGTTTTGTTTTGTTTTGTTTTGTTTTGTTTTGGTTTGTTTTGGTTTGGTTTTTGGTTTTTTAATTTGTTTTTGTTCCAGCTTGTCAGTATCCATTTTGTATATCCGAAACAAAAAATCAAACATCACCACCAGACAAGTTATTTATAAACATATTATCCAAACAGTGAGGATATGTGATAGCCCTTTTCTGTTTTCTTTTGTATGGTATCTAGTCCATCCGCTCTGCCAATGGCAAATGGCAGTGATTTATTATTGCCGTTGTGTTCTAATTATGATTGTTATTATTATATTAAGTTTGTCTCTGATGTACAGTCCCCTAATACAGAGCCTTATACTGTATTGTGTCTCCTTTCAATAAAGAAAAGAATTCTTAATATATTCCTGGTTGTATTTTCGTTTTATTTGATTTTACTTTGTATGGAAGAGCGAATTGATGAAATTTTTGTTGTAATGATCAATTTAAATAATCAACAAATTTATAATATCTGGTTGTCAGATATTATGACTACGTCTTAACAGTGTAATTGACACACCTCATAATCTACCATAAAGATCAAAATGTATTAATTAATTTCGAGCTGTCAGAACAACTGACAAGGGAATAGGAGTTTTGTTTAAAGCCATTAAGATGCGCCTTTCTATTGTTGGAGCGATTCATGTTTTTATAATTGGCCATTAAATAAAAATGTGAATCTCAAAAATCTGGGACAAAAAGGGAATAATGGCCTTTGTTCAAGACCTATAAGCACAAATATTACTGGATTTCAAAAAGTGAACATTGTTAGGCCTACAGTACAGCAGGCTTCTCTTGAGATTTCACTTGAAATGTCTGGAAAATTCTGTAAAGGATGTAGTGTTTTTATTTATTTATTTTTTGGTGCTTTTTTTAAGGACAAATTTTCAATAGGAAATATATCTCACAAGTTCTCTGTTTGGGAAGAAAAAAAACACTGATTATTTTTATTATTTAATTGTGACACTTTCAATGCCACTGTCCTTCCGCAGTAAAACGGGGGGATTGTATCCTTCCATGATTATGTATCACTCCTTATAAAATCTCAACTATCTTTAATTGTCCTTGCCATTTGTCTGGCTATTCTTTCCAGACTGTCCCTGAACACTACCCCTGCACTCATCTCAATCCTCTGCTTATCAAAACTTTCCTCAACAAGTAGCGGAGGCCTAATGCAAAAATGCTCTCTGTACCTCACGCCATTACAGTAATCCACCCCATCAGCCAATCAGAGAAGAGAATCACATTCTGAAGGAAGATAAGTATATATTTCATTCACTCTATAGCTTTTACTCAGAATTACTGCATACAATCATCAACTACAGTAGACTGCTACCTACTGCACCAGCTCTCTTAACTCATGTTATACCTGCTGATGTTGAGCAATTCCATGGAAAGTAGATTTTTTTTATACATCACATCCATAATCCCAATAAAATTACACATAATCCCAATGAAATGGCATCTATGTTAATGTTGGTAATGATTGTGAATTTTGAGGTTGCTGCTGTAGGCTATAGGACTACTAACACTTCCTCTTTCTGAAAGAGAGAGCGTCGGTGCAACACAGATGACTTTTAACTTTTATTAAATGGTGCAAAACATAACGACTAATGTTTTCGATGTGTGCTACATCTTCATCAGAGTCCTTGCTTCCTATCTTAATCCATTTCATAAAAACTAGATAAATGTTTACCGTACGTTCTCACAGAATCTCACGGGTGCTGTTAGTTTCAAAACCAAATAAAAACAAAAGAAGAGGGGGAATTTTTAAAATGTTTTTCTCGTTTATGGGCATATATTAGTAGGTTGTTTGACATTGTTAGGCAACCGATATAACGTCGAGATTTCAACATAATTTCCGACCGTCAGCATTTACCTTCTAGTCTTCACCCTATTTCATGCCCTGCTTGACGGGTTTCCTGGTTTCCTGTGTGTGGTGGTGGGCTATTGACACTGACACTATTGGGCCTGTTGTCCCTGACTGGGGCTACTGATGCTCGACCCGTTTCTCCAGATTTCTCTCTCCGTCGCCTGCTGTTCTTGTTTCCCCTTCTGTTGCCCCCTCCTGTCTCTTATCCCCATCTACCCCCAACTACCCCTCTATACCACCCCCCCTTCTTCTGCCCCCAGCACCGTTTCAAGGTACTTGGCGGCCCCAAGCAAACAGGACATTGGGGCCCTTTACCTCCCGTAAACACCGACATAAACCACGTTATTATAATCTTCAAGCATCTTTTATTAATATAATTATTTGTGTTGAACTTACAGTTGTCTAACTCCAGTCTCTCCAGTCACATTTAAATGAAAAACACTAATGATTAAACTACTGAAATGATCAAACAGTCAATCTTGGGGGCCCCTCTCAGCCTGGGGCCCCAGGCAATTGCCTGGTGTGCCTGTCCTGTTGCGACAGCCCTGTCTGCCCCTGTCCTGGCTCCACTCCTCTCCTCCACTCCTCTCCTCTCTTCTCTTCTCTTCTCTTCTCTTCTCTTCTCTTCTCCTCAGCCCCTGCTCTGCATCCATCTATCTATCTATCTATCCCTCCCTCCATCCCCACTCCTGAGTCCCCCATGCAAGTGATCCCAAGTGTTACTGTGGGCTGCTGCTGGAGGCAGATGAAGGCGTTAGTTAGCCCTGCCTGCTGCTCTTGTCTCCCACTGGCTGTAATGGGATCAGGCCTCCGCTAATCCCCCACTTATGCCTGTAGGAGGCAGGAAGAGAAGAGCAGAGCAGGGGCTCACCCCCACCACCACCACCACCACCACCACTCCCCTCACCAAAAAAGGCCGAGGTGGCGGGGGGAAAGGGAGAGTGTGTGTGTGTGTGTGTGTGTGTGTGTGTGTGTGTGTGTGGAGGGGCTGAGGTGGGGAGGGGAGTGGGGGGGTCTTGGAAGGGGAAGGGGTTGGAATGCATGGCCATGGACTGAGCCCACAGTGTGTGTGTGTGTGTGTGTGTGTGTGTGTGTGTGTGTGTGTGTGTGTGTGTGTGTAGAGGGGGGGATTGAGGGGGTCCTGGAAGGGGAAGGGGTGGGGACGGATGGTCGTGGACTGAGCCCACACAAAGGCAGCCCACTCCAGGGACACAAAAGGGTGGCAGGGCAGCCGCGGACAGCAGATGCAATTAAAGAGATTAGATGGGGAAATGAGGAGAAAAGAGCAGCCTGCGCTGAGAGTGTGTGTGTGTGTGTGTGTGTGTGTGTGTGAGAGAGAGAGAGAGAGAGAGAGAGAGAGAGGAGGTGGAGGAGACAGTGAGTTTGTGTGTGTGTGTGTGTGTGTGTGTGTGTGTGTGTGTGTGTGTGTGTGTGTATGCGTGAGAGAGAGAGAGGAGGTAGAGAAAAACAGAGTTTGTGTGTGAGAGAGAGAGTGAGGGAGAGAGAGACAGAGAGAGAGAGAGTAAGACTATGCATCAATATAGTTTGTTGTAATGTGTTTGTGTTAGTGTGTCTTAGTGTGAGTGAAGATTGTACAGGAATAAATGACATAATCCACTAATTACATTAAGCATCTCAAATCTAACGAGTTGTAAACAGTAATCCTACATTCTGCAGTACATGTACATGCCTAGCCAGGCTATCACTGACTAATGCACTAATGTGTTGTTCTGTGAACCTTGGGTTTGAATGAATATAGTGCTTAATCCTCCTCAGAGCTGTCAGGCACTTCATAGTTATTACCAGCCCAATCCGACCCAATGATGCTTACAACCGAAATAGTTAACTGAACTGTGCAGGCCAGGGAAGAGAATCCATAGTGTTTAAGTCCGTGGAAATGACAGAAGCCACTACTCTCTAATGTACACTGTCCTCCATTCATGCCCTCTCTCTTTCTCTCTCTCTCTCTCTCTCACACACACACACACACACACACACACACACACAGGCTGGCGGTGTCAGAGGATAGTGCCAGAGTGTGTGGCTCCCTGAGACAAATGACATTATGTCTGCTAGAAGAGGCCGGAGATGAGGCGTGAGAGCTGCAATCATGCCGTGATGATAATTCAGTGCGATCCATGGGAATCTGAGACCTGGTTCAACACACCCTTCAGTGCCTCGTCCCCTCGTTCCTTATACGCGCCACACAAGCAGAAAGACAAGACTCTCTCTCTCTCTCTCTCTCTCTCTCTCTCTCTCTCTCTCTCTCTCTCTCTCTCTCTGTCTGTGATAGTCAGGCTGTTCCCAGGGAGCCAGGTAGCCAATGGTCTATACTACTTTAGTAGCTTGCCTAAATGTAACACAGACTATACCTTCAGCATAATATTATCCATATTTTACTATTAATATGAATGGTAAAATATAGGCTATTGTATTATGCTAAATGATAATAATAAAAATATTTATCAATATGTGTATAAATATAGAAATATGTTGTTTTGAATCCATGACCTGTTACACCATATCAATAAACTAAAAACTGCTTGCAACAATTACACTGCTATTGATAAAAAAAATGCAATCACTGAATTGAAAATACTTAAGAAAAAAAATACAATTTTCTGAGTAGACTGTTTTATACTATGGCAAGCAGTTATTTCAATGAAAAAATAAATAAACTTTAATAAAAAAAAAAATTAGCATTTTTAAAATAATTTAAAAACCACTATCATTGTGGAATTGATATTCATCAATGTGATTGTCCTGAACCACTCATCATGGTTATAATGGTCTGTTCTCCAGAAATAAATAGCAAGAGTTTTCCATTGTCTATCAATTTACAAAATATTTTTTTTTACTAGCATTTTGATTTTTTATCTCAATTGGATAGCCTAATTAAAATATAAATAAGTTTAATCTCTATCCAGACTATCAGAAATTCATATTTCAAAGCTATTTTCACACAAACTCTTATTTGGAAAACGAATTGTTTTTACAGAAGAAGAAAAAACATTCTGATTTTCTGCATGCATTTTCCCAGACAATTTCTTACTTGGGCAGAAGGAACACCTCTGGTATCTTTTATCCGATGTGGTGTGATTCAGGTGCAACCACACGGAGTTGCCTGTGCCTATTGAAATTGTAAATATTGATTCGCCTCTCCCTTTTGTGAAACTATTGTGTTTCCGGTGAAAGGTCATTTAGATTATGTATTCCAATTCCCCTGGGTTTTGTTTGGACATTATCTTAAATTGTAATTCACGCCTGGGCTAGATGACACACAATGACATGGGACATCTCACATCTCCATACTCAGGTCAGCTAGACGTAGTTTTCATACCGGTATTTAATATTGTTTACGTTAATCAAACTTCATTTGGAGAATAGGAAAAAAGGTGCATGTGGGGGCGAAGGGCTTCATGGTCGTGTGTGCGCGCGCGCGATTGTGTGTGTGTGTGTGTGTGTGTGTGTTTGTCTGTTTGTGAGGGCACATAGCCCACGTGTTGTGTCTGGATGAGCAGAGTCATTTCCAGCAGCATCCTCGAGACAGCGCCTATTAGGGCACGCGAGTCTCAGGGCGCGTTTCCCATCAGAATTAATCATTGTGGGTTAATTTGAAGCTCAGACAAGTTGCTGTTAATTTAGTGCGGGAGGGACATGCTAGAGAGAGAAGCTGGGGTCCCGGCCAATCCCCGTGGGCCTCATTTATCAGCCTACCGAGATGGCCGAGCTTGATTACAATTTGCAAAAAAATTCATTAGAGTTAAGGCAATTGTCAGATCTCTCTCTCCCTCTGTGTGCGTGCGTGCGTGCGTGCGTGTGTGTGTGTGTGTGTGTTTTTAAGAGTGTTTCATGTTTTGGGGTGCATACAGGCTACTAGTTCTAACTTAGCGCATCATTTGACTGGAGATGAGACCTAACGGAGAGAGAGAGAGAGAGAGAGAGAGAGAGAGAGAGAGAGAGAGATCGAACTCCTCCACTTTAGCCATGATGAGTCGCCGACGAGAGCTCATCTGTTCGTCTGTCAGACGCTCAGTATGCATGGCCACTATACGCCAATAAATCTCACCTTCACCGTAACTCACAATTTCCAACAGAGTAAGTTGGTATTTCGGTTTAATAAAAATATGCTGGTCGAGCTTTAGGATGTGAATCAATCTCCAACGCTTCCAACGTTTAACGCTATTAATTATAAACTGAAAAAAAAATCTTTTTTAATCTTGCCCAGCACACATCTTAGTAAATATGGGTAATTCGAAGCATGTCACATAGGCCTATGATACAACTGTTCCATACTTTTTACTTATTCAAGGATAATCTATAGGTCTGTAAAATATAGGATAATACCCGTGTGGCCGACCTTCTCCCGACGTTTTGCATGATTACATAGAGCGTGCGTCAGACACCGCTGCGTCTTTGAATGAATGATGTGCGCGCTGGCTGTCGTGTCGGTAGAAATGCCCTGGGGACTCCCTTTACTCGCCCTATGCTTCGAGATCAGACAAATAACAGTCCTAGAATAAACATATAAAGACGTTAAAGCAACAAAATAAGCAATCAAACATCAAAAATAACTTTCAGAAGTTAGTTAGAAAATTTGCCTTCCTTTTCTTCCAATCTGTTTATTATGTCGCATGATTGTCTTTAAGATGACAAACATTTGAAGATTGTAATTTTTATGAAAATATATTTGTTATCTTAATTTGTACTATGACAGGCTGTAGAAATCCACGTGCAAGAATCTTCCCCATGATGGTCGTGCGCCAATTTAAGAAAAAGCGCGCTGGCCGGACGGCATTATGAACGCTCTCATTGCGCACAGATGAAATGTGAAGGAGGGCAAGGTGAGACCGAGGATCAAGGCTGACACGCGGGTATGACCTTTCCGAACATCATATGCTGACGTTTCACCAGCGCATAGTCCTTCTAGTGTCGTCTGACCTTGGCTTTCATTGAACTCGGGGATGATGTTGCACACCCCTTATAACAACACGAGATTGCAACGCCAAGCATGAAATCTTCCTTCTTTAACATAATATTCTGATGCTGACAACGAGAGCTGATTTTGCGCAAGTGCCTTCTTTTCAGTACTTGGGTACTTGGACAGGCAGCTGTTAAACTGTCACCCAACCGCCAGTGCGCTTGCTGAAGTGAACGGCAGTTTTATTTGCGCTGCATTTAACTGTAATAGTCTAGAAGGCTACACTTAGTCTTTTTCGAAGACCCTCTGATTTTGCTCATAAAAGCCTGCTGTTTGGTTGTCATTGCGTGTCTGTCTGAAAAGAAATAACTGCAGTCACTCTGAAGACGCCTAAGGGGTTTTTGAAATAGAAACCACTTTAGTACTTTAATTTACTTGGTCACATCCTGAAACATTTTGCTTGAAATTATTGATACACCTGCAGAAAATCCAAATGCATAAATCCATCAGTATTGTAAACCATGGCACAGGAATAAGTAAATTGACAAAGAATTTCACTTCATGGGGTCCAGTTTTAATCCACACAAAAGTCTTGCGTCAATAATTCATGAAATGTTAGCGACATTTTACACAATGTTAAATAAATTAGCAGCGTGCTTTATAAGGTGTGGAAAAATACAATCATAAACGTTTTTTTGTTTTTTTAAATCAAGCAACAATAATCAATTTTAAAAGTTAGTGAATATCACGTAAATGAAAACACATAATTGGTATTTATGCAGCAGGGACATCTGAATGCCTGGGGTAGAATGTGATTTTTTTTTTCCTTAATCTTTTTACAGTGCTATACCAACAAAAGTGCTCATCTTAGACACGCCTGTGTTCTCTCAATTATATCTGCAAAAATACACCAACAAGACAATTTGCCTCTGCACACATCTAAAAAAAAATCATAGTGATCCATGATTAGCCTATTATTTTTTGTTGGAATGTACAGTGGCCAGTGGCATCCATTATTTTGGTCCAAATAGTTTAGTCTCTCCCAAAACACTCATTAAAGACGGGGGCCGAATCTTCTCAGTCGGCCCACACGCCTTTAGGCCTATAGAGAAGTAGCCTCCTGTGTCAGGTCTCGGACAGGTAGGCCTATGGGAAAGAATGAATCCATATCATTTTACTGATCACATTTTTTTCTCTCACGGGTATAAACATGGGCCTGTCGAAATAAATTGAAGTCCAACATTGTTTTCATACATAATTTGTACTATATAGTTGTTCATTTCATTTAACTTATATCGACATGTGGTCCTCAGCATCCCGTTTGAAATCAAGGCCTTCCTTGCTCTAACTGCTGGTGCTGGCTTCGTATTGCAAAACGGCTGACGTGCACGGGGATGGGCACCACAATTTTGGGATTTCTGGACGGTTCTCCGTTTTTAGTGTTAACGTTTCCCGCTTTCACGCGTTTCCATTTGGCTCGTCGGTTCTGGAACCAAATTTTGACCTGTACCTCGCTGAGTTTTAAAGCGTGCGCAATCTGAGAGCGTTCTGTGAGAGAAAGGTACTTCTTACAGTGAAATTCCTTCTCCAGTTCTAAGAGTTGCTCGCTCGTGAAGGCTGTCCTTCGTCGTCGGTTCTTTCCAGTAGACGTGGTGCTTCCACTCCCGCTCGGTCCGTGGACACCTTCGTCCATTCCACCGCTTGCATCCCCATCGTCCTTTTGGCACATGGCACCGCCACTGTTGTTATCGTCTGAACTGTAGTCTAGATCACTGTCCATCGTATAACTGTCATCTTTCCGGTTACACTCGTCCTCTTTGACATCATCTTTACTGTGATTTCTGGCTGTAATGACAAAAAAACAATGATAGTGTTATTTGTGAAAGAGTTACATGTTGTAAAAAGAATAAACTAATTAAATTAGAAAATTGTAAAGTGTTAAGTAGCATATACATGTACTAGTCCGTAGGAAACCAGTGTCATTTGAGTGTTCTTCATATGCCCATAATATTGTGTGCATTCTTGAACAATATGATTATTATTGGTGTAGCAGCCTACAAGTTTCTGGTGGTAAAGAAACTTTGTGTTGATTTCCAATATTCCTTTGCGCAATAACTGTTCTTTTTAATTATAGGTAGGCCTAGATAAATCTCTGTTTCAATTAAACTGTATATTTTCACACTGCTTTTCGGAGGTGTCGGGCCCTAATTTAGCAGAAATACATTCGAAATAGTTGAGAGACTGAAAAATAGTCACAATTTTATGAACATTGAGACACCGTTGGCGTTTTGCTCATTCTTCAATTAAGGTAGGCTAATTTGGCCACTTACCATGTGCCCCGGGCGTTATAGTCTACCCTTGGAAGCTATTACAAAGGCCACACATTCCGATTTGAGACCGAGCAGTTTTTTTTTGTTTTTTTTTTACAGAGGGCCTATTTTTTTTCTTTGCATATATTTTTTAATATTCTGTCTTTATTTGAAAACAGGCTTCCGAGCTACCACTTACCTAAACGATTCTGAAGTCAAGTTACAGGTGAAATTTGATGTCATGTGAAACTCTTGACACTAAGTCATGCCATACACAATCGTCATTTTTCTCTTTTTGGCATATGGAAGATAGGTCTATAGTACATTAACCTGTCTTACTAATCTAACACTGGCTGTTTGTGGTAGTTCTGAACCTTTGTCGGCTTGTTCACCGAAAAGGACCGTGTGGAATGTGGTCTCATACCTGTGACAGACTGTAGTGACTCGCTGTCGTGGAATGACGAAAGAGCAGACTCCTTCCCCATGAAGCTTTTTCCATCGTCTATTTCCTGAGTTTTGTCAGCAAAGGCAGCGTGAAGAGACTGGGGACCGAACTTCCTCACCGCTTCCTGCTGCTGCTGCGGTGACGCGGAGAATCCGCCTGGCAACGTGGCCATGAGCGTGGATGTCAGCGCCATGCCCTGTGCCAGGCTGGAACAGAAGCTGCTGGGTAACCCGGGGATCTGATGGTGCGGATGTGTGGAGGGCAGACTCTGGAGCGCGGACTGAGAAAGGGCAGGCGGTGGAGGGGGCGGCGGCGGGAGCACCACTGACCGGTACGGCATGAACATTGGGTAGCCAGTGTAAACAAAATGTCCTGGGCTTGGTTGCGGGGGACCTCCGATTAGGGAGTCGATGCTGAAGGCCGTGGTGCTTCCCACAGGACGTTGCATCATCATGAATGATGGACTAAAAACTGCACTCATAAGCTCGGATATGTTATTGTTAGAAAAAATTCACTGAAAGATGGAGAGGGACCGAATTCTCCCCGAGTCGGTCTCAGCCGATGACAAGTCAGACGCACGCGTATTTTCTTGTGGTACACCGCAATAAGTCTAAAGTTATAACAATCCCGTACTCCGTTTGCGGAATGAGTAAAACCATGTCATAAGATGCATATACCAGTCCGCGAAATTCAATTCAGTGTCTCGATTCTTCACTGTAAAAAGAAAATACCACAAATAATCCGTTTTGACTACCTGCTCTTCTCCTGGGATCCAAACAGCGCATATCAGCTGTCCTGCATGGCCAAGCCGTGATTTGACGAAGTTGGGTATTTCAGCGACCTCTCCATTCGATGCTGTTTGTTGTCAGAGTTGATAACTAGTAACACTCAAACATGAATCGCCTGTGCGTCTCCTTCATTCTGCAGATGCGGAACGCGTTTAAATTCCGCTCCCTCGGTTTAAGCGCCTCTGCCACGAGAGCGGACCGCCCTCGCATCTCAACACTGCCGTTTATTGGCCACTGCAAACATGGCCAATGTGCACACGTCAACGCACACGCACACACCAGAGTACCGATCGTAGAAAATTCCTCCTCAAAGAGGCCCAGTGACTTCACTTGTGCTCATTGAAAATCATAACAACAACAATAAAATATTTGTACATGTGCGCAATAGGCTATTGTTTGTCCCCTTACTATTCAAATTAGCATAACCAAAATAACACATAGCAGGATATACAGCTTTACATTAATACATTAAAAATACAATCTTTTTTTTTTAACCAGAACATTGTTCTTTCTTGCACTACACATGAAGATACGGACAGTGATCCTTAACTGTGGACATCTCTGAGTAGAGGAGATTCTTATCAGGGTATGAGGATAAAATGGTCCAACTCTGCAATGCCTACCTGATGGAATGTGATCAGATTATGCTCAAAATGTTGACATATTGATGAACGTATTCCAGTAGGCCTACTGATATAAATTGACACAGATGCTGCTAGACCGATTTAGCCTCAAAAAACTAGTCAGCAAAGAACATTTATCACTTAAAGTTAATTAGCATTGTTTTTAATTACATTATATCTTTAACTTTTAGTTTTATTTTCTATATAGGTGAATACATTTTTTATTCAATATATTTTTTTATTTATATTTTTTTTTTCTAGCAGTAACCAACCATAAAATGAACATATCTGAGAACAATATGACAAGCCATCAGCTGTATTTCATGAATGGGATGTTAATCTGGTACAGAATACCTAATGGTATGGAATTCCTAAGTGGTTTAGGGAGTGAGACTGCAGGTGATAAAGGAAATGAATGGAAATAGGTCCAGTTCCTCTGAAAAGAGAGATGTTGGCAGAAGTCTCCGCTTGATGAAGGCCAAAGAGGATTGTAGATTTACATCATTCCCTCTATCCCTCTATCCATCTATCCATCCATGTGTTCAAGACCCAAGGAAACACGGTCTAAGTTGCTTTCAAAGTTTTCCCAGCACAATGATCTTAGTGCAGCAGTTTGTCAACCCCCCCCCCCCCCACTTCACATACACATTCTCTGACAAACACACACACACAAGCACACACACACACACACACACACACACACACACACACACACACACACACACACACACAGTGTCTGACATAGACACAGACAAACACACACACACTCACGTATACAGACATGCACACACACACACACACACACACACACACACACACACATGCATGCACACTGAATCATCCCAGGCCAATCCATCTCCCAGGGGACTTGCAGAGCCTCATCCTCAGCCTCAGCCAGCACATGTGAGCCCCACTGAAGCAATAATCTAGTCCACATAAATCTGCATGGGAAGCACAGTACAGACATGCAGCACGGCGCGGAGCGGAGCAGAGCGGAGCTCAAGGTGACTTGACTGACTGACTGACTGAATGACTGACTCACTCACTCACACATGGCTGGGAAGTTTGATAAAGCTTTGGAGTTGCAGGGGGCTTGTGGAGAATCATAACACTATCTCCACAGTAACACTGTTAACAGTAGCCTAGAGGAGATGATGTCCAGGGGAAAATGCCCCAAACCCCTTAGTCCTGTTGTTTCAGAGATCACTGAATGCCGTCGTAAGGGAAAAGAATGAGAAAATTTGGTTTCACATGTAGGCTAATAAGAGCGAAATGGCCGCTAATGCTAAATGCTAAGTGCAAGCGATTCCATTTAATTTCCCTGAGCTCCATGGGGATGCAGGCTTGGGCAAGCATCAGAAAGTACAATATAGTATATTCAGGGAATCCCAACACAGTGTAAATATCTCGTTTGTAGTGTAGCAAACTGAACTCCTCTGTGGGACAAGACAAGGGAGGAGACAAGGCGGAAGTATGGGTTTTGGTGGTGTGGTGTGTGTAGGGGGGGGGGGGGGGTCCTTTTTCACCTCCTAAAATTGCACCACTCCCCTGCCCCCCCTCCATCCCAAACCCTCCCCCCACCCCCACCACCCCTCCCTCTCTCTCTCCGCCAAATCAAGGACATGCATGGTACCCCCTCCCCTCCCCTCCCCCCCTTGGGGTCACGGGGACACCATCTCATTACGGGCCAGCCCCTCTGCAACTGCAATGCAGACATTAAATAGCAGTATTTTTCAATTAGCGCTGACAAATTCAATCAAAATTCCATAGATTAGGATGAAATGAGGCATGGGTCATTTACAAGGGCTTTTAATTGCACAGCCATTAGACAAATAGTATAGCAGTCACTGTCTCGTTATCAATCATACGCAAGCATCAATACTAAAGGAATAAGGGAAGGGGGGGAGGGGGGGGTTGTGTGTGGGGGGGTGTTGGGGGGGGGGGGGGCGCTCTCCTCGATGTCGCAGTCTCAACCACCATCACTGCGGAATAGCTAATAAATACCCCCTTTTGTACTTATAAATTATCCAGTTTAATTAACAGCATGGATTATGATTGGAATATGATTTAATTAAACCTTTCCAGCATGCTGCTGAACAAGATCATCCATTACGGGTAGAAAAAAAGAAAGAGAGAGAAAGAGAGGGAAAGAGAGAGAGAGAGAGAGGGAGTCTAATGTAACCAAAGGCTAAATGAGCGCCTGGTGCTCTTTTTAAATATCAGACACAGCTTGGGCGTCCTCTTTCTACATTAACAACAATCATCAGCGTAATAATTGTGGCACTATCACAATAACACCAGGGAAATGCAATATAGCGGAGGATTGCTGTATGGCGACCATAACGGTCCTTCAGGTGTATAGGAGGGTTGGGTTCAGTGAATATGTGTGCATTTCAGGTATTTCAGAGGCATTGGCGAGGTGGAGGCAATTTATGTTGTCTGGTAGGCCAATGTGATATGATTGCTGTTGGATTGTGTTTTGATGTAATTATGTTTGTGTGTGTGTGTGTGTGTGTGTGTGTGTGTGTGTGTGTGTGTGTGTGTGTGTTCGGGGGCAAGGTGTGTGAGTGTGTGTTTGATTTGGAGCGCAATGAGTGTGTGCATGTGTGTTTGGAAGGCAAGGTGTGTGTGTTTGTGTGTGTGTGTGTGTGTGTGTGTGCGTTGGGGGGCAAGAGGGGGAGTTGAGTGTATACGGAAATGGATTTAAGAGAGTAGCCTCCAGCACTTGACAGTTCAACATCATTTAGTTAGTTTGTTTCAGGCACAGGCTTTTCATCAAGATCTAAATGTCAGCAGTAAATGCGTTCTGCACTGTGCACTTTTCCCTGCCATTGCATCCACATCTAGTGACAGCTGAGGTCTTGGAGCACACACACACACACACACACACACACACACACATAAATATACACTCATTCACACACACATACAGACACAGACACAGACACACACACACACACACACACACACACACACACACACACACACACACACACACACACACACACACACTCCTACCCTGCTGCCATTCTTATCCTCATACATATTGAGTCAGGGCTCTTCTACTGGCTTGATCTATTAATCTTAAACAAAGGGGGGAAACACAGTACAAGCCATTCGAACGAGTACATCTGATTTTTGATTAGAAAAAGGTTAGACTGGATCAATTGATTAACCTTTCCCCAAATTTGAGAGTGATGATGACGAATCAAACATCTGAGCGAGTGTTTATTATGTATGTTTTTCTGTGTGTGTGTGTGTGTGTGTGTGTGTGTGTGTGTGTGTGTGAGACCTGATCGTCCATGACACTACTGGCCTAGTGTGACTGCAGTGTATGTAAGTGTATGCTTTTGTGTGTGTATGAGTGTGTGTGATAGAGATAGTGTGTACTGTATGTGTGTCATTCCCAAATGAATGATCAATAAATATCATATCAAAAACCTGGCAGAAGAATGCATGTCTGCCTGTGTTTCTATCTACTGCGAATAAAAAATAAATATAGCGCTGACATGTTCCGACCTGTTGGGGGATCAAAGTTTATGGACAGAATGCGTAAATGTAGGTTAGGTAACGCTAACCTCAACTCTATACAGGCCTATTAATGCATGTTTTGCCCTTGATTGCATCTAGGGCTGAGTGGCTCTCCAGTTAAGAACTAGAACTAAGTACTGAGGTTGGTGTAGAAGGTCCCTGGTTCGTATCCTGGTTGATGCATTACACCGCAATCAAAACTACCATCATGACCTCATCACTGCTACGGCCAGGGGGAGCCAAGATGACCGAAGGGGGGATTCATCACTTATTCCCCCCTCTCCTCAGATTTGTGTTAGGGTGCCTCTAGTCATTTATCTATTATGCGAGATGACCTTAATATTACTATTACTATTAGTATATTAGTAGTCTACTATACTATACGCGCATATATTAGTAGTCTACTAGTCTAATTTACTATGTAAAAATTTTGTCTACAATATAAAAGTCACTATATTATACGGGATGACCTTAATATATTTAGTTTACTATTAGTATATATTAGTAGTCTACTATACAATACACGCATATATTAGTAGTCTACTAGTCTAATTTACTATGTAAAAATTTTGTCTACAATATAAAAACCTCTTCAACATGTTCTTCCTCCCAGGAATTGAACCTGTAACCTCACAGTGAAAACAAGCCTAGATCATTAGGCAAAGTCCCTAACCAGTCAACCAAGACACCCACATTAGCCCAGGAGAGTCTATGAGAGTCTTGAAGGGGCGGGAGGGAGAATTATTAATAAAATGAGTCAGGCTATGCAACTGTCCAGGAGAGTCTTGACGGGTCGGAAGAAAGTACAAAGACTCACACGTCCGGCATACATTAAAGTCACCTTCAGCCATTACATAACATAACTGCATTTACTGGAGATTGAACCTGAGACCTTGTGCATGTGTAGCATGCATTCTACCACTGAGCTACCAGTGCAACTATGCCCAAACTTCCTTAAAGACAACATTTCACACTACCACAAGCTGCAGGCGGAGGAAAATTCCTCTCTTCTGTCACAAGATGGCTAAGAGAGCGAACATATGCTTTGGAGGGTGAGAGACAAGCTGTCTCTTTTCACGCTGCTCGCCATAATGGCAGCGATGGGATTCGAACCCACGCCTCCGAAGACAATGGAGCCCTAATTCAGTGCATCTTAGACCACTTCTGTGTGCGCACTGTTGCTACATGTATGTGCGAGGGACCTGACTAGCCATGTCTACTGTGAACACGAAGCCTTGAGCACCTGCATCTGAGACCACGCAGCCACACCATTGCAAGCATTAGAGAATGTAGTACAAGTACTGAGGAACATTCACAGCTTGGAAGCACAACACGACCGCTTCATTCTGCCGACCTTGCACACGCAGGCAACAAAGCTGCCTGTGGAGGAAAATTCCTCACTTCTGTTGCAAGATGGCTAAAAGAGACATATGCTTTGGAAGGTGAGAGACAAGCTGTCTCTTTTCACGCCACTTATCATAATGGCAACGGTGGGATTCAAACCCATGCCTCCGGAGAGACTGGACCCTTAATTCACTGCCTTAGACCACTTCTGTGTGTGTGTTTCTGTGTGTGTGTGGGGGGGGGACCTGATTGGCCATGTCTTCCCTGGCCAGGGTGCAGTGTATGTACAGTATGTGTATGCGTTTCTGTGTGTGTGTTTGTTTGTGTACAGTATGTGCGTGTGTGAGATAGAGATAGTGTGTAAGTGTGTGTGTGTGTGTGTGTGTGTGTGTGTGTGTGTGTGTGTGAGAGAGAGAGAGAGAGAGAGAGAGAGAGAGAGAGAGAGAGAGAGAGAGTTGATCGGCCATGACACCCCTGGCCTAGCCTGACTCTGCCTCTATGAACCCCTCCTGACTCCTGATGTGAGCATGCTCACTGCTGACTCGCCGTGGTGAGGCGCCCACAGTAGGAGTATTGATCTCTCCCCGTCCCGCTCCTTGGACCCGCTGGTCTTCCCCCATTATCTACACTTAGCCCAATCAATGTTTCATGGACCATCAGATAAATCAGACCTCTGTATCGCTGCGGAGCGGAGGGAGTCGCTTACATGTGTATAGTCTCCTCTTCTAAACGCTATAGACGCACTTGAGCGTCCCGCTGCTTTAAAGCTGTATACGGTAACTCTTTTAATGTCGGATTTTATGGAATTGTCGTGTTAGTCTGGAAGTAGTACATGAAAAAGGCTATTTCGGAAAAATAACAAATTCTCTAGCTCCATTGTGGTTGCAAAAATCCAGCGATTCCTGTAGCCTTCCACCAATCAGGTTCGGAGGGAGGGACAACTGCCTGTCGATCATAATTTGTTAGTCTCACAGGGCTACAAGCTACCACACATTATTACTCTACAGGGGCATATAATAGTAATGATTTAATGATATCATATCCATGTTTGTAATTGCATTATGCATGTTTTTCTATGGGATATGGCTTACAATGGGGATGTGATGATGTGAATGGGGATGTGATAAGGGTCCAGTTCTCCTGAGGAAGGTCTGGGAGGTTAGGGCTTATCCTCGGCTCAGCTGGATGGACTAGCAGAGACACAAAGACACAGAGGGATTACCATGTTATTACAAGCCCCACTTCAAACAGTCGTCTGGAAACAGATAAGCCACTCTTCGTGACAGAGGCACCGCTACAACATTTTGGGCCCTATGATGAGAAAATCATTTGGGGCCCCCAAAACATTGATTATTATATTATTATGGGTTCCCCTGTCAATTATCCTATCTTTTAACACCCCTGGCAGTGTCTCTGCCTCTTTCTTCTAACAGAAAACACACAGTGTGGTCAAAGGCTTATAGCCCTCTTGAGAGAGAGAGAGAGATACACCAATGATGTATTGTGACCTATGTTTCAGATAAGTAGACCTAATTGATGAAGTAAAATTATATTGATGCTAAAAGCTATTGAACACAAAATCTATATTAGTAAGTATAGTTTGATTTATAAGTGTCTACTTGATATTTGAACACATGCTGGCTGTTAAAGTCTACAAACAGGAGTTTTTGTTTTTATCAGTGTTTCTATGTTCTATCTCACTCACTATGTTATGAATAAAACGTTAATTATGGTATTTTGGGATTTGATATTTCAGATATATTTTGATGATTCAATCCTTGAAACTAGCCCCTCCAAGCCTAGAGTGGTATTAACACAGAGCTCTCTCTTTTGGGCAGGGCAGGTAGTGCAAAATTACTGATATATATTCTTTAATCTCACTCTGACACTACTGACAAAATCCAAATCCCAAAGGAACAATAAATGAAATGTTTAAAACAGCTGTCCAGAGGTATTCATGGAGGACCTTTACAGTAAATTGCCATATATTTCATTCAAAGCATTTCTAAAATAAAACCAAATCTAATTCAAAAGAAATTAAAAGAGTACAATAGGTATGAGTAGCAGAAGGTGAGCTGTACGTGTGTATGTGTGTGTGTGTGTGTGTGTGTGTGTGTGTGTGTGTGTGTGTGTGTGTGTGTGTGTGTGTGTGTGTGTGTGTGTGTGTGTGTGTGTATGTGTGAGAGAGAGAGGTGATCTATTGTGTCCTCAGGGCCTTGAGAGGAGGGGGGACAAGGAGGGGGTAACTATAGAAACTAGATTTATTTAAGGTTCATCCAAAACACATCATTCTAGGGAGAGAGAGAAAAAGAGAAAAGGAGAGAGAAAGAGAAAGAGAGAGGGAGAGAGAGAAAGAACTTTCAGATGCACCCAGAAAGAGAAATCCAGGTGTGTGTGGTGCATCTAATTACAGTCATTTCTAACAGAACCAGCCTTCACCCTCCCATCCACAGTCAGTAACAGACCTGCAAAACACTCACCGCCACAGAATGGCCCGACCGACGACAACATTTCACTACACATAAACCAAGGGAGCAAGACGTAACATCGCACCAGATGCATTATGGGAATATTACAGCCAGGCATCCGCAGCCACAAGACACCCACGAGTGTGTCTGTCTGGCCAGACATAGATGCAGACAGTCAGTGTAAAGTCAAACCCCTCTTTGGCCCGTCTGGTTCGGTCTCTTCTCTTTTGTCCCACACTTACATGAGAGAGAGAGAGAGAGAGAGAGAGAGAGAGAGAGAGAGAGAGAGAGAGAGAGAGAGAGAGAGAGAGAGTCTGGGCTAATTAGATCTGCGGAGATATACTCTCTCTCCTCAAGGTTTCTCCTGTGCACATGTCGGGAAGAAAGGTTATTTAATAATTACACTTTTAATTATGGGGAAGAATCAAAGGGACTGAAAATAGAGTCTATGTGAACCAGTGCTAAAATTGGGTTAGCTGCTGCTTTGTTCATTTCCCTGGCTACATCCGCTGCCAAGTGCCTCTGATCGCTCGCTGCTGTGTAGTAGGTCTGATTAGCTCAATGATGGCCAAATCGGGACACAACAACAAAGAGGGTGACATAAACAACAAGGATAAGAATATTAATTTAAAAAAAAGAGTGAATCCACCACGCTTCTGTGATCACCTGGTGCGTCATCAGACGAGGTACATCTTTATAAAAATGGAAGGAATGTCGGAGCATGTCAGATGTAGATAACCAACATTTAATAAAGGTGCACAGCAGACTACCGTTTCAATGTTAGTACATCTTCATCAGAGAGTAATAAGAATATCAGTAACTAGAAAAGCGCTCAGAGAGCGCAGACCTCCGCCAAGGCAATGTGGTCATCGACACAATATACATTCCGCATCATGTTCTGGATCACCAATCGCCACCAAAATCAAATCAGTTCCTGCTTGTCCTAATATACACATTGTCTGAAAATTTCATCCAAATCCGTGCAGTACTTTTCGAGTTATCCTGCTGACAGACAAACAGACAGACAGACAGACAGACAAACCAACGCGACCGAAAACATAACCTCCTTGGCGGAGGTAAGAATATTAGTCTCACGTTTTTATCCGTTCTTTTATATTCAAAACACCCACAGTCGGCTGGGAGCTGTTTCACTGATACTACACGTGCTATAGGATCATGGTGAAGGCAGACAAGGCAGACAGGAGAGAGAGGAATTGTACACGAGGACGGCAGTGAGTTGTGCTTCATGGTGACAGGTCAAGATGTGCTAACCATGGGTGGAAAACTACGTAAGCAACCAGGCATGTCTTTACATGCCAGCAGAAAAGAGAGAGAGGGAAAGAGTGGATGAAGACATCCAGTGGAGAGAGAGAGAGAGAGAGAGAGAGAGAGAGAGAGAGAGAGAGAGAGAGAGAGAGAGAGAGAGAGAATGAGAGAGACAGGGAGGGAGAGATAGACAGAGAGAGTGAGAGGAAGAGACAGAGAGATAACGAGAGAGAGACAGGGAGGGAATGATATACAGAGAAAGTGAGAGAGAGAGAGAGCGAGAGAGAAAAGGAACGAAAGAGGGTGAGAAAGAGATAGGGAGATAGATGGAAAGAGTGAGAGAGAGAGGGAGGGAGAGATAGACAGACAGAAAGAGAGAGAGTGAGAGATGGAGATAGCGAGTCAACAGCAGACTTAACCTCTGGACAGGCAGATGCTTGATGAAACAGCCCCACATCTCCACTCACGTTGGATCCAACATCATTAGGACGGAGAGAAAGAGAGAGAGAGAGAGAGAGAGAGAGAGAGAGAGAGAGAGAGAGAGAGAGAGTGAGAGAGAGAGAGAGAGAGAGAGAGAGAGAGAGAGTACGCTCTGGCCGTGAGAACATTAATGAGCCCCTTCCTCCTCATCCTTCACAAGGTAATTAGTGAAAGACCACTGCACCAGTCCCACTCCACACTAATAGACTACTGAGAGAGGGAGCAAGGGAGTAAGGGAGGGAGGGAGAGATGGAGGGAGGGAGAGAGGGAGCGACTGAGCAAGACCAAAGGATGGAAAAAAACAAGAAAATGGACTTTATTCAGTGAGGAAATACACACGCTCACACTCACATGTTTACACAAACACACACACAACACATACACACACTCTGGATTTTTGCACCCTTCTCATGTTCACAAATACACACACACATGCACTCTCTCTTACACACACACAAAAACACACACACACACACACACACATACTCTGGATTCTTCTTGCACCCTTCTTATCTCATAGCTCTTTTCTCCTTCACTTCCTCATAGAAGACACATCTATCGTTCTCTCTTTCTGGTAGTGTGTGTGTGTGTGTGTGTGTGTGTGTGTGTGGGGGGGGGGGGTAGCAGGGCTGGAACTGGAGGATCTGTACTAATCAAAGGCGCCACACTGAGTGCTTTATGCTGTATCAGATGAAGAAGAGAGAGAGGGAGAGAGAGATGAAGAGAGAGAGATAGAGAGAGAGAGAGAGAGAGAGAGAGAGAGAGAGAGAGAGAGAGAAAGAGAGAGAGAGAGAGAGAGAGAGAAAGAAAGACAGACTGGGCTTCTCCTAATGGCTACTGAACAGCTTCTTTTCCTCTCCTCTCCTCTCCTTCACCCTCCCAACGTCTCTGTTCCGTTCACACACGGCCAGTTCGTGATGGGCAGGTGTGATATCAAAAGTGATCTCTTTATTCTGGAGAGTGGGAGAGTGCTGAGCGATCCCCCCTATCCCCCAACCCCCCCAACCCCTTGAGAGAGAGACACTACAAATGAGATGCCTGCGAGGACCATTTTTCGCCTATTGTCTAATTGCCATTGGTGCTAATGATGGCTGTCCAACCACCAGAGTGAGCCCTGCATGTACCGAAGCAGAAATAGCCTTTCTTGCTGCTGGACAATCTCTTCACAGATAGAGAGAGCGAACCTTGACCTTTAACCTATTCATGGCATACGTACGGCCGAGAGGAGGAACGGAAGACTGACGTTCGTGATGAATGCCGTTTCTATATGTGCGCTGGAATGGCGTATGTTAAGATGTGTGTTTAATGTATGTAAGCTCACAGGGGTGCGTGGGGCAAGCTGATGGCCCTGGATGGCAAGGTCAGTGCTCACATCCGACCCATAATCAAACGCTACATGATCATTGTGACGTGCTCCCCAAGGTTAAAGTGGCAGCGTTATGATAAGGGGTGGTGGTGGTGGTGGGGTTGGGGTTGGTGGGGGTGTTGGCTGTTTGAACAGTGCAGTAAAGGTTAAAGGATGAGCAGCTTATCTGCAGTACTGCACCTCATAGGTGAACAGGAGAACCTGCTGTAGTGAACAACTACACAGTAACACTGAGCTACATGCATCCATCCAAGGAATCCAAGGTCCCAAGCGTAGCCTGTCAAGCCAGACTATCACGTAAAATGTATAGTCTGGCCACGAGTGATAGTAAGAAGGCTAAAACTAATCAGCGCAACTAACAAACGATTCAAACAACGCTAAGCCCCACCCAATGACTCCCTGTACAGATAGAACGTTGTGATTGGCTAAATACCACGATGTCTGAATATAACCTAGAGCGTAAACAGCTCAAATAAATAGCTCAGACACCACCGACGTCTGAGTACCACCTACAGTATATGGCTGATGGCTAGACATACTCGCTGCGCAAATTCAATTTGCTACTGCTAGAGTGTGTCTAGAGTTCTAGGCTTTCCAAAGCATGGATTTGCCAGGGATTTGTCTTCCTAAAACGAACTACTACAAATAAAAGGGAGTTTTTCCTTGTTCCTGTTACTAATGGGTTCTCCTCTTATTGTCTGTAAAGCTCCGCGAGGCCATTGTACTGCATTAGGCGCTCTGCAAATAAAATTGAATTAAACAGCCTGTATTTGGTGAATACAATTCTTCATGAAAACTACAATACATAAAGAAAAACTTGCTGTTAGGAATGGTAGGGGAATGAGGCTCCTTGTCTGGCCATTTGTGCAGTAGGGTCTGTCAGAATAATTATTATTGAAATAATTATTACAGTGCTGTTGGAGAATGCATTCCTCCCGTACACAGGATTCACCCCACATTTATACCCCCTTTAGTTACATAGTTGCACTTGGCCAGGTTCCCAGAATCTCACAAGATGCCATGTGTCACAAATAGTTAGAATGTTAGAAACACAGACTTTAGTCCTATTACATGATGATTACTCTTTCAATAATAATTATTCTTACAGGTCTGTGTTTTAAAGCAACACTGTGCGGTTTCTGCTGTAATACTAGTGAACTACCTAAATATAATCTTAAAACGAAATCTTCCTAACGTTTAGAGTCACTGCCAAAATAATTATGCTGTAACTAGGTTTTTTGTTGTACTTTGTATTTGTATTTCTCCACCATTCATATATGACAATGTCATCCAGATCACACCAAAAGAAAATGACTGATAAAAGGATACCTCAAGCATTGGTGAAAAGTTGCACATTGTTCCTTTAACATGTCGGGATTGGCATTGGTTGGGATTGGCAAATCACTCGATTCTGGCCATCTGGCATCAGTGATTAACTCCTTTATGAAATAGGCTCTCTAGCCAGTATTAATCATGTTTTATCTTTAATTGTGTAATAATTATGCAAAGCATCTAGTGTGGAAGAAAATAAACAGTAACACAAATAATAAAAATCACGAATTTGTAATAATTTCCTAACATCTAATTGCAGTTGCTGTATGACCTGCTGTAATCTTTGAAAAGTCAAAAATATACGTATATAAATAAAACATATTCAGGATAATGGAGCAGTCGCCATAGAGAGTTACTGATAATTCACACTTATAATTCAACTCCTCTCTAAAATGCTCTTGTGTCATCGCTCGAAATTGACTTTTACTGATAATGTTGTCAAGGCCACATAGCCTATGCACACACTACTGTAATCTGTGAAAGTCAAAAATATAAATACAAAACATTCAGGATAATGCAGCAGTCCCCATAGAGAGCTACTGATAATGTTGTCAATGCCACATAGCCTATGCACACACAACGCTGTCTGTCTGCCTGCCTGTCTGCCACCCACTCTCTCCACTTCTCCTGCCAGTCCTAATAGTGAGGGCTTGTCCCTGCTGGGCTGCTGGGTGGTCAAAGGGGGGGAGACAGGGAGAGCTTGGGGGAGGGAGCTGCTATGTGGATAATTGCGGCCGCTTCTGGTTTGTGGAGCTGTAAAAATGCACAGGAGAGTTAACAGCTCCCCTCCCCTTCCCACAAGGAGTGTCCGAGCCCTGTGATTTCCCAACGTGCACTGCTGGAGAAGATGACCTTCGCTGGCCGGGCCGCGGCAGCCAGGTGTAGCTGAGGAGGAGCACACCTGGGTTCTCTGCACGACCTCACCTGGTTGGGGCTTTGGCTTGTTGCAAATCTGTCTGTCCCCTAAGTTGCTCCAGGAGCAACTGGGGTTGCAGTGCCCTTAAGGGATACACTCTCTCTCTCTCTCTCTCTCTCTCTCTCTCTCTCTCTCTCTCTCTCTCACACACACACACACATACACAAACACAAACACACACATACTCTGACACACACACACACACACACACACACACACACACACACACACACACACATACTGTACACACACACACACACACACACTCTGACACACACACACACTCACACACTCTGACACACACACACACACACACACACAGACACATACTGTACACACACACACACACACACTCACATACACACACACACACACATACTGTACACACACGCACACACACAAACACACACTCTGACACACACACACACACACACACACACACACACACACACACACACACACACACACACACACACACACACACACACACACACACACACATACTGTACACACACACACACACACACAC
>JAODXP020000031.1:1284204-1299204 GCA_027497455.2 Sardinella longiceps
CCGATATGCCAAAATATGCACAAAAAATGCATACAATAGTCTACTACTCAAAACATGTCTTCGTTTCTGTATTGAACCATTTTTCTGTGTTGTCAAGTTGACTTTGTGTTTAGCCTTATCTTCACACTTTAATTTCATGTTCAACATAAGTAATCTATTTTTCTACAGACATCATCTCCTTGTATGGTTTTCAGAAAACACTGGATGTTTTTCATTGCATTTGCTAAAAAAGTCTGTCATATAATGGCAGGACCCCTGTGTTATAAACAATGTTTTACTCTCTTTATTTGAGTGATGAACATCAGCACATTTGATCATTTGATTTGTAAGTTTTTGAAATTAACACACACACACACACACACACACACACACACACACACACACACACACACACACACACACACACAGAAAAAGATGCATATTAAGAATGAAGAAACTTTCAAATATGATTAATTTAAGCTGTGGTGGTCATGTGTGTGGCTGTTTGGCTGGCAGCAGAAATCTAACCAACGCCTACTGTACATGCGAATCCCAGAGGACCAGATTGGCAGGATATGTTCCAGGTTCAGTGACATTCAGCAGGAAGCAATCAGCTTTTTAATGCTTCACTCAAGATGCTGTTACATTACAGGAAAAAGTCCCGCCTCAGTTTATATGGCACATTTGATTTTAGCCACGATTAAACATGAGACTCGCCCCCAAATTGTGTTCTTGCTACTTTGACATTTAAGGACTGAGGCTAACATATCAAGCATTCTTGTAGCGCACAGCACCACAGCACAGGCATCTTAGAGGGTCTCTGTGGCCATAGGTGCTTTTCATTCCCCGCTGCCCTTTCGGCTCCCCAGTTCAGAGATGATTGCATTCATGTTGCCCATATGATTATGATCTATTGGGTTGTTTAGGGACTCTCAGAATTCTCTCAGGTGTATCAAAGTGTTCCAATGCTTTAAGCCAAGGCTGTAAACATGACACCTAATAGCATTCTTGATCGTTTCCTCCCTGTATTGCTACTGCTGCTGTGTGCTAAATGTCTAAATGTGTAGGCTATTGTTATTCACACCGTTTTGAACACCAGTGGAGAATTTGATCTTGGCACTGCATGTGTTTAAATTGTGCAGTGATCCCAGTATAGTGTCTTGTAGGGTGTCTCTGATATCTCTGCATTTCTTTATTTTATTATATCTTATTTTATTGTTTTTAGTTCTTCATTGGTAGCCTACTGTAAGTAGAGCCAATTAGAGTCGACCAACATAATTACAATCTTTGTTGTTATCATTGTACAGTATCTTCATAATTTACAAATCCATAGTACACTACAGAGGACAAACTGCTTTTCCTTTAAACTGAGTTAAAATGTTTGTCTAAAGTTGCCAAAACATAGGAAGGTTACTAGATGTAAACAAACAAAAAAATATATATATATACATCCAAACAGAAATGCTGACCAGGAAATCAGAACAAAGACAGAATGACCACCCAAGTCCAACGTTTTGGCAAAAGCCTTCATCAGGATTCCCCTGGTAACACTAAGCTGAAAACATTGAACATATGCAAAACGTATTTAAAAGAGTCTAGACTGCACATCTGCTTGGTCTTTGTTAGCGTTGTAAACACTAGGGTGAGGGGTTTCAGGTGTACTGGTGTGAGTCTTTGGCGGTAAACAGAGACTGTAAAGTGGTGAAGAAATAGTGGAAGAAGTAAACTGATGTAAATAAATTTTATTTATTTTAAAAAGTAGGCCTATCAAAAAAATTAAAGACATAATCATAGACACTACATTTTTTTCAACAGTTCATTGAAAACATCTTATACACTTTACTTCTGTAGTTTTTATTAACTAAAACCTGGTAGAGGTAAACTAGGCCTATATTTACAGGGCCTTTAACTTCAACAACAGTAAGTGATATTAAGAATGCCACGATTCTAAACATTCATTTTCTCATTCACTCGTTCATTTTCTATGACTCAAATATGCACAGGTCAGGACTAGTTTTATTTTCATCAGTAGTCTGCTGTCCCCTAGTGGTTGCATAATGGTACTTCACAATGATAATTCAATTCAATTCATTCATAATGGTACTTCACAGTGATAACACAAAAGAGATCTGCATGGGATATCTTCAAACATGGCCAACTCGATTGCTACCAGATAGAGGTTACTAAGCTGTCTGATTCCACCAAAAGTAACTACAACTGCAACTATGGTTGTGTATTAGGATTTTCACGTATGGCCAAAAGTATACAAAATCTTCGCAGTTCGAGCTAGAATGCTGTTTTGTCAAAGTTGATGGCCTGTAAGATGAACTGATACTTTAAACAAAACACTGATGAAAAGTTTTCAAATGCTCTTGTATTTTCTTTGTACTCTATGCATACCCTATACCCTAGCCTGATGGACCTGACACTTTCACTTTCGCTGTGCCATACTCTCAAGAGGCATATATCCTTTGAGGTGGGTGGGCACTTTGCTTGAACTGTAGACTTACTGGTTCTGCCATCAGTCTCTTTCTGCTGATTGGATGCTATGAAATTTGATCAGGGAACCTACAGTCTAGGCCACAGCCTTAGAGTACGTTCACACTGCATCCGTCCGTTGACGGACGACAGAGGAGGGGTCTGACAGAGGGGGGAGTCAATTCTCTCAATCCCGATTGGTTTGATGGATCCGTCGCCAGCTAAAAAGTTGAACATTTTTAAACTTTTTGACAGACGCAACAGAGCTGTTTTGACGGACGGACCCACAATGCATTTCGCGAAAGCTCCATTCAAAGTCAATGAGATCCGTCAACGGACGGATGCAGTGTGAACGCCCTGTTAGACTTTCACATTGTACCCATCTGTTGACAGACGACAAAGGGGAGGGGAGTCGATCTTGATTGGTTGACGGATCCGTTTCTACCTGAAAAGTTCAACATTTTTCAACATTTCGAAGGGAAGGCACGGAGCCGTTGGAACGGATGGACCCATAATGCATTTCGAGAGAGCTCCATGCAAAGTCAATGAGATCCGTCGACGGACATGTGCAGAGTGAAACAACTCTTAGCCTCTACTCTGTCTTCAAATTGATTAGAGGCACTAGGTGGCGCTAGACTATCTCTGCCATATACATCCACACCATGTCCATTTCATTCTCCTGTCAGAATCATGAAATCAGCAGCGTTCAAGGTAAATCTTGAGGTAAATAATTGAGGTAAAACTGTTAAAACAATGTCAGTTCTTGGAGAGACGTGGTGTTCCAACACTTTTCATCAACTTGTCTTTGTGCTCCTCTTCTTCTTCTTCTTCTTCTTCTTCTTCTTCTCATCTACTTAGTGCTCTTCTTCTTCTTGCCTTTCATGTCTTTTTTCTTCTTCTTTCCTTTTCCTTTGGCTCCTTTGCCCTTTCCCACATCTGCCTCCTCGTCTATGGTCTTGGCAGCCCTCAGTCTCTTCTTACCCAGTGGAGTACGACTGTACCACGCCTGCCAACAACAAAAACATACAGTAACATATACCAGGGGTCTCAAACTCAAATGAGCTGGGGGCCACTACGGTCAACCTTGTCTGACTGGAGGGTCACCTCGGGGGTCAATTGTAATTTCAACACTTTTTTTATTATTTTATTTCTACGTTTATTTAACAGGAACCTGCACATTTCATTTGCAATTATTTAGCGTGTTTTTTTTTTTTTTTTTTTTTTTATCTAAAGATGTGATATTCAATCTTAGGCCTATATCTCTGAATGTATAGCCTACGAGAACAAATATCTTTCCACTTTTAAATATAGGATTGTCTGGAATCTGGTAATATAAGAGTCATGATAATGGTACTCTGTATGACTTTGCAACAATACATGTGCAGACAATATTTTATTAATTATTATATGTTATGAATATTAAATATAACATATGGTGAATCTTGAGAAAACATTTCTAGCATCTGCCCTGACAAACATTTAGTTAAAAGTTAGTCCTGACAGGGAGCTAAAATCAACTTTCACAATGGAAAAGAATTCAACTATTTTGGGATGACACTGTTGAAGACAATGCAGAAATTTTATATGATTTCAAGATCGGATTACTCGGGAACCGATAATCACAAAGACAGCTGAATCAGTGGGATCTTCTGTTTATTTTGATATGTGGTTCGTCATAGTTAAGTTACGAATCCTTGAGATATTACACAGAAAACAATATAGGACATGGACGCAGCTGTATTGGTGATCATAATTTTGATACAAATTCAACGCTAATCATCTCGTGATGCGTTCATCACAGAAACTAACTACTAGCACTGTTGGAAAGGTCAGTTCATGCAGATTCCAATGATGCCCTTATAATATCTGTATGATTAAAACTCCGCGAGTAGCGTGACGGAGAAGAACGGGTGCGCCCGTCGGAACTGATGTTGCGCCTCTCTCCAGGGCCGGATTGCATTATAATTTTGGCACCAAATCGCCGGATATGGGCCGAACCCGGGCCGGATTTGGCCCGCGGGCCGGGAGTTTGAGACCCCTGACATATACAGCAGTCATATCAATGCTCTGACCGTGGCATTACCACGCCTACCAACAATAAAGCCATACCATAAAGTCATATCAATGCTCTGACCATAGTCATGGCTACAACTGTATCACGCCTGCCATATTGGGACATTACAGGAAACATTGCTGTATATCCGTATAAGAAAAAAGCTTAATTATACTGGACCACAACTTGTTTGGTAAGCGATAGGCTTATTAAGCTCATTAAACTCATGTCAGATGATGTGTTACGCTGCAAGCACCAGCACACATCCATCTGAGACCGATACTGTTGGCAGGGATTTCAGGACGAAAATGAAATGGACAAACCAATCAGGGCATCTGTCTGGTTGTGGTTTCTGGCAAATCGCTGGTTTCTGGTTTTACCTGTGTGACTCTCAACCATGGCCGTAGCCAACACTTTGAAACTACAGAAGTCCGACATGCGAGTCATGTGAGTGGCTGAAGTAGCACATCAGTAAAGATGATGGACAAGTCATTTATCCAATCATATGCAAGGATTTTTGCCTTCTGAAGCAACTGTCCAATGGATCAGTCTCAGATGGATGCATGCAGCTGCTTCACACATCATCTCACATGAGTGAGTTTATAAGCCTAATAAAAGTATTTTAAAAAATCAGGCTTTAAATAAGCCCCATTTACAAGGACAGTTTCTTGAAATCCAATTTTATACAACTTTAAATAAATAATTTAATGTTGAAGTGTATTTCTAACCTTAAGGGCCTCCTCCTCCTCCTTGTAGACAGGGTCCTGGCGTGCGAGCGCTGGGATGAACTCCACAGCAGTGAGGGGTTTCCTTTCCATCTGACCCAGGCGCCGGCTGGTCAGCACTGACCGCACCGCCCGCAGAATGTGCCCCTGCGTGTAGCCGTCCGTCACTTTGGCCAGGGAGCTGAGGTCCAACGCAGGCGTGAGCTGAGCACCGCGGGTCCGCAACAGATCCTTCCATAGGACTAAAGAGAGGGAGAGACGTGGATTTAAAACCCTTAAGACTCATGTATTTATTTACTGATAGATGCATAATAATACAATAAAGCTTTCAAATAATATTTACACATTAGAAGTGAATAATATTACGTAATGGGTAATACAACCAACAATATGAAGAAGCTATATTTATGTATTTTCTAATTTCATGTACTCAATAGGCGCTTTTTTTCTGCAGTGAAGCAAGACACTGCGCCAAAGTTGATTGTAGTGAAAATACCAGGTTACACTTTATTTGAAGGTACCGTCATCAGACTAACATGACACTGTCAGAAGTCATGACAGGTTTATAAAGTTTATGACAGATTCTTGACGTTATGTCATAGTCTTATGACGGTACCTTCAAATAAAGTGTTACTATGACATTCATTTCAGGTGTTACAGGTATACTGTAATATTACATATAATTTTGTTACACTATAAATAGTCAAAACATGATGGTGATAAATTCCATTTAACTGAAACTACGTGGGTTCTCACCAAGTCGTGATGCATAGTCAGGCCTTGGGATCAAAATGATCTTTTTGTAAACTTTACAGAGGGACTTGAGGTCTGCCTCAAATGGCCGCCTGGTCGTTCCCACCACCAGAACTCTGTCCTCGGGTTTGAGGGACTTGAGCACTTTGGGAAGATCCTTCTTCAGTCTCTTGGGCTCCATCTGCAGAAGGATCATAAGCAGAAACAATGATAGGAGGGAGTAGCAGAAACTAAGAGAGAGGGAGTGTTGTGGTTAGCAAATGGCACTCCCAGTAGTATTTATTTGTCTTGATTGTTATTCCTCTTTTGTACATTGCTTTGTGTAAATGCTTAAATTTAATATAAATGTGGTCTGTGTTTATCTGTGTGGAAGAGATGCACACAGTATCCACAAGGGGGCAGTAGACACCTTTACAGTAACAGCCTTGGGGTTCCTGAGTGCTGGCCAAACTAACATAATCAGATGCTTTGTGTATTGTATTGTAGATGAAAGCAAACTTGATATCTATGAAAAAATAACGTATAACAGTAATGGCAATGTTCATGAACTGTTGAAGAATGCAGGAGAATGACAGGGACCTAAGTGTGGTAGTGAACAAATGAGAAACAGAGTAGGATGTTATAACTTTAACTTCTTCCAGGTATTTTGCATCAAGTTAAGACAAATAACTGTGACATAACAAAGTTATGTTACAGTTATGAAATTTAATTCAAGGTTAACACATTGATTTTACATCCCTACATCTGTGAGAGTAATACAGGAGGGCAAACTATTTCTTTTCCCCAATCAATTTGTTTTTATCAATTAATAATCTGATACTGCTTATTTATAAGAAATAAGTAATAGTTTAACAAGGTGGTTAATACATGGCTTTATTTTGTAAATTTGCCTAAAACACAGTCTTGCTGTTTAGATTTGCCTTAAACACAGTCACAGACAGATACACAGCATTGAAGAAATGGAGTGCTACGACAGGCCTTTAATGGTGATACCAGTGATCCATTTGGGAGGGCCACTGTGACAAGGTGACAGAGAGCAACTTAAAGGGTACCCAGGCAACTTTTTGCTGTAAAACTAGTAAACTATCTATATGACTATAGGTCATCCAAATTAATTTGGAGATGGTAGCACAACAAAACAAATCGCCTGATAAAAAAGGATACCTCAAAGAGTGGTGAAAACTTGCCTTGTTCCCTTTAAGGTTTCCTTTAAAACCTAAATATTTCTGCTGTGCTTCCTGTTGTCAGTGGAGCAACTTTGCTGAAGCCTCTATCTGCCCAGCCAGTAGTCACAGCCATACCCTCATCACTCATCACACCACTCTGAAATGGTCAAAAACACTCCAGCAAAACATGTGTGCATCTTATCTGAATTGCCTGTTACACCCCAGCACTTAGAAAGACATTTCTCTCCTCACCGTGGTGTGTGTTTATCATGGTTAAAATCATATGACAGGCTGTTTTGAGCTGTTTAAGGGTGAGAGCAACCATCGACTGCTTCTGCTCCATAAATGTGTGTGTGTGTGTGTGTGTGTGTGTGTGTGTGTGTGTGTGTGTGTGTGTGTGTGTGTGTGTGTGTGTGTGTGTGTGTGTGTGTGTGCGTGTGTGTGTTTGTGTATGCGTGTGTTAGTGTATGCATGTGTGCGTGTGTGTGTGCATGTGTGTGTGTCTGTGTGTGTGTGTACGTGTGTGTCTCTGTGCTGGTATGTGACCAATGCTGTTTTGATTTGCTGCAACAATTTTTGCTGATGCTTGTCAGATGAGGAGGTGTTGGGTCATGTTGTAGCCCACTGTAGTCTATAAGCTGCATTCAAAGTCACTGTTAAAGTGCCCCGCCAACCAAACCAGAACTCAAGAAGTTGATAAGTTTTGCGCTAATATGAGTAAACCCTCTTCTTTTTGTGTAACTCAACTGTAGACTATATTGCATAAAATATATTAATATACATGTTCATATTATATTGTCAATTTAGTGTCCCCACTAAAAAAATCCCCATAATGCCTCTGATCATAATAATGCATTGTAGTGATTTCAATTAGTATTTAGGAAGCTCTTTTCTCTGTAAAGGAATTATCCGGAGTGAATCAACACGTAGCCCTGCTGTTTTATAGTGCTAAGCACTATTGATAGCCACCACAATGACCGAATTTCATGCGATGCAGACCGATTTGGTGAAACAGCAGTTCGCATGAACAGAATGACGCATGTAAAAACGAAACCTAATCGATTTGGTTTCCTTTTGGCATGCCCCCTTCTGTTACCGTGAGCTGCCGTTTCCCTATCACAGTCTGCACTGCACCAAATTCGGCCTTGTCGGTGGCTATCAAAAGCGCTTAGTACAATAAAACAGCAGGGCTACGTGTTGATTCACTCCAGATAACTCCTTCAACACTAAAAGCTAATGGCCAAAATGAAAGCAGTAACATTAACACCATCCCAGGGCACTGGTATTGTAGGCCTTGGTTGGCTCACCTCCTTCTCCAGTTTGGGGATTTTCTTGTAAAATGTTTTCTCTGCGTCCCCGATCCACACCACAGATGGCTGCAGCTGCCGGGCCACCTGGCAGACACAAACAAAAACACCCACGCACACACACACACACACACACACACACACACACACACACACACACACACACACACACACACACACACACAAGCATGTGTAGGTGTTAAGGTGCTGACAGTAAAGCTCAGTGATAATAAAAACTCCATTTACTGGCATGATAACCTGTCCAGGTGATGGTCTGATAGCAAAGCTTTTGCGTGTGGTTGTGTGCCACATACTAATTCACTTTTGCTGAGGCGCTTCTGGAATGAATTTACGCCAGCAATTGACCCAACACAAAAAAGGTATTTTGTTTAGAGTCACTCTCTCATCTGTTTATATATTTGAGCCAAACAACCTGCCAGGGCATAGTTCCTTTTTCCACAGCATACACTAGGTTAGATTGTGAGTAGGTGGGACAGGTGCTGAAAGCTCTCTCTTGCTCTGCCCGTATACAATGGCCTGATGGGAGCAGTGTGCCGCTGTGAGACGTGTCGTGTTTACAGTTCAGGCCAGCTGTGTGGAGAAAGGGCTGGGTGGGGCCAGGCAGGGGTAGACAGAAGGCTGACCCATGAGTCACAGTGCAGACAGACACATAAGCAAACAGTCTTATTGTGCCCCCTGTGTAGATACAGACAGATGCCTGAGAATACCTTTCAGATAGTTCTTTTTGTCCCTCACATCTCTGTGCTGAATGCCAGACAGATGGACAGACAGAGAGACAGACAGATGGACAGACAAACAGATGGACAGACACATAAGCAAACAGTCTTATTCACCTTTTTCACCTACGTCACTATGAGGCACTAGAACGAGGCTTGGGTGGTAAAACCTGTGTGTGTATTGGGTGTGGGTAAAAAGTATTATCTGTGGGTAAAACTTCCCCAGAAGTAGCTTCTGGGGATGGGATGCCCTTCATCTGCCCAACTTTCCACCTGACCAACAGTAAGAGAGGGGACCAGCAGTAAATTTTCTGTCCAGCATCTGTGAGAAATTATTGACGTTCCGTCGGCACTTCTAGTTTACCACCTGAGCCTCATTTTCGTTCGGAATGGCGGCCAGGTAAAAAAGGCGAATTGTGCCTCCTATGCAGTCAGACAGATACATGAGAATACCTCACAGATACTTCATTTTGTCCCTCACATCTCCATACTGTAGGACAGACAGACACATAAGCAAACAGCCTCCAGTACTTGTGCCCCCTGTGCAGTCACACAGATACATGTGAATATCACTCAATTACTTCTCTTTGTCCCTATGCTGAAGAACAGACAGACAGACAGATGGACACACAGACACATAAGCAAACAGTCTTACTGTGCTTACTGTGAGTGAGAATGCCTCACAGATACTTCTATTTGTCCCTCACATACAGTATGCTGTAGGACAGACAGACAGACAGACAGACAGACAGACACAGACAGACAGACAGACAGACACACAGACAGACAAACAGCCTAACACATACATAAGCAAAACAGCCCCCTGTGCAGACAGACACATGAGAATACCTCTCAGATAATTGGTTTTGTCCCTCGCATCTCTATGCTGAAAGACAGACAGACAGACAGACAGATGGACAGACACATAAGCGAACAGTCTTACTATGGTCCCTGTAAATACCGCTCAGATGGCCCCCTGTGCTCCCCTGAGAAATATGGCTGCATTTAAATAAAGGTTCTCTAAATCTCACTAGTGCCCCCTGTGCAAACAGACAGATACTGTACATGAGAATACCTACACTCACATACTTTTGTTTGTCCCTTGCATCTCTATACTAAAAGACATACAGATGGACAGACACATAAGCAAACAGTCTTACTGTGCCCCCTGAACAGACAGACAGATACATGAGAATACGACACCCTCAGATACATGAGAATACCTCACAGGGTGGCACTATGGCTCAGCGGGCTAGAGGGTCATACCATAAATTCAGGAAACTGGGTTCGAGTCCGGTCCCAGGTCATTTCTCGATCGAATTAAAGGCAAAAAAAGCCCTAAAAAAGTGAGAATATCCCTCAGATACGTGTTTTTGTCTTTCACATCTCTATGCTGACGGACAGACAGACAGACACATATTTTGTCCACCTAACAGCACTCTCCCTGTCTCTGTGCAGAAAAAGACACTTGAGAAAATTTTCTTTTTTTGTCCTTTGAGTCTCTGTGGAGACAGACAGATATACAAGTACTACACATGACAAAATAACCTCCTTTTGACCCACATGTCTCTACATGTACGTCTCTAGACAGACGATAAAAAATAGTCACATCTCTGACCTTATATGAGATAGCCTACATCTCAAGTCTCCCTTCAGACAGACAGACAGATAGACAGACAGACAGGCATGAGACAGATACTTAACACACAGCCTGACAAGCTGATAGACACACTAGGAAAAAAGCTTATTTTTGCTCCTCACTTAAAGACAAACGCAAAATAAATCAACTCCTAAACTAATTTAGAGAATGAACTAATTCTATCCTCACATCTAAGACACTTAAGAGAACATCCAATTATGTCCCTAACACATCTTTGTGGAGAAAGACAGACAGATAGTCAGACAGACACATAAACCAAAGAGCCTAATTCTGCCTGTGATGTGATGTCTCCGTGCGGACAAACAGACAAAGAAGAGAACAACCTAATTCTGTTTACCCACCAACATTCCACAGACTAGAGCAGCTGTTTGTATTTGGCACCCTTTGAGTTCGGAGTTCTGACTTCTAAGGCATTCAGGGAATGGCAGGCAAAGCAATGGAAAGACCTGTGTGTGTGTGTGTGTGTGTGTGTGTGTGTGTGTGTGTGTGTGTGTGTGTGTGTGTGTGTTTGTATATACTGTTAATCTTCCTGTTGTGATTGTGATACTGACACTCACAGAACTGAGCCAGGCTTGATGTAAACACACGTCTTGCCTCAACAAACCATCGGCTTGTCTGTCAGCTTTCATGTGGTTCGCTGTATGTCAGGGTTTGCACGGCAAGTTTGTTATGAGAAATATGGCTACATGTAAATAAAGGAGTGCTAGATCTCTTAAGAAATGCTGCTAAATAAAGGATTGCTCACAGAAATCTGTAAGTTTGTTCCTAATTTTCTTTTTTTAATTTGTAAACATTTACTGTATAGTAGGCTAATTCTAATATAAGTTCTATCTTATCTTATATACAGTATATACTCAATGTCTTCATATAAATAACAAACATTATTCTTACTTAGTACAATGTAAATACCTTCACCTATCTAACATCAGTATCATGAAGACCTCTGCTGACTGAAAGTACGTGTGAGACATGAGTCTCTAAGGTTTAGAGACAAAACAGAACAGAATTGATACTGAGGTCATGGAGTGTGTATTTGAGTCCCTTTACTAGAGTCGGCTTGGAGTCCCAAAGGTTGCCATCACATGAGAGGGTGCTGATACATGGGCAAATTGTGAGCAATGTTGCTTGGCAACAATGTAACTGATTCCAACGTAATCTACTGGAAGCAAACTCATAATTTACCAACTTATGATTTATATTCCTGTGTACTCGAACAACAACACACACAAACATCGATCTTGTTGCTTCAAGTTACTACTTAGAAATGCCTTCAAGTTATTACCTAACCGACCTAACACCAGTTATATCAGGATCTGTGCTGACTTGAACTGCATGAGTGTTAGTGATACAAGTCCACTGGTCCAGTCAGTCCAGCACTGATGTAGAATATCCCTCCTTATGGCGAGCCTTTCCCAATACCATACGGAAAAAGCATCACATGTTGAATTGGCAACACTGCCATCGGCAGGGGCAGCGGTCATTTGGTATTGGGGTTAGTTTTCAGAAGTCAGCCTATTGTTGTCATATTAGACTTGGTCTTGGATAACTGGATAATTAAAGGAATGGTCCACCTTTTTATAACTGGAGTTACATATGTGGATCAAATCATTTTTGTCTCAGTGCATGCGTTTTTCTAGTCCGCCAACCCCAATTTTAGGTTTAGCTTAGCATAGGCGATGCAATGTAATGTTGCCATCTGGCTACTTTACATTCCAGCACCTATGCTAAGCTAAAACTAAAAAAAAGCTAAAATTGAGGTTGCCAGACTAGAAAAATGCATGCACTGAGACCAAAATGCTTATACCCACATATGCAACAACAGTTAAGGGAGTGAATAGCCCATTTTCATAAAATGGTGGAATGTTCCTTTAACTTAATTGCTTAATTAGCCAATTAGAGGTCCCCATCGCTAACTCTCACCTTGAACACCATGTGCAGCAGGTACTGCAGGCCCAGTCTTCCTGGGTACTTCCCAGCCAGGTTGTCGGGGGACAGGTTGAAGAGGTTGGCCCCAGTCTCAGTGCACAGGGCGTGGACCAGCATCTTCTTCCCCGCCCCTGAGGGACCAGCCAATAGGAGCGTCCGGATGAGGGGCGCGTTCTCATGGACACACTGGGAACCTGGGAAAAGGACACTTCATAGAGTTAGTAAAAGAGCTTGAGAGAGAGAGAGAGAGAGAGAGAGAGAGAGAGAGAGAGAGAGAGAGAGAGAGAGAGAGAGAGAGAGAGATACTGAGAGAGAGAGAGACAAAGAGACACACTGAGAGAGAAACAAAAAAAGAGAGAAAGAGTGAGAGGGGGGCAGAGACAGAGAAAAAGAGAAAGAGAAATCAAGGACAGAAAAACAGACAGTGATAACAAAAGTGACAAACACAGAGAAAGAGAAAGCGAAAGAGTGAAATAAAAGATGAATAAAAGAGAAGGATGACAAAAAGCAAGGTTAAAGGAAATCAGTGTGATGGAAGCGGGTCACACTGGGGACTGTGACGCTCTTTACGAGAATCAATGCCATCAATGAGTCACGTTACCTAGGTAAAGCTGTCATCACACTGTTCAAAAGAGAAGCTGCGTGTGCACGTCCCACCAGGTGCAGGGCAGGTGCAGGACAAACTAAAGTGATATCCAAATAAAGAAATATAATACCCACAGCAATGCTTACAGTAAACCCACATATTTTATTCAAAAATAAACACGACCCTGTTGAGTCTTCCTCAGCCAAATTGTAGACATTATGTTTCTTTTGAAGCTCTCATCACTGAGAGATAAATCGATTTAGATAGATAGATTTGGACTGATACTTCATAGCCTTGGCTTATTTTGAGCAATAAACATGGTGACAAAAACAATCAAAATATTTATTAAGAATGCTACAGTACTCCCACACATTGATAAAGGTTTGGAACGTTCTAGAATGTAGATGATTCTGGCTCAGATGAGATGGCCCAGAGGACTGGTGCTGCTGGACTAAGTGTGCTTGAGAGCTGTGGACTTTGGAAATGACAGCAGCTCAAATTTGCTCAATTTACTTTAATTTACATATGCAAAGACCTTCCTTTTTATCTCTGAGGTACACAATCATCATTATCTCTGCGGACACAAACATCAGGAGAGAGAGAGGAGTGTGGGGTGGCTTGTTAGAAGCATTGAATCAGAGAACCAAGATTCAATGCTACTACTTATCAGATAATCTGATAATCAGATAATCAATACTTTTTCTCCTACGACATTATACTTAGTTCAGGATAAATAAATAAATATATTGATAGTGTTGAGGTGGAGGGGTGATAGTGCTTTGAAGGCAGTGCTGCCTGGAAGGTGCTATCGATGGCAAAAAATACCAAAGAGACCGCTCAGCTCACAGCTCGGCTAATAGTTTGATTCTGGGTCTCGACAGCTTTGAGGATCTCAATGTGGGACTTGGACCGCGGCTCAAGCAGCTTCAGTTTACTCTGAGATTGGGTCTGGATCAGTCTGGTTCAGACTCATCCCTGCTTCAGCACGCCAGCTGTGCAATAGGACCACCCCACAGCTGGTCTCAACACCTCCTTCCTTTCACACACACACACACACACACACACACACACACACACACACACACACACACACACACACACACACACACACACACACACACACACACACACACACACACACACACACACACACACACACACACACTCACATTAATGAGAATGGGGGTCAGAACAATAGCTTAATTAGGCCCCGGGGTGGGCCACGACTGGGCTATTGTGCATCTGATGTTTACTGTAGCAAAGTAGCCAGAATGCTGAGTGCCAGAGAGAGAGAGAGAGAGAGAGAGAGAGAGAGAGAGAGAGAGAGAGAGAGAGAGAGAGAGGGAAGGAAAGAGAGAGAGCAACCCCTCTGGTTCTTTCCATATCAAACACAGGTGCAGCTTTGCACCACTTATTCGACTGTATCACGGACAATCAACATCCACCCACTCTCTCACACACACACACACTCACACACACACACACACACACACACACACACACACACACACACACAAATAAACACACACTTCAAACAATAACTCCTGGCTCACTGCCCTGTGTGGGAGGATGCACCCCCAAAGCCTTGAAGTCAAGAGAGAGATGGAGAGAGAGAGAGAGAGAGAGAGAG
>JAODXP020000031.1:1331704-1334204 GCA_027497455.2 Sardinella longiceps
CTTAACTGTATTGTCAACTGCATATGTTTTAAAGGGGACTTTTTATATACTGAGGAGCAATGTCTTAGTCAGGCTACAGTATGTCTAGTGACTGTGACCCACTTAAAGGGGCTAAATCTCTGTGTCTCACCTTGGTACATCTTGTTTCCCTGCACCACAGTGGGAAGAAAGTTGCTTGGAGTCATTTTCCATCCCTTCTCCGTCTCCTGAGAGAAAGACAAACACAGTGTGTGTTTGAGTTTAATATTTTCTGCCACAACAGGATTTGCCCAGCTATTTATTTTAGTGCAAAAATGTCTGCTGTTTTATCCTTGAATAACTAAATATTGTTTTCTCCTGTGTAGACTAGATGTGGAGATGGGATTCAGGGAAGGAGAGAAAATATAGAAAAGTTAAACAAACTTATTCAGATCATTTTATGAATAATATTTTCCCTCCACTTTGTCAGTATTTATTGAATCTCTGCAGGTCGTTTCATGCTGAGTTCTAAAGAGGTCTTGATTCAGTGACATTTTAAATTGATCTTTTTATTTTTTGAGGACTTTTCAGAAGCTCCCTCAGTGAATGAAACGTGTTATTATTCCTATTAACGACCTGTATCCACAGAAGGGGCCGTCAAAATCACGACGCCGTTGCGGATAATTTATGGAACGAAAAATGTTTTCCTTCCTCCCTGCTCAGGAAAACCACATTAAAATCCGATCGACTTTTCCAAACCAAAAGCACGCTCGTGGATGTTTAGCTTCGACTGACACATATTGTGAGAGCATGGCCTACTGGGAAAGGGGAGGCCGTGTTTTCAGTAGAAGCCAACCAGATCTGCTGTGACATGCTATATAAGCTACCCTGCCTTTAAGCTCATTTACCATAGGCAGTAATAGCTCCCTGGTGAGGGGAAAGTCCATGGTGAAATAAGCAGAGGTAGGTGTCAATGCAATAAACCATGTTGATGGATGGCAGTTCACATGGCAAGAGGCAATATGTTTCCTTTGTGGATCTTGCAGTCATAACAAAAGTACTCAGAACTGCACGCTCGATATAGTGTGACAGTCAATAAAATCAGTAAAGTCTTAGAGTCTCGCCATATTATATTTCTCTTTGTGCCATATTATACATCTGTGGGCCATAATTGGTTGTTTCTTAACAATGATATTCCTCAGGTTATTCTCTCTTCCCTGGTTTTTAAAAAACTAATCTTAAAACATTGGAAGGACTCTCAGGCCCCAACCTTGCAAGAATGGAAGGGTCTGCTTAAATATTATCTAAGCATAGAAAGGACAATGTATGAGGACAGAAACAAACAAAAACAATTTTGTAAAGTATGGCAGGACATTTATGATTCTTTATAAAAAAAATGGGTAGGGGGACAGAGATGGAATAGGACAGATATGGATGGAGAACTCTCTCTCTCTGTGTGTGTGTGTGTGTGTGTGTGTGTGTGTGTGTGTGTGTGTGTGTGTGTGTGTGTGTGTGGGCTGTTAGTAAAAGAGTGGAAGTATTATGTTGTCTGTATGTATGTATTGTTGTATGAGAGTGTTAGTGTGTCTATAAGTAAGTGGCACTGGTTAGCTATAAACATGAATTGTGTTGACTTTAAAACAATGTACTGGTGTGAAAAAATTCCAAATAAATAGAATTGTAAAAAAGAAAAAACAATGATATTCCTCCTTTCTAGCACTATGTCTTCCTTTAACTCCCTAAAACATTCCTCAAATTTGACCTGTCTTGTTATTTTTCGATTTCTTCTGCTTGCAAAGAATGATGGATTTCAGCTCTGCAGAAAATTAGCTTTTTTCTATCCCTGCCTTTTTGTAAATTCCAGCTTGACAGCATCCAAAAAGGAGACCAACGCAAAGTCATTACACAATGGAAGGAATTAAAGGACATCCCTGTGGTCCTTCTTTTAAAGCTGCCCTTTTGTGTTGGCAGTGTTGAATAAACACACACACACACACACACACACACACACACACACACACACACACACACACACACACACACACACACACACACACACACACACACACACTGCAGATAAAGTAATAAGGTGGACCAGCGAAACAAAGCCTTCTATTCTCCGAGCAGACTTGCACTGTCTGTCCCTGCACACTATCCATAGTCTTCCCCGAACTGTCGTGTTGCGACCGGTGGCACTGTGAGTCCCGGTATCTGAGCCGGGGCAAAAACAGCACTGGTTTTGACTCTGTTGTTTCTCCAGGTTCACTCCTGTCTGTACTTGTCCAGGGTAAATGCCCTGTACTTATGCTCAAATTCATGATCTCAATGAGCTGCCAGAGTGACACAGCGCCAGTCTCAGTACAGACACTAATGTTTACTTCTAACTTGGTTTAGTCAGTTCAAGGACAAAATAGGCACTCATTTATTTATCCCCTCCTCCCCCAAACTCAGATACACTGGGTTCAGCCAAAGTATTGTTCCAGAAATTTCTGCATCATTATATGGGGAACACTTGGATCATTTTGGACTGGAATCTGAACTA
>JAODXP020000031.1:1339204-1359204 GCA_027497455.2 Sardinella longiceps
GGGCCCGCTGGTACTCGGCCTCGTGACGCTCCTGCACCCCTCGCCTGGACACCTCCACCTGCTGGGCACGCTGCTCAGCCAGACTCGGGGTCGGACGCTGTGGTGGCACCTGAGGGACGGAGAAGACATGCTTTTTGTGACTATTGTGACATCTTTATTGTGCCCTCAACGGTGCCTTCCAGGGGACAGGCACTACTACATGTACCCCCAGGTGACAGGCACTGCTAAATGTACCCCCAATTTAGGGTGAGGGTTGATGGGGTTGGGTTTAGGATTAGGCATAAGGTTGTGCCTTTTAGGCTGTGCTGCCTGGAAGGTGCTGTTGGGGGCAAAAAACACCATTTAGCGTGATAATTTCAGTAGTAGCTTACTATGCAATGGGCTACGTGCACTAAATGTTGAGTGTGTCTATCATATCTGGTAGAGCCAGGTATTCTTGAACCTGCTGCTATAGTTAATGCAATTAGTGTTCACACAGACCTTAGTGTCATATCCATTAGTATCCATGTATACACCAGGCTAATTGCATTCACTACAGAGGCAGGATCAGAACACCTGGCTCTACCAGACACCAACGAGCATACACTTCGACATTTCATGCACGTAGCCTTTTAGTCTAGTCTGGTCACAACCAGTCTCTCAGTCTGCGCTTCTCTTCACACGAGGTCTGGGATTCCGGCTATTGAGAAACAATTGTTTGCTGGAGATGTTTCAATTCAAAAACATTGTACCAGCTCTTGACTGATAGCCTATGGTATTCTCCCATTGCATTCCCAAAGTTCGCTGATTGGCCAGGATGGGATTCATCCTGAGCATACAAGGCCAATGGGCGGACTCCCAGACTGAGTACTGAAGGGAGATGAGAATCGAGCAGGATTACGTAGAAAGGCAATATAGTCAGGCTAGAAAAAAGACCAGGCTAGTTACAAACATAGCGTTGGAATGCAGAAGAGGCCCGGTAGCACAGGTGTGTTTTGCGCCTAGTTTAAAACGCAGTGACGCACTGGAGATTTCTTATATCAAATAGCAGCTGGTTCCACTTTGGAGTTTGCTTACAAAATCATGATTGCATGGAATCTGAAACATGCTTTGGACAGATAGGGAATCGATGTTCCCATTTCCATGATGGAAGATGAAAGGGAAGTAAATGTGTTATCAGGGATGGACTGGATAGGCACATATCCAATGGCCAGCGTTATGTAATTATGACAACATTACTGTATGATGTCGTGACACGTCACACTCAAGGAGAAAACAAAAAGCTTCTTTAAAGTCCTTTAAAATATTCCGCCAGCTACACACAAGCACTGCTATGAAGCATTCAGTAACGGACCACCGTGTCCTCTACCTACCATTCCCAGAAAGATCAGCTCTTCCAGTCGCTCTCTCTTTGTCCTCTTCCTCTGGCTGTAACCAAGCCACACCTATTGGGAAACACACACACACACACACACACACACACACACACACACACACACACACACACACACACACACAGAGAGACACACATACAGACACACATACAGACACACACACACACACACACACACACACACACACACACACACACACACACACACACACACACACACACACACACACACACACACACACAGAGGCAGGCTTCAGTCACATGAGACTGGAGCTGGTGGTGAAAGAAGCCCCCAGAGACAGACAGAGTTAGCGATAGCATCAGCCCTTGTCTTAGCTTCACTGATCCTTCATTGGGATTCAAGTGTGATACGGTCGGTGGCTTTATTTATGTCTGTTGGCTCTATGGCACTTATCACGCACTGCTGTTTTGAAAGCTGGAATGCGTCACACATCTTTGATGTGATGGCCCCAGATCTCTCTCTGATGCTGGTGACATAAAAGACGTTTCCATATGCACCATGAGCCTGCTATACCGCACTTACACACTTTGCTACGGACTTTACACCTCCCCGCCTCCGTGCACTTTTCATTCATTTGCAAAAAAAAGAATGAAGAAAGAAAAAAGCTGAGAAAAAGATTCAGGTTTCATTTTTTGTGAACAATATTATTTCTATGTATGCAACATAGAAAGTAAAAAATGCAAAAAAAAAGACAAAAAAAAGAACATCTAAACAATAAATGATTGACTATTCAGACACATAGAACGAGAAATTTGAAAAATTCCCTGAAGCTTACTGGGTCCCCTATTGTTGCCCTGGCGGTAAAAGTTCATGTATTCTGTAAGATTTCCGCTGTCGTTCGCTTTCTTTCACCTCAACAATAGGTAAGACAGGATTAAAGCTGTGAGGTCTTCAGAGACTCCCCCTTAGAAAGCTGCTTTGCACTGGGTTGGAACGTCCACAGGGAAGAGAGAGAAGAGAGATGGGATTAGCCCGGCCAAAGACACACAGCCTTGCCAAAGCACTACAACACACTACACTACACTGCTCTGCACTGCTGCCTATGAGGGATTTATTGTGACTACACTTTACCTTTCTCCTCTGCACAGATACTTCCCCATAGAATTATATAGCAGAACTATAGTATATACTATAGTAGTAGCTCTACTATATAATTCTGCGTACTTCCCAAAAAACTGCTTACTTCTAGTGGGGCATGATGGGACATAGACTACATTACAACTATACAAGTTACATTATTTTAAGTAGCTCAGTTATTGGGAAAATGGCACTGTCGTGTTTTCTGGCACTGAGTGAGCATTAAGGAAAGCCATTTGATTGTTATCCTGGCTGAAGATTGAATAAAAAAAAGTTGTCTAGTGTGAAAATGTGGAGAGTGTACTTATATATCCATGAAAAATAAGGAAGGCTTAGTGCTGATTGATTTTAAGTAGAGTATGATTCCTGCTTGCCTAAAATTGGCAATTTAGTGAAAAGCATTCCGTCATACATTAGTTATTCGGCATTTAAGTCGTAAATGGATCTAAAGTGCATCTATGCACTTCACTTTCTCTCTGGCCATCATCACGTCTCAAATCTCATGCAGGCCCCAGCTCTGTCTGTCTGTGCCGTCTGTGACTATAGCGCACAACATTCTCTCAGAACCACGATTGGAAAAAAAAGAGAAAAAAAATGGGCTTAGATTACATGATTAGAGGACTGAAAACGTCCTCACTCACACACACGCACGCACACAAACACACACACACACACACACACACACACACACACACACACACACACCATCTTTCATCTCTTGTCACTCATAGCTTGCTTCCCGTCGTTCTAAAGGACTTCTGGCTCTGTCTCTCTCGTCCTCCATTTCCTCTCCCTATGAATTGGCCATATATTTTTTATGGATGCCCCGGATCAGGTGCCGCTTATTATCTCGGCTGAAAGAGCCAGCAGGGCTTTAGGAGGCGACGCGGCGAGTGATGACTGCACCCCGACAGCACTGACCCCAGATTAAGAGGGTTCATATCAGTAGGGGGTCAGGCTTAGGTTAAAGCACACTACAATCCCAAAGGTGGAATCCCAGTGCCCTCCCTAACCCCGAACACTAAACCCTCAAAGACTATTAATTGATCAATCAACCATGAGGTTGATTGAAGCCAGCTAAGTCTTTGAGGGTTGAGTGTTTCGGGCATAAGGCGAGTGCAGAGTGCTCCGACGCGGTGCTGAGCACTCTGCTTCCAACATTCTATTCCATTGTTTTCAATGTAACCCCGCAGTCTATTTTATGTAGTCTATTTTGTCGGAGCTGTCCATTGACATCCATTGATATTTCTCATGCTACAGGGCTAGGCTTGTTGCGCAATTGTCGGATACAAAAGTGCTCTGCAATGCTGTCGGAATCAGTGTGCGGCCGGCTTAAGTCTTTGAGGGTTGAGTGTTTAGGGCATTGAGGGGTCATTGGGATTCGATTCAATTCAATCCAATGACGGTACAAGAACTGTCTTTAGTCACATTCCATCTGGCATAATACGGCACACACATGGATAGTCATATTGTTTTACACACACTGAAATCTTTTCATAGCTTCAAGGCTACTGTTACAGGTGACAACAAACAGCCTTTGTTAGTAGGCTATTGCTCAAGAGATTCTGCCCCATTAAAATACCTTTTGTTCCAGGCTTACACAAGCACGATTGGACACGGTTCTGTCTTTCAACACCACAAAGATGATGATTCACATGAATGAAAATCTTTATCCAAATCTGAAAGCCTGACTGGATATGAGTCACTGACTTTCCATTTCCAGTCAGCATACTGAGTGTAAAGACATTAAATTGGTAAATACTGTATCTTTACACAGCCATTTTAATTTCAGTCTTTAGGAAATAATGGCATAATTTCAGTATTCAACCAGAAAGGGTAAAAGTGAAGTGAGACTTTTGTGCAGAAAGTGTTTGAAGCCTATATATCCACATACAATACCTTTTGCCTCAATTGTTTGAATCACTGGCATATGCTACACACTGAAATGCACCGTTTGAGTTCAACATTACAATTTTCAGCTCTCCCTCTGTTTGCTGATTGGCTCGTACATCTCAGAGAAAGTGAGAACCTAAGCCTAAGAACTGAACCCTGACTAGTTGGGGAGCTAAATGATAAATTGAGCAGAAACACTGGGCCAGTGCTAATCTGTATACTTGCAGAGCCCATGTCAAATTTGCTACTGTATTTTTACTAATTTGCTAATAAATCTGGGTTAACCGGTACCCTGGCAAGCAACATACAGTGCGAGCAGGGATTAAAGTGGGGGGAATGCAGGGGAACGCTGTTCCGGAACCTCAGATAATAAATTCATATCAATGAACAATATCACCCCATTCTTCTTCTTCATAAATTATGAAAATCTGTAAAACATTTTGTCAGGACATATTTTGTAAATTGTAAGGTCATGCAGTATCTCACTATCATGCAGCATGCTTCCAATGGCGAGATATCAGCAAAAATGTAATATACATGTATAGGCCTATACAAAATTTGAGAGTTCCCCCTCCTGCCAAATCCCACTTTAACCAGTGAGTACGAGTGACAAGAAGCCAGCATTGCCAGCATTTCTATTCCTTCACACCTTCTGAATGCGCACAGCTGCGGCATCCGGATCCAACGTGCAGGCGCTCTGACTCTTAACCAGTTGGCTTCGACTCTCGTCTTGACGGATCTCCCTCATGAAGCGAGCCCGTAGTCGTCCCTGGCGCGCCCGCTCGCTCACCTGGAGCAGCTGCACGGCCATTTCCACCGACATTCTCTGTAACCCCGCCAACGCCGTAGCATCACATACCTGAAGGGGGGAGGAAGGCCGGAACACTCAAGTGTTGAAAAACAGACACTAAACAGGATATGTGCTGTTAGATGTGGACTGTTGTTATGCCCCCAACCCTTAACACACACACACACACACACACACACACACACACACACACACAGGCACACACACACAGACACACACACACACACACCCCACACACACACCCCACACACACACACACACACACACACACACACACACACACACAAATACACACTGCCAGCAGGGATAATGTGTCTTACGGAGTCCTGTTGTTCTAAGTGGCCTCCTTTGGCAAGAATGTGGGCCAACATCCTCTCTCTTTCCTTCAGGACGCGCATTTTCTCCCTCACAAAGTAGCGAGGAATGGGCACCTCCAGATCCGCCTGGGACACAATTGGGTGGAGGAAGAAAAATGACTTGCAACTTGACAGAACAAAAACAACTTGTGACGTGTGACATCATGCCCGGTTCTAGCCTTTTTGGTGCCCTAGGCCAGATTTGAGTTTTTTCCCCCTTTTTTGTAGAAATATGAGTGAAAAATTAAAGAAAATAACGCAGTAAATGTATTGTGATGCCCCCTGATATGTGGTGCCCTAGGCGATCGCCTGGTTTGTCTATGCCTAGAACTGGCCCTGTGTGACATTGTGCCGATATGAAAAACCAAACACTTGTTTTTCAGCAAGTCTCAACTCAACGTCTACAAATGTCACTGCGATCCTCTGTATGGGTATTTAAATATCAGTTTTAAAGCTAAAATGTTCCAAATAAATTGACCCTGAGGGTTAAGTTTACATGCACGGCTAAATCTTTATTTGCTCTCGAGAGGTCCAGATTGGGAAGGTGAAATGCCAGATTAGACAGGTCAAAAGCCATGTGTTATGTCCTTATGAAGTTCTCAGTCAGACATAAGTTATAGCCGTGTAATTGACCATGAAACTCCTGTGTCACTGCAATCTTATGGTACATTTGATTCAAAAAGGGTTTTCAACACCTCTCTAGAGAACCTGTCCTTTTATGTGCACACATCCACTCACACAGAGAATAGGCAACAACATCATAGCATACTGTATGTCAAAGGAAAAGATCTGGACTCTTATCCTGGATGTTGCATAATTTGCTAAAGTTCTCCATGGAACTTGTGACTAAACAACTACAAAACAAACTTGGATAAATATCATAGCTCTTGAGTTTCACCTTTGACAGTTTTTGATTCATCATGTTTATATCCCCTCGAGTGTCGACTTTGGTTACCAAACAGGCAGTCAGATACGCAGGTGCGTATTTATGTTGGCGAGTGCTTGTTTCAATGTCACTGCTATGCTAGGCTAGGTTTGTTGTTTCAGAGGATTGTTTTGACAGAGGTTGTAAATAGAGTTAGGAGATACAAATCTGTTCCCTTGGTACTTGTAACCAGACCATCTAAACAAATCAGGTTCACACTTAACATTTAACAAAATAAAAAGTGAGTACCGGTATAAGCATGATACCCTGAGGTCTAAACACTGTTGAACTGACTCACTGGGGTCATCTTAAGGTCTTGCAGCATGTCGTCAAAATAATGGAACTCTGAGAACTCAAGTTCCACCATCTCGTTCTTCAGTTCCAGCAACCTTCCCATGATTCCTTCCAGAACCGTCCGCACCACGCGACGTTTTTGCGGATGCACCATCTGGTCGTACACTTCCTCCAGGTTGCGCATGATCTGCAGGTACTTCAGATAGAAGCTGGCCAGGGTCTGAAAGACCTGTAGGCGATCTCTCTGGGGACGAGGCTGGACAACGGGGAATTCATCCTCGAGAAGGCCCTCTAAAGCTTTGTGGGTCACAGCCCAGATTCTGTTATAAGAACTGTGTAAACACAAACCATATCTTTAGTGCAGGAGTTCTCAAACTTTATTGTGCCGTTTACTTTTTGTACCAAACTTTTTCACGGACCCTCTGGCCATGTGCTGCGGACCCCTGGGGGATAACCATATCCATATCTTTAGTGAGCAGAGATTCTGTCAACATATATTCAAATTATCCCATCATAATTCCCTTGGAAGATATTTCTGCTGAACATGATTACTATAAATGCAGGAGTCAGGAGTCAGGACAGGGTTTAAGGTCCAAGTTTTTAGACTGCAAAAATGTTTAACAGAGGAAATGACATATTTCTGAGATATCGCAGATGTTGACATTGGATGAAAAATTGAGCTTGGTACTTCAGCTTGATGAATCTGTAACACTTATTTCTCAGAGGAAGGGAACAAATTGTTAACAATAACAATTAAATTGAAGTTGAAAGTAACATAGAAATAGTTTAACAGGCAACACAATAATTGATTTAGAAACATATCAAATTGTGCTGAGCAAAGGAGCTGTTCACTTTCACATCAATGTCTTTCTCTTTGGGAGATGCTTGTGTGGGTTGACCTATTCTGTAAGCTTAAAAAGAGTTGATGCAGAGGTGAAACCAACTTCTTTTCGTATTCGTATGAGTCCATGTTGACGCCCTCCAGTCACTAACACTGTCAAGAGTAAATGATGCTTGAGGGGACCTGAAATCAAAGGCGAGTCACCCTAGACTTGCTGTGGGTGAGGGAGGGGAATGAGAGAAAAAGAGGAGGGGAGGGCAATTCAGATGGAACATCCACAATAAAACAGAGTAGCTAGGCACCTTTTCAGATAGCCTACCCACACTAGCCCAGTACACAAAGAGTCAGACTTCAACAATTCAGTCGTATCTTCATGAGAAACTCATGAGAAAAAGGTTTAGGCTACTGGGCTGACCTAACCATCAAGTAGGCTGACCAAAAAAAACAAATAAACAAAAGACTGCCCACACATTTTCAGGAAGAGATGGGTGATAGCAAAACCAAACACAAAGACACTAACTTTTCTATGAAAATAGTGTAGGAAAGCTTTTCAGTCAGAGATAAAAACAATTCCTGACATTGCTTTAGGCCTGCACTTCACAATGTGCTGTGTTGTGTGATACTGTGTTTCACTCTAGGGTGCTTTCTCTCCTTTCAGGACAAAAGCACTGAGTTGTAGACTATGTTGTCATAGTAACAGCAACACAACGTGAACTTTGAACTCGTGGGTGTTTTACTAACAATCTCACAAAGTTGCAAAATAAACTTTTTAAAGAAACATTAAAACTCCTCGTCAGTAAAAGTGAAAAAAGGCCGATTAAATGAATGGAAATTAGCCTACGTTGAATGGCAAACTCCTCCTCCCTCTGCCCAGGCTATCACAAACATTCCACTGCATTTCTTGCTTCATTAGAACATTCCTTGGCGTGTTGCGACAATATTCCTATGCATTTCAAATAGGCTACATGTTTGTAAAAGTAGAAAAGAGAGGCAGCCTACCTGTGGGACATTGTTGCAAATGATTAATGTATTCTCTGCTCAAAGATGTTGCGCACAGCGCATCCAGGACAAACTGCCTAACGTTACAGAAAGTGTCATCTTCCTTGGTTGACATGCGCTTGGGTCATTTGCCTTAATATAAAAACACGTCTATAAACAATGTAGGCTGCTCATAATCTCGACTTGCATTAGCTAGATAAGGTTTCTTTTACGCGCGCACATTGCAGTTCCTGGCCCTTATCGGTCTTTTAACGGGTTTTTGCAAACAACTACACAAACCACTATGGAAACACGATTAAAACGACAAAGGGCGCCGGGGTGCTATCAACAAGACAGTGCCCTGATGCAAAGAGTTGAGCAAACTGTAAATGGCTACTTGGCTACGCTACCTACAAGACAAACACCCGATGTCACGCTTACCAACACAAAACAGTAACCTGCCAACATCTCTCAAGCCATTTACATATACTACATTTGACCAAATTCTACCAGTTAAAATAAATGCAACTATTCGCTGAAACCGCAGACGCTCAGGGGAGAAATCATGTTTGTTATTCAACTGTGCACACTGCGTCTAGCAACAAGATGCCACGCCTGCGCAATTCAACACATCTCGGCATTGATTGATCAGAATACAGACAGATACTGTTAATACATTGTACTTGAAGCGAGTAGGTAAAGTTTGAGAGCGTGAATGAACATTTGATTGGGAATGTCAGACACTTGACAGAACAGGTGCGCGAGATGTGATTATGTGATGTCTATGTGTACGTCTCTGCCTTTTTTTTTTCATTCCATTTTATTTTACGCACCTCCCGGCATTCCAAACGCAGCGTTGTGGCCAACTACATTACATAACGGGGTGAAATCATAAGGATACAGAAGGTGTGTCGCTCAGTCTGTCTGCTGAATGAAAGGGGTGAATCAGACATATTTTGGACTGTGTCTCATTTCCAATCAAATCAGTGCATAGGCTTTTCACGGTGTTGAATTGAGATGTGTGTGGTTTTTTGCACGAACCACAGATTTTTGCAGCTCTTATTTGAAACAGATTCATAGGCCTCACAGGAATAAACAGCTGAGTTGCATATGGAAATGAGTGGACATATGTCCTCCTAGTTTGATTGTGGTTTTGATAAACACATTCTGACCGTTAAAAAGCAAGAAATGTGCAAAAATACCCATGAGGACTGAAGCCAGGCATGAAAACTGGCCATGGCAAGTGGTGAGTCCAAGTCCAATTTCTCAAGACGAGGGATACAGTCGGTCAGAGGGAATGAAATCCCTGCCAAAAGGCTGACTGGGCAGAGGGGGAAGGATAAGAGCCTGAGGAGTCTGAGGAATTGGCCCAGTCCTTGTTGCAACAGAAGTTGCACTGTGACCAGAAGATCCCCACAGCTGAAGAGATACTGTTTTAATCCCTAAAATTCTTAACCCTCAAAGAACCTAACTTTCATCTGCTGCATATAGGCCTACCCCCCTGAGACACTCTGGTCCTATACCAAGTACCCCTTCTGCACCACATAAATTTTGCTATATCAATTAAGATTTTTGCGTAGGCTAATTGAAGCTGCATTAACATAATGTGAAGTGATATTACATGTAATGTTACACAACAGTGTGATAGCAATAAGGATGTATGGGAATCAGTAAGATCTTTTTCTATATTTTAATATCTTTATGCTGGTGAGTGCTGAGAGCTTTGCGTACCCCTAAGAACCCATCCAAGTACCCTCAGGCGTACTTTCGCCCCAGTTTGACAACCACAGTACTAGTGTGAATCAGATATGGATTCATGCCAGTTAAGTGTTAAGTGTTTAAGGCTTAAAGGGGATTCATTGGGATTTATACATTGACCCTAATGACACTTATGCATTGGTCCTCAGTGACACAGAGCATTAGGCTTGTCTGGGTTCTATATTCTTGATCCTGTGCCTTGGCATTATCAACAGTGCAGCCATTGATATTTTATTTCTTCTAATGAAACACCCGTGTCTCTTTGATTTAATTTAGATGGCCATCTAATTCATTCTGACACCTAATTTATTTGTGCATGTGGCACAAATCGCAATGTGTTCAGATGTGATGCAGAACCCGACACAATGGCTCTCTTTGTCTTGCTGATTTTTTTGGCTTTTTTGCATTTTATTATTTATTTCAGCGACAATGCATCCAATCAATATTATCTCAAAATCGGACCACCGGCACAGCCGTAGCCGTAGCGTAGCAGTCATTCTCCCAGGCACATATCACAATGGCCAATGGCCGTTGGCCAGAACAGACGCACAGCCTGTCGCACAAACAGAGGCACCAGCTGAAGACTCAAACAACAGGTGAGGTCCCAGGGCTCTAAATATGGCCCTGTGGAACCAAGGAAGGCTTTTGAGCCTCTGCCAACAGGATGTAGGTTGAATGAAATGGTAGCGGAGTCGGAAGAGGAAAAATAACAAACCAAAATTCACCTGCCATAAGGCACAAGTAGCCCACCATTGTGGAAACCATGGTGTGTTGTGTGTATGCATTAAGAGTGAGTGTGTGTGTGTGTGTGTGTGTGTGTGTGTGTGTGTGTGTGTGCCTGAGAGAGAGAGAGAGGGGGGGGGCATGAAAAGTTATGTGTTTAGAATGACCCTCTGCTTTGCTGAGTGCATGCTGGACTTTGAAACACTTGGTTTGATGGTTAGATGTGATATCCACAATGTTAATATACAAAAACAGATGACCAAAACTTTAAGTAGCCTACATGGTCCCTTTGCAATATCTTTTGAATGAATGTTTACAATAACAGTAAACATGTGATGTACTCCTAGATCAACAAGATCCCAACTTTGAGTGGTAATAGACAATATAAAAACTCAAAAAACAGTCTTGTGAGTATTGTGATTAAAATAAGCCAATGTAAAGTAACTTAAATTGAAGCTGGCTACTGAACTGGATAAAATGTTTCTAATAGAAGAAGGCCTATATGGATGAAACATTAAATGCAACAAAAATATATTTGATTAGGCTACATATATAGCGTAAGGTAAACTGCATGTTTTATTGTCTTCTCTGTAGTTTCATGAGTAAGACGACACCAGGGGGACGCTTCCTTTGACGCACATTGTGCAGAGACGATATTCGTTTAACATTTTGTGTACTTGTATTCAAATAAAACACTTGAGGCTATCTCTCGAGTGTTATATTTTAGGGGTGGACATCCGTTATTTCGCACGTCCTTTGAGTCTATTGTTATTAGACAGAAACTTCCATGATTCAGAGTTCCGACCTGCCTTAGTAGGCGTTGCTCTCCGTGGTATATTAACAAGTGTAAAGAGCCTGCTGGCGCGCAATCACGGCATCCTCACTCGAGAGCAGTTGGGAGGTAGACGCAGGACTGAGGGCTCCCGGACTCTAGTGATTTCACAGAAGACACAAACACAAGTAGTGATTTACGGACCAAATTAAAGATTTTCCCTGGTAAGTAGGCCTACATTCCGAATTTGTAACATTGTTACAAGCTTCAAGCACAAAACGCATACGGTTAAATTGATAGTTTTTAGATACTTTCTCTGTCTGTTGCACTAATTTCAGCGATTTATCGTTGACAGTTAATGCGTTTAAGCATTAGCACCCATTCAGAAATCTGAAGGCATCGCGGTTCGCAGTTTGTGGTGTGGATTATCAGTGGGTCGCATCCCAGCAGTCGTGTTCGAATTCTATGGGACTTTAGATTAGGCTACATTGTATGGAAGCGGAGCTGATAAGAGGACCTGCGCGTAGCTTTTAGTCTACTGTAAGAACAGCTGGAAAGAACCCAAACTCACAAGATCCCAGAAATGTATGTAGACTACAGTGTGTTAATGCAATTTAAACGTTAAACTATCTTCTAGTGTATCTACATTCCTGCTAGAGAAAATGGATTTAGTGATTTAATTGGTAAGCTTCTTCAGTCCTGAACCATAGTTTAAAATATAGTATAAACAGCTATCTAGATAATACCACAGAAAATTTTATTTAGTGGTAGCAAATCTATGGCTTTTTTTTTCATCTTGATTGGCAGTTCAAGTCTTTTAATGTTAATGTGTACAAACACATTCTGTTGTGCAGACAAGTTGTTGGCAAATGATTACTGAACTGAAGCAGCGTGTTCTTGAATCTTAAAGGGAGGGGGGGACATCTGCAAAAGAGGGATGAAAGGAACCGGGAAAGAGAGAGAGAGAGAGAGAGAGTCCAGAATGAAAGAGGGTGCGTTAAATGGTGTGTTAGAGAGGGCTAGTTAGAGAGAAGGGGACTGCTGAGGTAGAGTAGGGTTGAGATTTGGGAGAGGGTGAGTGTGAGGGTGGGGGTGGGTGAGTGTCGGGGGGTGTTGCGGGGCTATGGTGGCAGCCGGTGGGGTCCGCACAGGGAGCTCTTTGTGCAGCGGTGCGTGCTGGGAGCCCTGGGGCCGTGAGATCAGGTGAAGGGGGCTGGTGGCCACTGCAGTGTAAAATCAACAGCTTTACTGCCGAGTTTCGGGGGGGTGGTGGACGAGTTGACCAATCCGCCACCATGATTTTATGGCACCTGGAGAGACAGGTTTCTGTTTTAGGTCACTCACCATGTCCCCCCCTGTCACTAAAGCTAGGCTACCGTAAAGGTAGACGAGTAATGGGTGTGAACGAGAGAGAGAGAGAGAGAGAGAGAGAGAGAGAGAGAGAGAGAAATGCGTATGCCATGCCGACACACACACATACACACACACACACACACACACACACATACATACACACACACACACACACACACACACACACACACACACACACACACACACACACACACACACACACACACAGGGGAGAGACATACACACTCAAACAATGAACTGAGGGAAAACTGAGGCTTATAACTGCTGCCTGCATTCTACATGGAGCTGTAAAGCCAGATGAGTTGGGAGTGTGAAAGAGAGAGAGAGAAAAAGAGAGAGAAAGAGAGTGAGAGAGAGAGAAAGACAGCTCGCTCTCTTTGTTTTGATGTATTCTCTGCATGGACAGGAGCCTGTTGTTTTCTCTGAAGCTCACTACTAGGATTGGGACTCCGAGGTCACTCGAGGGCAGCTGTCATCTAGACTCACATTACCCAATAACTGCATTAGTTTCAGGTTCTGTCCCCCTTCACAGCTTATAACAGCTGGCTAATTTGGAAAAGAAACAAATAATCATTTCCCTCAAGTGATTACCGTGTGAGGAGTTAATTGGTTGATTATAGCATTCTACTCAAATGTCCATACAACAAAATGACCATCAAATGAGAGGATAATTATATTGTTGTTATTGTGTGTGGATTATATGGATTGGGTTCCTGTTTATATGGATTTGTTTTCCTCTATCCATCCGACGTGTTTCTCATTTTTTTTCCTTTCCTTTCTTTCTTGCTTTCCTTCTTGCTTTCTTTTCTTTCTTTCTTATTTTTTCTTTTTCTTTCTTTCTTTCTTTCTTTTTCTTTCTTTCTAGCTTTCTTTCTTCTTTTCCTTTTGCTTTCTTTCTCTCTTTCTTTCTTTCTTTCTTTCTTTCTATCATTCATTCAAAAAAGATTCCCTTGCACAGCCTCCATAGTAAGAGCAGCCTACTGTCACTTTAAACACGGTGACCGTGCATCATGTGCTTTGGAGGGGCTATTCCATTGAAGAGCTGCACCTTTCCCCCCTCAGTGTCATAGAAACACATTATCTCAGCTCCTTTTGGTGTGCACTGGAGCGTGGAGGCCTCGGCCCGTCTGAAGTGTCTGGGCCTTTCATGATGCCATCACCTCTCACCTCTGGGCTGAGGCAGAAATAGACACTTATCTGTTCTCTTGGCCTTTAATGATTTCCAGCTTAAACCGCCACGACTGTTATACGTGACACAGACAGACAGACAGACAGACAGACAAACACAGACGCCTTTCTTCCTTTTATCCTTTTGTGCTCCATGTGTCTCGTTATCCTGTTCTTTCCTACATTGCTACAGAAATAGCCTCGATTTTTGATTTGTACATTTTTTAAAAATGTCCCCAAAATGTCTCTGCCGGCTTGTATTCTCAGAGGTCCTAATCAATGTCCCCCCAGTGTCCTCAGAGTGCCTTTGAAATGTCCTGTGAAGACTCTGTGGTGCTGTGTAGTGTTGTTCCAGTGTCATCAGGCGTTGTGTATTTGTTAGGATGTGGTTGTAATGTGAAGTTTGAGGTCAGCCACAGGAACAGAGGCTCCACAGCATTGGCAGGGAAGGGCTGTTTTTTTTTTGTTTTTTTTTAAAGTTGTTAGCAGTGACGAATCTCAGATCTCAGATCAGCCTCATATGAGGACAGCAGCGACCGGCCCGGCAGCTCTTGATTATTTCACACTTTGATCCTTGTGACCGGGGCAACGTAAACTCCTCTATGTTATTGGTAGATTAGCCGAGGAGCCTGGGAAACGTCTCTAAGTCTCTCTCTCTCCTCACTCTCTCTATCTCTCTCTCCCACTATCTCTCTCTCTCTCTCTCCTTCCCTCTCTCTCTCTCTGGTGTAAAAGAGAAAACATTCCGAGAGAAGCTGCACGAGTTCCTGTCTCAGGTCACCCAACCCCAGAGTGTTTGAAATGTTTTGGATTATGCGTGTTATTCTTGTAAATAAACACTCTCTTTGTCATGAACATCTCTTCCGCTCTGGATTGGAGACAGATGTGGTTCCACCATGTCAATGAGAAGAACTAGAAATGGAACTAGAATTAGAAGTGACCTAAGAGAACTCAGAACTCCTAGTTCAGAACTCAGAACTAAGACAGATGATAAAACAACAACAGTGACAGTTCAGGGTCTTTGTCTTGCATTACTAAGTGGCCTGTGTCTTCTCCCTTTTCAGATTTTGTCCCAAGTCAGAAGTCAGAAGCCAAGATGAGTTTCGGCGACCTAACCGAGCTTTTGGACATCCTGGAGGAGTTAAACATCTCCATCCACGGTGACCATGACAACATGTCTCACGTGGAGACGGAACGCTGCGTCTTCGGCTTCAGCCTGAACGCCGTGCTCTACACCCTCTCCGTCCTCTACATCTTCATCTTCCTCATCGGCCTGGCAGCCAACGCCGTGGTGGTGTGGGTGAACCTACGCGCCGAGAGGAACCGTTACGAGACGCACCTGTACATCCTGAACCTGGCTATTGCCGACCTGTGCGTGGTAGCCACCTTACCTGTGTCCGTCAGCTCTTTGCTCCAGCACGGGAACTGGCCATTCGGTGGCGCCATGTGCAAGATCACACACCTGGTCTTCAGCGTGAACCTCTTCAGCAGCATTTTCTTCCTCACCTGCATGAGCGTGGACCGCTACTTGTCCGTGGCGCTCTTCGGCGACTCCAACAGCCGCAGGAAGAAGATTGTGCGGAGGCTCATCTGCGTGCTGGTCTGGCTGCTGGCTCTCGCCGCCTCTCTTCCCGAAAGTTACTTCCTGGACGCCGTGAAGTCGTCCCACTCGGACCTGGTCCAGTGCAAAGCCACGTATCCGGGGGAACGCGAGTGGACCGCTGGCATCCAGCTGAGTTTCATCGTCTTAGGTTTCGCCATCCCCTTCCCCATCATCTGCGTTTTCTACATTCTCCTGGCGGGGGCGCTGTCCTCCTCCACCGACCCCGAACGCTGCCTCAGCCGCAAGATCATCTTCACCTACATCGTGGTCTTCCTCATCTGCTGGCTGCCCTACCACGGCGTGCTGCTGACCGAAACCCTCGCCATCCTCAACATCCTGCCCTTCAGCTGCCGTCTCGACCACTTCCTGTCCGTGGCCCTGCAGCTGACGCAGTGCCTGTCGCTCCTGCACTGCTGCATCAATCCCGTTATCTACAACTTCATCAACAAGAACTACCGCTACGACCTCATGAAGGCCTTCATCTTCAAGTACTCCACCAAGACCGGCCTGGCCAAGCTCATCGACGCCTCACGGGTCTCGGAGACCGAGTACTCGGCCGTGGATAGCCATGTTCCATTGTGAGCGATGAGAACTGTGCCAATGAGAGACGATGATAATCTGAAACTCTCGAACTCACATAAGAAGTGACTCTGTACAAATATATATATAAAAGAAAATCTTCAATTTGTATCAAACTCGAAGATGCCATGCCTTGCCCTTTCCCGTTGTAAATTCCTTCCCTTATGTCACCTGTGGATTTTTTTTTTCTTTCCTTGTCTGTCAGCAGTGACTGCTGAAAGGACTTTTAACAAAAGCACTTGAAAAGAGTTTAGGCTGAGAGCGTCTGTGTTTAGGCCACAGACTTGTGAAAATGGGTCCAGAGTCAATCCCCAGCCCCCTTACCTAACCACCCATCACAGACACACACACACACACACACACACACACACACACACACACACAGAGAGAAACACACACCAACTGGAGCCAGACAGGAGCTAAGTCTGTCCACTTTTGTTTATCAGCGGAATTTAGAACTGTTTGTGCCCACCGCCATCAAGACTCCATTACCCATTACCCATTACCCAGCATTACCCAGACTGGGGTTAACAAAGTGTCCATTACATGTGCATTCCAAAATGGAGGATTGGGTTAGATTCAATCGACTTTATACAAAGACCGTGAAGGATGAGGACAAAGAAGGCAAAATGCCAGGATGTAAAACTGAGCTTTAGATAATTGTTGCTATGAAAATCGTTGTTATTTTGAAGCAATTTTGTGAATGTGACCCAAGGAAGCTCAAAACACATGTAATGAGAGAAAAATAATATATCCCAGATTTGGGATGGCTTTTTTAAAAAAAAAACATTATGTCAGTAGGTATTATCAGACAATAATGTCTTGAGTAGTATTACTGTGTACATTTCTGTAAATATGTCATATTTATATATTCATTTTATATATTCTTTATATGATGTATTCATGTGGTTTTTAAATGTGATATTGCAATAAAACAAATGTATCATTTAAATACGTATCATCAAAAGTTTTTTTGTCTGCTTTTTTTTATTTACTTCAAGAGAGAACAAGGAACAAGGAACTTTCAGTCTAATAACTAAGTAGAGACAGATGTTAAACACTACATGTTGTATACTGAATGTACATGTAAGGGTCAATACAAAGTATTGTCAGTATGGTCAGTATAGTTCAATAAATCCTGACAATCAGGACATTAAAGACTGACATTCAGCAGAACAGCTATACTGTATCTGTCCTTGCTGTATTCAGAAAAGCTGTATATTTGTGTGTGAGTGTGTGTGTATGAGTGTTTGAGAGAGAGAATGAGAGAGTGAAGTGAGTCAGAGATCATCAGAGGGCCTTTAACAAGGTGAGGTAATGAGAGCTGACTGTGTGTCCCACTTAGTTTTTCCACGTTGGGCTTTGTAGTTAGGAGAGAGAGGCCAGGTGTGCCAACAGTCAGCTGAGACATTTAAAGACAGACAGCCCTACTGTATGTCAGATGCTTCATCTCTAGTCTGGAGTGTTTTCTAGTCTGTTTCTGTGTCTATAAACATCAATGTCATTTAATCTCTCATCATGCTCGTCTTGTCTTTGTTTTTGTTGACACTCTGGTTTCTTTGAGCGTGTGTGTGTGTGTATGTGTTTGTGTGTGGCTATATCTGTCTGACAGCTCTGTTTTCTTGGAATCCACCAGCTTGAATTCATCCACCAGCTTCCTCACAACCAAACATGTCTGTCATTGTGTCTCTTGTTGTCATCAGTGATCTTCAGTCTAAATAAGATAAACACATTTGACTGGAAGAAAACACATAGTAAACAAGAAGAATGTGAAGAAGACACATAGTTAACAAGAAGTTGCTATTCTGACCACAACTCCCTCCCCACACACACACACACACACACACACACACACACACACACACACACACAAAGTCCAGTGCCCATATAGAGCTAAAGAGACAGATGTCAGAGTCAGATGAGTCTAAACTGGCACACTTGTGTTGGTGACATCAGGTCCTGAGGGGATGACAGACTCAGACTTACACTAATTAGGGGAGTTGCTTCATTCAGTGTTGTTGCCTGGACGCGTCCTTTGCCTCGGGCATTTGAACTCCCTATTGAGTCTGAGCTACAATGGGTGACCGACCGGCTCACCTCTTGACATGGGCCAGCCCATGTATTCCTCAAGGTAAATAGAGCTCATCAAATCCTTCAGGAACACACACACACACACACACACACACACACACACACACACAGACACACACACAGAGGGAGACACAAACACACACACCCATACTGTAGACAGACAGGGACCCACACACACAGACACACACACACACACACACACACACACACACACACGGAGACACACATTTTTCCTCCCCTAAAATTCCATGCGTTTGCCTTTGCACCCGGGACAATAGCTCAGATTCCATGCTATTTTCCTTTCCCATCAAAGCTCAATAAAGAGGAGGCCCGGGGAGCGCAGGGCAGGCTGAGGACCTAGAGTGGCCCGCTCGGGTCTGAATGAGCAGATCGTGGGAGCGGTGAGCTGGCGTGAATGCTGGGGCCGCGCGGAGGAACAAACAGCCTTTCAGCCGCACCCCCCACCACACACACATACACACACACACACACACACACACACACACACACACACACACACACACAAACCCACAGCACAGACGCAGAGGCGGAGTGTGAAGCGCCGCTGCCACGTTCGAGGTTAAGCCTGTCATTAAAATCTCTCTCTCTCTCTCTCTCTCTGACGTTTTTTTTGTCTGTGTCGCACAAACCGGTGAAAAATGTGCTGCTGATGGACACACAAGGCTTGGATGACACAGGGACGTTCTCTGTGCCCGAGAGCTGTCAGAAATGCTAGTCACCCTTACACATAATTATCTATTTTCAAATCTTGGTCAAGCATGGTCTAAGCCTGAATGAAGCCAGGCCCGGTGCAATGTGCATGTGTGTTTTAAAGGGACACTGTGCACTTTTTGCTATAAAACTAGTGAAATAAATACAAAGCTTTTAGTATTTAAATAAATACAAAGCTTTTAGTATTTTGAGTATTTCAGGCACTACTACTGTAGAACAAACTAATGAAATCTGATGGCAAAAAAATGATTTGTCATGCTGTAACTACTGTAGCTTTTCTTTATTGTGAGGAGGTTTTCTACCCCAGAACCATGGGCGTAGCACCAAATTCTGGGCCCTGTGTAGAAGCAGTGGCCATGGGTCCCCTTCACTCCCTGGAATACACTTCCAGACTCCTCCAGGTCCCTCCCACAACTTGGGGCCCTGGTAACTCAGTCCCTCTTATACCCCCTCTACGACGCTGCTGCCCAGAACTACACAGTGCATATTCTGGATGGCTGGTGGGAATAAAACCACATTTATACAGCATTATCTCATATTATCCACGCTTAATATGAGTGCACTATATATCATCATTTGGAGAGATGATACCAAAACAAATCCTCTGATAAAAAGGATGCCTCACACAGTGGTGA
>JAODXP020000031.1:1364204-1373126 GCA_027497455.2 Sardinella longiceps
TGTGTGTGTGTGTGTATGTGTGTGAGTGCGTGTGTGTGTGTGTGTGTGTGTGTGTGTGTGTGTGTGTGTGTGTGTGTGTGTGTGTATGTGTGTGTGAGTGAGTGTGTGTATCTGTGAGTGTGTGTGTGTGTGTGTGTGTGTGTGTGTGTGTGTGTGTGTGTGTGTGTGTGTGTGTGTGTGAGAGAGAGAGAGAGAGAGAGAGAGAGAGAGAGAGAGACAGAGTGCGTGAGTCTGTGTGTGTGGGGTGGGGGAACAAAACCTTCTAGCCGGAAGGTTTCTTGAGGAGCAGATGCATGAGAGATTTCTCAGCCGCCCTCTGAATTTCTGTGAGTCACGAAGGAATGCCTGAAATGCTTTTCTGTCCATATGCAGATTTGTCTTCCCTTTCAACAGGTTCCCTCTCTCTCTCTCTCTCTCTCTCTCTCTGAAATGATTGAAAGCCCTGAGTGAAGACTGTCAGTGACATAACAAAACATGTACAATTGTATTAATAGCTTGTTCACAAGACTTTAAAACAGCTTCCTCTGGGGCATATTTGAAGACCCAACTCATAAACATTCTCATTTGCTCAAAGAAGGAAGATAGAATATTATTACAAATGTTTTTACACAAAAAAGTAATGAAAAGCTTCTAAAATAGCCCTACCGTGTGTGTGTGTGTGTGTGTGTGTGTACTTGAATCCTTTCTGTACAAAATGTAATTGGTGGATTCAAATAAACAATTCAAATGTGTGTGTGTGTGTGTGCCTTGCTCTCTATCATACTGCTAAAGAAATATCACTGGGCCTATTGTGGTTTAGTATAAAGCAGACAAAGGCTTTATATTCAGACATAAGCAGCAGACGTATCTTTTTTCATTGGCTCTTGTCTTACTGTCTGCATTTCCTCCACCAGCACCAGTGGTGTCCCAGAAACCTCCACCTGCCCCTGCCTGCTGTCTACTTGTCTTTCAGGCAGGTCAGATTCTCAGGCTATCAGTGTGTGTGAGTGTGTGTGTGTGTGTTGGGGGGGGGGGGGGTCTGTGTATGTGAGTGTCGTGTGTGTGTGTGTGTGTGTGTGTGTGTGTATGTGTGTGTGTGTGTGTGTGTGTGTGTGTGTGTATGTAGGGTGTTAGGGCTGGGGTCTACATGTCTTTCAGGCAGGTCAGATTGTCTGGCTATATCGGTGTGTGTATGTATGTGTGTGTGTGTGTGTGTGTGTGTGTGTGTGTGTGTGTGTGTGTGTGTGTGTGTGTGTGTGTGTGTAGGGTGTTAGGGCTGGGGTCTACATGTCTTTCAGGTAGGTCAGATTCTCAGTCCATGCTATAGAGAACATTGGCACACAGCAGTGCTGCTTCAGTACTGTGGGTGATCCCTTGCACTGGGACATTTTTATATTATGTTCTCAAAGAACTGCCTCATCTGTGTGTGTGTGTGTGTGTGTGTGTGTGTGTGTGTGTGTGTGTGTGTGTGTGTGTGTGTGTGTGTGTGTGTGTGTAAGGTGTTAGGGCTGTGTGTGTGTGTGTGTGTGTGTGTGTGTGTGTGTGTGTGTGTGTGTGTGTGTGTGTGGGGGTGGGGGGGGGTCCAGACTCTTTCATTTCATGCAAATAGTCTAAACACTTTCAATAGGCATATGTTTACACTTCGAGGTTGTTGGGATGGTAGCACTTTAATTGGCTGCTAGAAAATGTAGTCATGCTACCTGGAGTATCCTGACAGTACACTGACCAAATCTACGTACCTCCGGGTATAAATGTTAGAAGTTATGATATCAAAAATTGATGCTGTACTAGTCAGTAGCAAATAAGCAGAGCAGCAGAGGTTCTACACCACTGCCTTCAAGGCTGGAGGGGTTAGGGCAGTGGTTCTCAAACTTTTTCTGTCATTCCCCACTTAAGAGGGCAGTAAATTTTTCACGCCCCACCTGGAAGGCTCAATTTGCGCACAATACCTCTGTGAGAAATACTTTACGAGTACAGGATTTGTGTCAATGTTTGAATTTTCATGTTACTAATTCTAAGCCAAATTTCTCTCAAACCCATCACACCAAGTAGCAAATAACACCTGTCATGTGTCTGCGCCCCACAGTTTGAGAAACACTGGGTTAGGGTTAGGAATAGGTTAACAGTAGTGCCTTTTAGGCTGTGCTGCCTGGAAGGTGCCATTGGGGGCAAAAAACACCATTGAGCTTCTACACCAGTGCTGCCCGGGCCTGGCCTGGTGGTAGGGTGGGGGTGGGGTATAGCAAGCTAGCTGAAACCCAGGGAAGCTTATCAGCAGTGGGTAAACAGTGGCCCTGCGGAGGGGAGGGAGGGAGGAGGGGAGTGTGTGTGTGTGTGTGTGTGTGTGTGTGTGTGACTGCTCCACAGCCAGCCTCTAGTGTGTGAGCATTGTTCTCCAGCCAGGGAGGTCCAGCTCACAGGGATTGTATGCAGGCCAGCAGGGTCATTAGCGTAGGCCGTCCGTGTGGCCAAATCCCCTCCAACACCCTGGTCTCGATCAGCAGGCGTCTGTGAAGGGCCACTGCAAAGCCTCTGTCTACACTTATCACAAACAGGGTCCTTGGTCCCATTACTGTGTGTAGAGACCCCTGTCTACACTTATCACAAACAGGGTCCTTGGTCCCATTACTGTGTGTATGTAGAGGCCCCTGTCTGCACTGATCGCAAAAAGGGTTCCTGTTCCACCAATGTGTGTATGTAGTAGTCCCTGTCTGCACTTATCACAAACAGTGTTCTTGGTCCCATTAGTGAGTGTATGTAGCACAGCACAGAACAGGGCAAACAGCTTACGCTGTAGCTGATAGGCAAGGATTAAACTGATATGTATCAATGTCATTTACATTAACATTTAGTAGCCATTTATCCAGTCAGGGCAATATGGCTCCTGGGTTACTGGGTGCTAAGTCATTTTCTGTTATAACTCACCAGGTTGCTGATCGACTTTTACAGATTTTAAAGAAGATCCACCCATAAAGAAGGTGTGGTCTGCTGTTAGGAAAATTTAAGTGCCTGACTGACTCATAAAACCACAGGGCCAATGACCATGGAATAATAATGAGTAATATGGAGATGGTAAAATTGAAATGCAACAAAAGTGATTTTGCATGTTTCTTTCAGAGAGAAGAAAATTGTATTTAATTTTATTAATACAGCACAAGTTTACAACACAATTGTGGTGTTTTACAGGCATTAACAGGGAGCCCCTGAGAGCAACAGGGGCAAGCTTGTCAGAGTTATTTCAAGGAGGAAGCTTTGACCAGACACGCCTTAAACATTTATAACACAAAATATAAAAAGCATACAAAACTTTTTGTTGGTATGTTTTTTGTTTGTCATTTTCTATTTTTCATGGTTTACACAACTAAGCTCTCTAAAAGAATTGTCTGTTGCTACAGTATACAACATTTGGAGAAAACATTTCACATCAAAAATGTCCCAGTTTACCAATGTTCCTCCGTGACCCTAATTCCGAAAATTTGTTTTTGAAATGCCTGGCATGTGGATCAAAGTGGTCAGCAATATGAGCCTACTGTACATGCGACTCTCTATGTTTATAGTGGCATTCCATTTGTCTTTGTCTTTGTCTTGGTGTGTGTGTGTGTGTGTGTGTGTGTGTGTGTGTGTGTGTGACACACATGAGCGCTCACTCAAAAGCAGAAATGTGTCAGGACGTGGGCCTCATGAGGAACAATGTACTGTACCACTGATGACAGTCCCTGTAGGCAAACACATTCATTTTCTGATCCATCAAACTGTTCTCTAAGATGTGTCAATGTGACCCTCTGATTGGATTTCACCATTCAAAGTCTGTCAGAAGTCCTTCAGACAAAGTTCCACCATAATAGAGCAATTCCATTTACCATACATGATACAGTCATATTCTTCAAACTTTGTTGCTTTCAAGAAATGTAATAGTCGAATACATAGTAAAATGGCAGGACAATAAAATACATTTTTAAAGTAGCGAATAAATAAACAACTTGGTATAATTAATTGGGCTATGGTTGAAAGTGAAAGTGCTTCAGATGAAACCACCGCGGTTTGGATGAAGTACAGGAAAGCAAAGGATTAGTTTGTATTTAGTTTCCACTTCAACTGTAAAACCATTAGAAGGGTGTGGTAGATTAGTGGATGACATCAGTCAGTAGTGTTTTTATTCTTTTTTTTTTTTTAAACTATCCTTAAGGTCATAGTTATTTTTAGCTTCAGCTTTGGGCCAATTGAGAATGTGAAAGTCCCATGGAGGTGATTCCTGCAGGTTTCATAAGAGGAAGAAATGGTTGTCTAGGCGCCTTTGCACAGTTAGAAAGAATTTACAGTTGCATAATAATTGTATCCATGGAGACATCTGGCTTAACTTTATGACAACCTAAGATTGAAGAGGGGAAGCATGTCTTGCCCATATGTAGTCGAAACATGCATGCTTACAGTTTAGTAAGCATCACCATGGTAGGCTACCAAATTTCCACAGACAACTATAACAACGCTTTACAAAGTATGAGTGTGTGTGTGTTACTATGGAATTGTTTTTGTGACATTTATCAACACCATTTTGTTTTGAAGCTGTTTGTGTAGTGATGATGTCAAACAGTGCTGGTAGACTGACAGAAAGTAGCCAAACAAATAGTCTGCGTACTGCTGTTAAAATATGTTTTGTTGTATTTTATTTGAAACAACCTTATGCTTTGAATGCAATGACAGAAGACAAGTATACATGTGTTTTGTATTGTAATTATGAGAAGATGCATGGAACCTTTTCTTCAACATGACAGTACAGATGGATGTCTTCTACTTCAGTCTGAAAAAGTAACAATTTAATAATTTATGACGTATTCAGTGATTTCAGATTCTCCACACCAACCTTGCCATGCACATTAACTTTCACCATCCTATTGCTCCATTGTTTCCAAAACAACTTCACCCACCACTGCCAAACCCTTTCAACACTGCTGTGTAGATTACAGTTTTGCTTCTATTTTTGTCCGCACTGTTCACCAAATGCTTGCCAATTGAAAGTTTCAGTCAACAGGCACATTCTTGACAGTCCCTCCATGCCGAGTGCCTTAGGCTAATCAAAGTACTAGACCGGCACCAGGAGAAAAGGGACCAGGCCGGCCATCCTCTGAAGGCAAATGGTGCCACTGCTATAACTTTGTCCCAACAGGTGTCTGTCCGCATTCCTGTGAATGAACAGGCAGTGGTGCTGCTCAGTGTCTATCTGCTACAGCATATGTGCTCGGGAGTGGGTGGCTAGTTACCTAACCCATTAGCCTCCTAGGATGGAGGCACCCACCTGAAACTACGATTACAAGAAAGAAGAAACAACCCAGGGGCCCTCCGAGAGGCGGGGTGAAAGATGGGCCCAATAGGACGGAACACACGGAAACGACTGGAATGGTAACAGACGACGAGACAAAGACCCTTAGGGTGTGCGAGTGTGGATGGGAAAGAGTGACCACATTCAGAGGGCTGCGAATCCACCAGGGGAAGAAGAAGTGCAACCAGACAGGCCAACAGCAACCTTGCACTGTGAGCACAGGTCAGACAAGCGGGAACCCCAGCCAGGGAGATAACCACAGAGCCGAGGATCCTACAGTTGCTGAAGGCAGGCAGGCAGAGATGACGGCAACCTCTGGAGGAGACGCAGCACCCCGGGAGTGCGAGCAAAGGGAGAGCAGTCCCAGTAACACCCCCACCACACAGCCAAGACAAGCAGAGAAGAGGGAGCCAGGCAGAAGGCCCAACATCAAGTGGCCCAAAGCAAGTGAAGTCGGTATCTGGCAGCAGGTAGACTCAGACCTCAGCGCAGTACTGGAACACTCGCTGCGAGGCCAGGCAGACAGGAAGCTCAACCTGCTGGGTGACATCCTCTATGAGGAATGCAAAACCAGGTTCGGGGTCCTTGAGAGGAAGCAGCACAAACCCAGCAGTGCAAGAGGGAGGAGAGAGTTGGAGATTGAAACTCTGGTGAAGAGACGCCGCCAGCTCCGAGGAGTGTGGAGGAAATCTTCAAATGAGGAAAGAGAGGGCTTGAAAGTTCTGTGGAATGAGGTGAGAAGGAGGCTGGCCTGTTTGAGGAGGGCGGAAAGGATCCGAAAACGGCGGAAAAGGAAGGAGAAGGAAAGAGCTAGCTTTCTTAGGAACCCCTTCAGACATGCCAGGCAACTTCTGGAAGAGAAGAAGAGCGGAAAACTGGAGGTCAGCAGAGAAGAGATCGAACAGCACATCAAGGGCCAGTACAGCGATCCGGAAAAGGAATCTCCTCTGGGACCTCCAGGGTACCTCCCTCGTCCCCCTCCTCCCATCATACAGTTTGACAGCTCTCCTCCCAGGCTGAGCGAGGTGATGGCTGTTGTCAAAAAAGCAAGGTCAGCTTCAGCTCCGGGTCCAAATGGAATTCCCTACAAGTTCTTTAAGAACTGTCCCCAAGTCCTGAGGATCTTGTGGAAACTCATGCACACAGCTTGGAAGAACCAACTTATACCATCCGAGTGGCAAAGAGCCGTAGCAGTCTTCATTCCCAAAGAACAGAATGCCAGGGAAATAAGCCAGTTCAGGAGCATTGCACTGCTTAACGTTGAGGGGAAAATCTTCTTCGCTGTTCTGGCCAAGAGGCTGACCACCTTCCTCATGGAAAACGGCTACGTAGACACCAGTTGCCAAAAAGCAGGAGTGCCAGGGTTCCCAGGATGCGTAGAGCATTCTGCGATGATTTGGGGGCAGATTCAGAGAGCAAGGAGGGAAAAGAGTGACCTGCACGTGGTTTGGCTGGACTTGGCCAATGCGTATGGCTCGGTCCCTCACAAGCTCATTGAGTTCGCCTTAGAGTTCTTCCACATCCCCAGCTTGATCCAGGCGTTAATATCCAACTACTTCAGGGACTTTCAGATGTGCTTTAGCCTCCAGAACTTCACAACAGGGTGGCAACAGCTGGAGGTGGGAATTGCCATGGGGTGCTCCATCTCGCCCATCCTTTTCGTAGCCGCCTTTGAAGTAATTCTCTCTGGGGCCCGGCAATGCGCCAGAGGAGTGAAGTTGCCTTCAGGGCAGAGACTACCTCCACTAAGAGGCTACATGGATGATGTGACAATCCTGCTGCAGACGGCACCATGCACAAGAAGACTGCTCAAAAGGCTGGATGAGCTAGTGACATGGGCCAGAATGGAGATCAAACCCTCCAAATCACGGAGCCTCTCGCTACGTAAAGGCACCAGAACCGACAGTACCACCTTTGCTGCCGGCGGAGAGGAGATCCCCTTACTGGCCAATCAGCCTATTCGAAGCCTAGGGAAGGAGTACACCGCAGAGCTCTCAGACAAGCACGCAGGAAAAGCAGTACGGAAACAGCTTTCAGACGGTCTGGCCAAGATCAATCAGAGCCAGCTCCCTGGGAAGTACAAGGTGTGGTGCTACAACTTCACACTGTTCCAGAGGATCATGTGGCCTCTGAAGATGTGCGAAATCGCTTCCTCAGAAGCCATGAGGATGGATGGAGTGGCCAACTCTTACCTCCGAAAATGGCTAGGTCTCCCACGCTGTTTCTCAGAAGTGGGCCTGTTTGGAGCAAGCCCTCTACAGCTACCTATCAAGTCTATCTCCTTGGGCTATAAGCAGGAGAAGGCCAGATTAGTCCTGGAGCTAAAAGAATCCTCAGATCCAGCAGTGAGGAATGCCAACATCCCCACCCGCACAGGTCGGAAATGGCAGGCAGAAACAGAGGTCAGCAGAGCCATCAACCAACTGAAGCACAGGGAGATCGTCGGGAGGGTGCAGCTCGGACAAGCAGGGTTTGGCTGGGGCGAAACCACTCGGTTCTGGTCAAAGGCCACAAAAAGAGAGCGCAGGGCCATGGTAATTGAGGAGGTGTCAAGAGCAGAGCAAGAGAGATATAACATCAGGGCAGTATCCCAAGGCCAGCAGGGGAGGTGGACCACGTGGGAAGGCACGACCAGCAGGATGATCAGCTGGGCTGACCTGTGGAGAATGCCACAGGCAAGGATCAGTTTCTTGCTTAAGGCTACTTTTGACACACTGCCATGCCCAAGAAACCTCCACCAGTGGTTTGGCAAGGAGGAGGCCTGTTCCCTCTGCAGTACTGCTAATGCCAACTTACAACATCTACTGTCTGGTTGTAAAGTGGCGCTAACGCAAGGACGGTTCAGGTGGCGGCACGACCAGGTGCTGAGGAGGCTTGCGGAGGACTTGGAAAACTGCAGGCAAGCTGCAAACAGGCAAACAGCATCACCAAGGAACCAAATCAGATTCGTCAGGCCCGGAGACGGAGAGAGACAAGCAGCGCCACAAGGCCCCTCAAGAGCCCTTTCTCAGGGAAGAGACTGGGATATGAGGGTTGACTTGGGCAAACAGCTGCGGTTCCCCCCGAAATCGCCGCAACGTCACTCCGACCGGACATCGTACTGTGGTCTCCGGCCGCCAAATCTGTGCTGCTCATTGAGCTTACCGTCCCCTGGGAGGAGGGAATACCGGCTGCATACGAGCGCAAGAAGGATAAATATACCGAACTGGCGATGGAATGCAGGGAAGCTGGTTGGAATGCGCACATCTACCCGGTGGAGGTGGGCTGTCGAGGCTTCGTCAGCACCTCCTCCACAAAACTGCTCCGGGATGTGGGCTTAAGTGGGGCGAAGCTACGGAGAACAACCAAAGCCCTGGCAGAGGAGGCAGAGAAGGCAAGTTTCTGGCTGTGGCTCAGGAGGAGAGACAAAGAGTGGGGGTCGAAGCAGTGAGTAGGGGCAGCTGCAGGGGGTGGCAGGGAGACGTCCTTGCCACTGCTCCGCCACCAGGAGGTGTTCTGGGGTTAAAGAGAGCGAAACATCTATGAGCGGTGGTCCCCAGCTGACGACCCTGCAGCTGTCCCAGTGGCGCTGTTGGAGGCGCGGCAGGCAATAATGCCAAGCAGGTTTTCCATCTACCTGTAAGATA
>JAODXP020000031.1:1383226-1388226 GCA_027497455.2 Sardinella longiceps
CTAGTGGCTTTCTGCACTTGTGTTTCACCAACCGTAAATCTATTTTTCATTCCTTGGTTGGCAGATGGTTTGTGAGTTTTCCTATTTGCACGAGGCCTGGTTCTAGTTCATTTACGAAACAAGTGCCATAAATCTACCAGGATGGGTGGATGAAACATACTCTATTTTCACGCTACGGTCTTCAGAGGAAAAAGCAGGAGTCCTCGGAGACCAACATTTGATGCCCTGACCTGTCAAAAGAAAAGTTTTGTTTTTTTGTGAGACTGCTCTCTGAAAACAAGAATTAGGGTCACTGATCTTATCGTCTGTATGAGGTAATGCTTGGTTGAGGCCTTCCCCTGAAACAACATCCGGCTGACAGTCAATCCGTTTCAGACGGGAGCAGAAAAATAACAAGCACACCTTCAAGACAAAAGCGAAGGTACATAAACATAGCTCCAAAGGGGAAAATAGAAATATCAAATACCTGTGCTGACCCCAAATCACAGGCTTCTGGACAGGCTCCAAATTGACTCAAGGCGCTGGAGGTGTTCCCTATTTTGATTCTCTTCATCTGCTCAACCCCCCCGGTAGAGAAAGAAAGAGAGAGAGAGAGAGAGAGAGAGAGGGAGAGAGGAAGAGAGAGAAAGAGAGGGAGAGAGGTGACCAGGGCAAACCAACACAGAGGGCAGATAGCATGCTGGGTAATTTTATGGTTATTTGCCAGAAATCAAATTGCATGGCTGTCCCTCCGAGAGCAGTATGGGCTCTCTGCTTTCAGACAGCCATGGGAAAAATGTAGGGATAATCTCAGAATCTCTGACCGCCAGCTCTTTCAGCCGACACACAAAAGGCCCGTTTTTGCACGGGGCTTTATTCTCAAATATGATTTTTTTTTTGTAAATTCTTTCTCTTTCTTTCTCTCTTTCTTTCTTTCTTTTTTTTTTTTTAAAAAAAAAATAAAATAAAATCATGGGTCTCTTTTGATATGTTTCTCAAGAACTCTTGTAATTAGGCATAGATACATTTTTCTTCATTTCCCAAAACTTCATAGTTGACCATGAGTTTCCAATAACTAAAATAAACTAACAAACAGCTACCTAATAAATCCCATGAAATGTGTTTCCCCATCTTAAATTGTCAGACTGTGTCACTTCACTCCTGATCTAAAAGGCACTTGTAATCACACACTATCCAGACCACCCACTCCGCCAGCTTTTTATCCACTGCACTTTAGGTCAGAAGTATACACACTACCTTTGTGTAGAAAGACTTAACTTCAGTGAGAACTTGGCCCCTTCAGTCTTTTAGGCATAAACAACTCCCCACCACCACCACCACCAACACAACCACTGTTTGAGGTTCAAAATTTTTACTCTGTGGTGTTAACCCTAGTCTTTATGTGGTTGCGTGATCCCTGTAATCCTATTTTATGTCTGTGAACTGATTTGTGTGCTCGTGCTATGCATGCATACGCCTACCGTGGAGAAGGGAATTTTCCCCCTTCTCCATAAGTTGTCTTGACCATGAAACATGAATCTGGGAATGTGAGAAACCTTTAGTTGTTTTTAAATTGCAGTAGTAAAGCAAATTTACCACTTGTCTCTCTTACAGGCTCTCTCGTCTATGCACCTAGGAGCGATAAAAAGGGCAAGTATCCCACCACATATATCCCTTAATTCCTCTAGCAAATAAATCTTGCTTAAACAATGGCGCATACCACCAGGCACAAAGCAGATCATGTCTGCTGCTTGTCTCTGGTTTGTGTACTCTGTTGAGTAAGCTTATAATTCCTGACCAAATCCACAAGGCAAATCTAGAAGCCATGACAATAACTCTTAAGACGGACAGAAGCAAACACTACTTGTATTTGGCAGTTCTACAGGGCTCTCAAATAATGCGCTATTAATCCAAGACACTGCATGCTCCGTTAAGCCTTTGTTAACTACCCTAAAATCTGGTAAATTTTCAAACTACTTCACATTTTCTGTGGTCTTGTTATGTGTGGGTATGTTGTTCTTATTGTCTCTACAGGTTTACAGTATTTGCTATTTGTCATAACACTCCTTAATCTGCATCTTATCATCACGAGTAGGCCTATGCTCTGTTATTTATGTGAGAGATAATTAAGTAATTAAGTATTATTAAGTAATTAAGGTATTATTACAATGTCTTGTGTGACGTTCAATGTGAAATGTAATGTGTAGAGTGGTGAGAGACTGATGGAAAACATTGCAGTAAATCAGGTCAAAGACTGTGTCCTCTAAACCGCACAGCAATCTGTAGTGTTGGCTCACAGTCTTGGCCACGTCACAGAGGAGGTTAAATATTTTATGCGGGTGAAATCACTTAGATGGATAACTCCGCTAAAAGCTGTCCAGTTGCTTTTCAACAAGATACTGAAGTACAGCATTTTATGAAAATAATGAAAAATACAAATTCTGAATGAACTCTGAAGTTGAAGTTGTCCGCTATCCAAACTCAAACTGTGTGTAATCAGAGCATCAATTCTGTGCATCACAGAGCTATCCAGGCCAGACCAGGGCAGTGTGCCAGGCCACTTGCTATGGTCCACCAACCTTGGCCATTTAAGCGGGCAGTACAGTGCCAGCACAACAACTGTGACAAAGGCCGAGGCCGTGCCAGGACTTGAGGGTACTCGGTTTCAAAGACCGGGGGGGCGAGAGGCCACTCACTGGGGGCTGAGAACAATACACCCAGGGGCTCCTCATTCTCACGCACTTACTCCTGTAATCAGGCAGTAGAGACGCTACCTAAAGGGGTCCTGCCTTGCTGCTCCTGCTCCTGCTGCTGTAGCTGCTGTTGCTGAAGAACTGGGAAAGCTGCCCTTAGTCAATCCCTGGAAGCGCTCTTTTGTGTGCGAGCCAGCGCTAAGTAAATAAACGGCAGGAGCTAATGGTGGAGTAATAAGTTTTTCCCGCTGGTTCTGCTACTCCCCTTCAGCTCCATCTGACAGAGCTTTGGCCGCTCCACAGTAAGCTATCGCATCTTATCCTAGCGTCTCATTAAGTGATTCATTTTCAGCGGGTCGTTATATTCCCTCTGAGATTTTTCCTTATCTTTCCCGTCGTCCGGAACCAGCGAGCGGTGGTGATGGCTGGATCAACAAGGGCGAAGGCTCTAGTGTTTGAACTCTGACCTTGACCTTTGACCTTGGAGAAGACAGTGATTTACCCAGGGTTTGATTAATGAAGCTCAAGCAGAAGCCCCCTTCAGACTCTCCCTCTCCTCCCACACATTCTATAGCCTCCACCTATTAGCCTGCATCATCAACTTAGTTCTTTCCAACCATACAGGACCTCAGGGCCGCTTCTAGGCTTAGACGAACTAGGCGATTGTCTAGGGCACCAAATATCAGGGGGGCATCACAAGACATTTATTACTTTTTTTTCTACAGTTTTCAGTTGTATTTCTAAAAAAGACAGGGCAAAATTCAAATCTGGACTAGGGCGGCAAAAAGGCTAGAACCGGGCCTGCAGGACCTCAGCCACACAATTACAGTTAAGATGCAACGACGATTGATTTTGCAGTCTCTGGATACCAGTGTATGAATGGTACACTTGTAGCATACCAGTGCATACCAGTATATGTTGTAGTCTCTTGATACCAGTGTATGAAATGTTACACCTGTAGAACTGGTGGTGATCCCTGAAGTTTCTGGTTCTTCTCATAAAGAATGACAACATATAGATGCAGATCAGTGTGGGAAGCTCTATCCACCACGGATCGTGTTTCTGAATTATGAGGAAGATAGTCTAGTGCTGAACTCTTCTGATAAAAACATAACCCAGTTATCTCCAGACAAACTAATCATGGCAACGGACCCTGAAGGTTCTCACCCACACATGCACACACACACACACACACACACACACACACACACACAGAGAGAGAGAGAGAGAGAGAGATGGATGATGGTGGTTAGGAGGGAGGGGGGAGTGGTAAATAGACTGAAAGCAGGAAGCTAGAGAGAGAGAGAGAGAGGAAAAGAGAGATTGAGAGAGAGGGGGAGGTATGCATTCTGTGACACACATATAGGGTGACACACACTTTGACATATCCTGTCATTGTCTCATGAATCACATTGTCTGTATGCTATGGAGCCGGCCAGTGTTCAGACTGACATACAGCTCCTCTGTTTCAGGGTACACCAGAGGATATGAAAGACACCTAGACTGAATCCCAATGTGCTGTCCCTTTAAGCTACAGGTTCTCAAAGTGCGGCCCGGGGGCCAATGGCGGCCCACGGAAATATTTTTGGTGGCCCGCACCATCATCTGATAAAAAAGTGTTTACATGTAAACTGTACATTGCTTTGAGAGAATGAATCTCCATTTAGTGGTGTTTATAGGTATTTATTTATAGGTGTTTATAGGTATTTATTTACTGCGATAAATATAAACTGTAGAGATGCAACATGGTCATTAAAATGATTACAAATGGGATTTTTTTTCTGTTTTTTCTGTTTTGTTTTTTTTTCTCCCACTGCCCCTTTGGCGGCCCTTAATTCAACGTTGGGTCCCTAAATTGGCCCTCACCTATCATAACTTTGAGAACCCCTGCCATAAGCCATGTGCCCTAAACCCTCATTGACTTATATGACCAGAATCAGGCTTGGGGTGGGGTTGTAGTTATGGCAGTTTGGGGTTAAATAAATCAGTCCTGCGTAATTTGTGCACTTTGATAAATAAATTATTTGATTTATGCATATTTCTAAAAAAAAAAAAAGCCTATATTTAGATCATTTAGGGTATTTAGGCCACTACAACAAGAGTTTTTTTTTTTGCTGTTGTTAATGTTTTAGGCCAACTAAATTTGATACAGTGTGGGAAATTAGCTCTCTGAATAAACACTCCTAATGGAAAAAGAGAGTTCACACAATGCACAATGCCCGTTCAGTGGGATAAGATATCCCCACTTTGAATGGAATTAAATACGCTGTCAGAGACAGGAATCTGCACAGCACGACATGGTCAGCCTGGCATTCATATCGCCGTGCC
>JAODXP020000031.1:1390726-1433226 GCA_027497455.2 Sardinella longiceps
TAACTTGGGAATTAATGATTTAATTTTTGATTATTTTTGAAGATGGATTTAGTTTTGCATCTGAACTCCATTGCATAAAAAGTATAAATTGCATAAATGCAAAAACATAAACTAAATTAAAAAGCTACAACTCCTATCCTGCTATTTTGTGGGGTTGGACCAACATAAGGGTGCACTTTGGCATGATAACAAAATGTGCTTCTCACACATTAATGAAATCTCTGATTGAGGTAAAGTTTTGATAATTCATTGATGACAAAGAAGAAAGCATATAGGCTACCATTTCCTAGAAAGCTAAAAAAAGAGAGAGAGAGAGAGAGAGAGAAACTCTCCAACTATTCATCTATTAACTTTTTGGATGCATGACTTCATGTTTGTTAATCCTAACTGTACAGGACAACCATAAACAAGCTTTAAAAAAAAAAAAAAAAGTTAAACCTACAACAATCAACAGAGTTGACCAACTGTCAACCAAAATGTCAACTACATTTTGATAGAGATAACTTGGAAATTAATTTAATTTTTGCACATTTTTGAAGATGGACTCGGTTTTGCGTCTGAATTCCAGTAGGCTACATAAAAAGTATGAATGGAAAAACAGCCCAAATAAACTAAATTAGTGTTAAACTTCCAATTCTGCTATTTTGCTGTGTTGGACCATCATAAATGTGCACTTTGGCATGGTAATAGTATGGGCTTCTCACACATCTATGAAATCTTTTATTCAAGTAAAGTTTTGATAATTCATCGATGACAAAAAAAGAATGCATATAGGCTACCATTTCCTAGAAAGCTAAAAACTAAAAACTTTCCAACTATGCAGCAGTTTCTATTCTGGAATGCGAGATGTTATGTATGTAAGGATACATTACAGCATCAGAATGTACAGAATTCACCTCTGGTCTGCACTCTTACACCATTTCCACCTGCCGTGTTTCAGTGACAGTGTCCGGCACAATGACTCCCATGTCCCCTGACTGCCGTTGCACAAGCCGCAGCCGAGAGACACATGACTGTGTGTTTACACTTTCCTCTGACCAACGTGTCAATGTTGTGCAATGCCAAGACCTCTACTGGCGAGACACATTTGGATTATGCATCATTTAACTGAGGCACAATAGCAAAGGACATCATGATTATGATTATTTTGATTATGGTTGTTGTTGTTGTTGTTGTTGTTGTTGCATTCAACTCTTTTACAGTGAGTATTTATGCATACTATCCAATATAATACTAATGATATGCATATGGAAATCCTGTTTTTAGCAACAAAAATATTGTGGTACAACACGGCACAACACTAAACATTGATACATACTGAAACAGATAAAATGGATCTTAGCTGGAAACAGAGACTACAAATCTCTTTGACCTACTCTGTGCTGTATGGTCAACAGGGGACAATGAAGTCATGCAGGTAAACAAAACCAAATGCACTTATGCAGCAGAGGCTTGCTTGTCGCAACATGTTGTCTTGTGGCCAGGAAAAAAACTTGGGGGTCTGGGAGTCCATGCTGTCACATGCGCCGTGTTTAGCTTGTCTGTTTGATTTGTCTCCCACACATATCTCCCCCACAAGGCAGACTGGGGTGTGTGTGTGTGTGTGTGTGTGTGTGTGTGTGTGTGTGTGTGTGTGTGTGTGTGTGTGTGTGTGTGTCTGTGCTGTGCTGTGTATGTGTGTGTGTGTGTGTGTGTGTGTGTGTGTCTGTCTGTGTGCGTTTGTGTGTTGTGTGTGTGTGTGTGTGTGTGTGTGTGTGTGTGTGTGTGTGTGTGTGTGTGTGTGTGTGTGTGTGAGAGGTGGTTGGGGGGGGGTCTTTGCTAAGTTAGGCATGTGACTAGCGAGGGCATAGATGGGAGGTGGCCGGCGTTCTCCGAATTGAGACTCACAAACAAGTGTTGGCCGGACGAGTGTGGCAGTCTTGCTTTAGGGATCGGATTTCACAGCTGGTCTGGTGGTGCTGGCGGAGTATAAATGAGCCCAAGGGCTGCCCTGCACGGGCAGATCAAAATAAACCTTTGAAAGCGGAGCACATACACAGCAAGAGGCCAGGAAGAAAGCTCCTCTTGATAACCGACAAGCAGAGGACTACACCGGTAGCAAGCAATCCGCTTTAAACCCACACTGAAAGAACAACCACAAACCACCACAGACCGACAACCATGGATATTCAAACGACAGGCCAGATAGTCAGACCTCCGAGTCCCATGGAGAGCCTGGAGAAGCAGCTGAGTTGCCCCATCTGCCTGGACATGTTCACCAAGCCAGTGGTGATCCTACCCTGCCAGCACAACTTGTGTCGCGGCTGCGCTAGCGACCTCTACGACTCCCGCAACCCCTACCACTATTCCGGGGGCATCTTCCGCTGCCCGACCTGCCGCTTCGAGGTGGTGCTGGACCGCCACGGCGTCTATGGCCTGCAGAGAAACCTGCTGGTGGAGAACATCATCGACATCTACAAGCAGCAGTTGGAACAGAGCAGCAATGGCAACAGCAACAGCAACAGCAGCGACATCGAGCCCCCTCTGAAGTCCAAAGACAGCAAGCAGCCCATGTGTGAGGAGCATGAGGACGAGAGGATCAACATCTACTGCAAAACCTGCAAGGTTCCCACATGCTCCATGTGCAAAGTCTTTGGCCAGCACAAGGACTGCGATGTCACCACCTTGGAGAGCGTCTACGAGGGCGAGAAGACCGAGCTCAGGAACTCGGTAGATATGCTCGTAGCCGGAAATAACTGCTTGCAGGCCTCGCTCACGCAAATGGAGGAGAAGTGCCAGGCAATCCAGGAGAACGGCGACGTGCAGAAGAGGCTCCTCGGTGAGAAGTTTGACCTTCTCTACGCCATTATGGAAGAACGCAAGGGCCAGCTGCTGGAGAAGATCTCGCAGGAGCAGGACGAGAAGGTGGCTGTGCTCCGCTCGCTCGTGGAGCAGTACAAGGAGCAGCTGGAGAACAGCACCAAGCTGATGGACACAGCCTCCCAGAGCATGAACAACGGCAATGTGGCAGAGTTCCTGATCTCCGCCAAGACGCTCATCAGCGACGCTAAAGATACAGCCAAGAGATCGCTTCTGGAGAGGCCAGAGCCAGGTTTTGAAAAAATGGACCATTTCACATTGTACACTGACGATGTTGAAGTAATCCTTGCACAAATGGACTTTGGAATTGTTGATGAGGAGTCAGAAAGTGACGAGAAGGAGGAGGAAGAAGAGGAAGAAGAGGAGGAGGAGGAGGAGGAGGAAGAAGAAGAGGAATAAGACAAAAAAATCTTTGTTTGAAACAAAGACTTGAACTATCATCTTGGGAAATATTCAATTACACTTACACACATGCACACACAAAGACACTAATATATATATATATATATACACACACACACTGACACGCCATCCAAGCTGCTGTCATATGTAACAAATTACTGATATTTATGAGGAATGGACTGGAGGCGGATATGTGCAATCATAACAAAACTGTTTTTACACAACAAAACATGTTTTTGTACTGATATAAATTTTATACTTTTGTATTTAAGTGATAAGTATGTTTATATTGAAATATTTTTTGATATCTTCAGTGATGGATATCTCTAGCTGTTGATGTTTACACTTGAATTTATTTCTATTTACTTTTTTTTTTGCTTTGATTAGATAAAGTCTAGTCAAAAGATGTAGTTAAATACTGTATTATCACTTGTAGATAGAGATGCTCAATAGTCTACTTGTTTGAATACTTGAAATAATACAGAATGCACTTGATTGTTTAGAGTAATTATTTAAAACTCATTTTCATTGGAAAATTCAGTGAAAATAAACGGACAAAAATACAAAAAAACAAAACAAACAATTCCTTCAATTTCTTTCTCTTGGCATTCTCTCTTTTTCCATTTCACTGACAGCCTTCTCCAAATTCAATTCTCCTTGGCATTGATATAGGTCGAAGGCTAGAATGCGCGCTATGCCCTAACTTAGACTGAAGCGGTGGTGTTTTTGCTGTTGAAAACGCCTGGCTATTTTTACAGGGTGAGAATGAGAGAAGCAATGGCACTCCAGGAATAGCTTAAAGGGGTGGGGTGGGGTGGTGGTGGTGGGGGAACGGGGACGGAGGGAATGGGGGAGCAGCAGCAGTGCTGGAGGCCTCATATTTCCATGGCTGACCTAGCAGCACTTCACTACACTACAGCTGCTGTCTGGCAAGCCTGGCCAAGTCCACTCATCCTAAGGTAGATCAAGAGGGCAAACACCGCTACACAGGACACACTGCCATCTGCAATCATGCTTTCTGCTATGTATCACCGTCACCAACGGACGAGGGAAAGTCCAGCTACCGCTACCCAGTCCCAGTAGACTACATGAGGAGCCCAGGGCAGGTTCAAGGCATAGATGAAATAGGCGATCACCAAGGGAACCAAATATCAACAGGGCATAACAATACATTAATTACTTTTTTTAAGCTTTTCAGCTTGTATTTCTAGAAGAGGGGGTGCAAAAGTCAATTCTGGCCTATGGTAGCGAAAATTTCAACAAGCCTTGGGGGGATCTTAATTTTTCATTCCATCGATTTTTAATATATTTATATTTAGTGGGGAGATTCATGCTTATTCATACTATGTCAGGGTCTATTACCGAGGGGAAGTCCGTTTGTCCACCCTCACAGCTGTAGGGTTTTTCTTTCCCATGCCCTTGGCTAGGGTATTTACAGCCCAAGAGGAGTCATGCTAATATACTGTACTAGCACAATGTTGTATGTGGAGAGAGTTTTAGAGAGGGAATGTCCAGTTACTCAGTGCCACAGAATGGAGGCTTTTTTTACTGGATATTTATAGTAGGCCATATGGGCAGATTGCAGCTTGGTTCTCACTAACTACTAACCTGGGGTCTGATTCCCAAAAGTTAACTTTCTAGCAACTTTCAGTTTCCCATTGCCAACAAATTAAGTTGCTAACTGGCTAGCAACTACTATGCTCTTACGAAACAGACGCCTGTTCAGTATGTTCCACTGATCCAGTAAGGCCTACAGTATCTCCACTTGTTTCAGATAAGGAGCCAATCATAGACTGGCTTTTGCCCCTTAAGCGATGGAGGCAGGCTTAACGTGCGCTTTGTTCCAAATTGTGGTGCGTCCCACTCTGTCTCATGTCCTTTCTGCAAACGTCATCAAAATCATGCATCTGATTGGTTGTAAGTTTGTCAGTGTTTATAGATGCATTTTGAAATGAAAGGAAAGCCAATAACTGCTGCATAGGAGATCAATACACTTGTATGAGAACCAGGATTGGCCAATCATGGTTCTCATGCAAGTTTATTGCTTGATGTAAATACTATTAAACTATATTTTATTGATTGTAAATATAATTTACAGTCAGCACAATGTATTATTGAAGGAGATGTCCACTTTCTGTATCCAATACTATAGGCATTTCCTTATTTTGTAATTCCAACAGTATTGGGAAAAGAATCATACAGATATAAACATATGTTATGCAATATTTATTACTACAGTAAGTATTGATCACCTCAGCATGTGAGCCTTCATACAGCACTACAAAGTGAACGGCTGTCAACAGATCCAACAGATCTCATATGTAAGCCTAAATTAAGCATCACGTTTTTGCTGGGTCACACTCAGGGCAGAATTAGACATGTATCTTTAGTCACAGTCAGCATAGTTGGTCAGTCTGATACCGCTGGCTAGAAACGAAGACAGATGATTTCATCTCCGTGTAATTTAAGTGGGAACCTGTTTATACCAGTTGAAGGCTTGTGAGTGATTGACATTTGAGTGATTCTCTTCTCTCTCTGCATCTTGCTAACAGAAAATTGAGAAGAAATTATGGTGCCGGAGTGTGATAAAAGTGCGGTGGGAAGAGAGAGAGAGAGAGAGAGAGAGAGAGAGAGAGAGAGAGAGAGAGAGAGAGAGAGAGAGAGAGAGAGAGAGAGAGAGAGAGAGCGGGTGGGGGTGGGGTTTTCAAGATTTTTTGAAGGTGGAAAGGGCACCTGTTTATACCAGTTGAAGGCTTGTGAGTGATTGACATTTGAGTGATTCTCTTCTCTTTGTCTGGGCCATACTAACAGGGTATAGTGATATAGACCATTTACATAGTGTTATGGACCTTTTATACAGTGTTTCAACAATACACAATATACCTTAATATTACATCTATTTTATAACCCCCAGAACTGCTGCAGAAAACATTTATCACCGATATCAATTCTCCACCCAAGCAGAATTCACTATGATATTGATATTGATAAAATGCTATCAGCTCCCACTTCTAATGGAAACCCTGAGGGAATAACAATCAAACTCTCTTAAAACTGTATATAGCAAAGGGAGCGCACACTTTTCCTCAGCCCAGGGCCGCTTCTAGCCTTTTCGCTGCCCTAAGCCACAATGGAGTTTTGCCCACTCTTTTCTAGAAATACAAGTGAAAAACTGAAGAAAAAAAGTAATACCGTAATTTCCCGACTATTAGCCGCGGCTTATACATTAATTTTGCTAAATTTCTTCCGCTATGAGGTTAAAACAGGGGGGCAGTTAATATGGTGTTAATATGGTTTTGTTTTCTTTAACTTGCATAAAACACTGTCCTGCGGCTTATACACAATGCGGCTTATATGCGGGAAATTGCTGTAAGTATATTTTGATTCCCCCCCCAGATATTTGGTGCCCATAGGCGATCACCTAGTTTGTCTATGCCGGCCCTACCTCAGTCCCCATCCCCCCACATTTAGTACTGTAGCATGAGTGCCCATATAATGGTGTAACAGTGCCTCTCTCGTGATGAACCCTCTGGCCTTTGGACATCCCTTAAGAGGAAATGACCAGAGAGGTCAGTTACACGCAACGAACGGCCCCTCACACACCTGCTAGCTACAGACAGAGGATTGATTGATAGTTTCACACATTGACACACACACACACACACACACACACGCAGAGTGAAAAATTAGAAATAACTTCTATTTCAAAGCTCAGGAACACTAACTGACTGATGTCAAAAATGTCAAGAATTTTATTTTATATTTATATTATATAAATATATATCATGCCTTTTACATTGCACATTTGCATTTATGAATTCAGAAGATGTTTTTATCCAAATTGGATCCATTGGATTCAAACTACAACCAATTACTGTAATAACTTTACTAAGAGTGTCTCTTGCTCACAGAAAATTGACAAGAGATGATAGTGCGGAGTGTGATAGATAGAAAGTGCCATGGGAAGAGAGAGAGAGAGGGAGGGGGGGGTGGTCTTCAAGAATTTTTTTGAAGGTGGAAAGGGTATCTCAGTGCTTGGAAGGTCACTCTGCCAGGGTGGAACAGCAGATGCAGAAGAGTCTGGATTGACCTGTGCGAGGTGTTGGGAAGGAATGAAGTGGCTGTGGGGGGTAGAATATGGCTTTTAGAGGGTATTAAGAGAGTATTTAAGGGTAAACATAAAGAAAAATAGCCTGGTTTGCGTGACCACGTTCAGAAATGAACTGTGGTCTGGCAAACCACAGGGAATTCCGGGCAAGATTAATCTAAAAATGCTATCAAACTTCTATCAATTTTATGGGACAGAGCTGGACAGAGTCATCGTAAGCTCGCCTCCTTCAGCCTGCTCGTTTCTCATTAGGTCATGATTTTTCTGGCCTTGAGAGTTGAGGAAATTGCCTCCTTGGCCATACTGACTTCATCGCAAAATTTCATGCAGCGACAGGAAGTATGGGCGGGCCCAGGCTAATAGTAAACGGCAGAAGGAGCTATAACTATGATCAGGAAGACTGCTTTTATATGTGTATGTGTATGTAGCCTACATGTGTACATGAAAATGTGAAGAGCACTTGCTATATATGCATTTTTAAAAATATTAAAAAATAATGTTTTTTTTTTTTTATTGTGCCTCTCACTTAATATCAATAACATTCCAGTTTTAGGCCTAGATGTTTTAATTGGGTAAGAACAAAACAGATAACATCAAAACACTTTCAACTGGCCCAATGTTACTGGAATATAAATTTTTTAAAAAGGAAAATTGCATTTAAATGGCATTTATGGCACGTTGGAAAAGAACTCTTCTTAAATATGTTTATACGTGAAAATTATACCTTTCATTCACCTTATTCGTTCAAAGTTCATATACAGTAACTGAGCCACCTGTAGACTGTTTATTTAGATATCCATGGCACATGTGTGTAAGACTAGACTCATGCCCGTCGACATGCTAGATATGTGGGCACGAGAGCTTACATTGCATTGCATTGCATTGCATTGCATAGCGCCAAACAGTATGTGGCTGTCAATCATTATGGATTCACCCTATATTTGTGTACAATATTGCTGCCTCAATACTCATTGTGGCTTTGTCTAAAACGTGCCACACAAATGAATCTACAGACAATACATGGAAAAAACAAATAAACGATAAAATAATTCAATATTAACAGCGGTGGATGTCTGTAAAGTGTGGTGAGATCTGCTTTATGCCCTGTTATGCCAATAAGTTCAAAGGACTATGATATTGCAATATCATAAAAAGTTTGAATATTTGCTGGTGAGCGGAATTTTGATACATTCGTCCAGGCCGGAGAAGATGACTTGCTAGTTGAAACTATCGGGGACATTGAGCTTGGAGGTACAGTACACTTACTAAGTTCTCAATGCCTTGTTTTAAATGTTGGAACCGTTATTATACCATCCACAAAGTGTGGGGCTATTTTGAGCCTTTCTAAAACAGCGATTTGACTAACCCCTCGCTCGCTATAACTACCAAGGGGTCTTCTCCAGCATGCACAAATTATCAAAATTCTGCTCCCAGCAAAGAAACTTTTTGCAATTCCGTTTTGCTTTGCAAGACAGTTCAATTTTGCTTTCAGGCCATGTCACAGCAGCTCTTTCATCAAATCAGTCTGTAACCCCCACTCCCTTTTGTGAACCTGTGTCCAAGTGACACCATCACACTGACATTGAAAATGCAGTTGTTGGCATCCTTCTGAAGCTATAAATAGGTGGCTTTTGAAAGATCCCTTTTATCCCTTGTCAAAGACAAATGCTTTTCCATCCGATTTCATCTTATCAGTTCATTACTGTAACCTTCTTACCATTCAGATAACATGTCACTAACTCTTACATTAGGAAAGTCTTGCAGGTTCAGGATTCAAGATTCTAGATTACATCTCATTACAGGGGGTATAAGATTATAAGGTAAATAAATAGAACATTAAGAGAGAGAGAGAGAGAGAGAGAGAGAGAGAGAGAGAGAGAGAGAGAGAGAGAGAGAGAGAACTTTGTGTGAATGTGAGAGAGTTAGTATGCATGTGTGTGTGTGAGGGGAGAATAAAGAAAAAAAAGAAAAGTGAAGTAGTGCAAGGTTGACAGGTCTAATCTCAGGCTGTCTTTGTTTCCATGTCCATAAGCCTTATTGCTTGATGGTAGAAGCTGTTCTGGAGTTTGGTGGTCCGTGCCATAAGACTTCAGACTTCAGTAACCCTTAAGAGATAAAACCGATGCCCGGACTTGCAATCAGTACCCCTACAAAGACATGACTGTCTTCCACACTATATAACTATGTTATGGCCTATACAGTAGTATACAGTGTACAAACAGCCATGTTTTTCGCAGTGTTTTGCTCTGGAATGGATGTCCACTCTGCAGGCAAGTGCTTGCACTGTCACTAGCCCTGTTTACATGGACACTTTTAATCGGATTATTTAACCCAATATTCCATTTCGGTTGGCATTTATGAATGCATCTCCTTGGATACTGTTCTATAGAATGCATATTGGAATCTTTTTAATCAGATTAGAAGTGTCCATGTAAACCCGCCTAGCTGACTGTCACATTAAAGAGAGTGGGAACAGGGCAGCAGTGAGGCAGGCAGGCAGGCAGCAGTAACCCAGCCTGGGTGGTTTGCCTAAATAAGAGCAGGACTTCCCCTGGCAGGGACCCAGCCCCACAGTATCTCTGAGCTAATTCTGGAGCTGTGATTCAGCCGCCCTTAGACCTTACCTTATAGCACTGAAGGGCACTCTCTCCCCCACTCTCTTTCTCTCTCTTCCACTCTCTCCCCCACTCTCTTTCTCTCTCTTCCACTCTCTCTCCCTCTTCCACTCTCTGTCTTTCTCTTCCACTCTCTCTCACTCTTCCACTCGCTCTCTTTCTCTCCCTCTTCCACTCTCCCGCTCTCTCTCTCCCCCTCACTCTCTGTCTTTCTCTTCCTCTCTCTCTCTTCCTCTCTTCCACCCTCTCCCTCACTCTCTCTCTCTCTCTTCCACTCTCTCTCTCTTCCACTCCCCCTCTCTCTCTCTCTCTCTCCCTCACTCCACCCCCCCCCCCCACTCTCTCTTTCTCTCTCACACCCTCTCTCCTTCCCTCCCTCTCTGGCTTGCGCGCCAAACTGTTGCTGGCTCCCCGCCTGCCCCCAGAAACCAGGCCAGCTTTCGGGTGTTAACAACTCTGAGCCGATAGACACAGAGAGCACAGCTGATTACAAAGCAGGGGAAACTTCATACACTACACCGACATGCACTGTACAGTATACTGTACATAGTCTACGAGTTCCACAGTTTGCAATTCTATAAAATTCGATGACTTGTGTTTTTTTGTTTTTTTTTCTGGTGATTCAAATCACTTGTTTCTTCTACTATCTACTGACACACTGAGAAGACTGAGACGGTAGGCTGGAGAAGATGTGCTGCTGTGTAAGAATATCCCCCATTCATATTTAGACACTGCCTCTACATGGCGATTAGGCTACAATAAATAGCTTTCACTGGACCTGTCACCTTGCCATAGCCCATGATGTACAGTGAAGTACAGAAACAGGTTGAAGCTATATGACATTTTCACTGATATTATTTTTAGCGCAGCCACTAAACTCTTAATTTGTGCCACATATGGAACAGAGCTGTTGTTACTTGTTTGGGTTGTACAGTTTTAGACACTGTACCTCTCCTGAGACTGGGTTGCTTATCACAAATCAAGGGAATGACCTCCAAAATCAACCCTATAAACTATAAAACAATTTAATGAGATGTTTTTCTTGGCGATATTCAAAATATTGGGTAGGCCTGTACCTACATACAGAAGCGAGATGACTACATACACAAAGACTAGGAATACACAAACTGTTGTTGTGCAAAGACTACACAAACTGTTGTAGTGCAAACACTAAGACAAGGAGTACACAAACTGTTGTTGTGCAAGTCCGATTCTGAGTACACAAACTGTTGTTGTACAAAGGCCAGGAGTACACAAAGTGTTGTTGTGCAAAGACTAGAAGAACACAAACTGTTGTTGTGCAAAGGCCAGGAGTACACAAAGTGTTGTTGTGCAAAGACTAGGAGTATACAAACGGTTGTTGTTCGAAGACCAGGAGTACATGTACACAAACTGTTGTTGTGCAAAGAGTATACAAACTGTTGTTGCGTAAACACTAGTCCGATTCCGAATACACAAAGTGTTGTTGTGCAAAGACTAGGAGTACACAAACTGTTGTTGTGCAAAGAGTATACAAACTGTTGTTGTGTAAACACTAGTCCGATTCCGAATACACAAAGTGTTGTTGTGCAAAGACTAAGAGTAGGACTACACAAAGTGTTGTGCAAACACAAGGAGTACACAAAGTGTTGTATATATGTAACGGAGGCAAGCTAGCCATCCCACTCCCACGCCGGGAGTTTGTAACTTGAGGGGTGGCGGGTTCGAGACCCATATGCGGTGCGGACCGCCACCGGATACACATGTACAGCGAGTAGGCCTAATGATTGGCACAGAAGTCTTAAAAGAGATTGCATATAAGTGTTAAAAATGTATTCAATGGGGTTTGAGTATGATTACCGATAATCACAAGTACATTGTAAATATTTAATATTTCAAAATTCCATATAAGGTATTTTTTTAGAGTTACCGGTGTCACTCTATTTTTTATTTTTTTGAGACTATATTATTGTCTAATAGCCTATCCCATGGTCATGAGCCATGCCTATTGTGCATTACACACACACTTGAATAATTTCAAATGGACAAATATGCCACTTTTTGCCACTGTTTGAGATATCCTTTTTTTGTCAGAGAATTTGTTGTTTTCTTACCATCTCCAAATTTGGAGGATATGTTGTACTGAGGGGTGGATAACTGTCCAGTTCTGGGAGGGGGTATAGATACCACCTGAAAATGAAAGAAAACTTAGTTACAGCATGACAGTGCTACTTTTTTTTTGCTATCAGGTAGACATCATTAGCATGTTCATGTGCCAACATGTTTACAGGCCTTATAAATAGCTAGCTAGCTCACTAGTTTTACAGCAAAAAACTGTATGGTGTCCTTTTATCCCACAAATTGATAGCATACATTTTAAATGTATTCCTGAATTTCTTAATATTTATTTAATATCGATCATAAGCCTTTGTTAAACATGATAAGATAACATTAGTCTGCTAACATTTAGCATTATTACTGTAAGGTGAAAACAAAAGTCAGACCATAGCCTGACTGAATTCAACCAGTCTGTCACACAGGGCCTAATGCAAGAAGACCTAGCTTAGGCTATGTTGTCAATGTCAAGATTCATAATTGTTGAATACAGTAACTTGATGTAGTATTTTCACCATACGCACTGAAAAAAACTACTCCATTCAGTCCACAGGTTGATAGGCTACAATATTTTTTTCCCCTGCAAAGTGCTGCATGCAGCGGGGGCGGGGAAGGGAAAGATCTCCCTTTTCCTATTTTTTTTGCCCCAGAAAACCGAGCCATGTGATTAACAGAAGGATACTTCGGTGCACTCCTCTGGCTGTTCACTGTCTGTACGGAAGATAAACGGAAGAACACGGCGGACTGAGAAAGGTAATGCTGTTTTAATATTGCTTTGCATTTTATTAGAGGGAGTAGTTTACATATGACAATTGATTTTCTTGCCAAGTTGTTGATACATGATGACAAGATGAAGTAGCCTGCAGCAAGGACAGCCTACAGTCTTTGTAAACTAGATATGTTTTTAGGACTGCTATTGAAAATGTAATTTTTACAAGACAAATTATCTCACCATCATATTTGCAGTTGGTAATAATTTTACACTTCATTCAACGGTGGTAGTTTTAAATGATGTAACCATAAAATTCCACAATTTAATGTCACAACATCAGCAATTTAAAATTCAAAATCTTGCCTAACACAGATTGCAATTATTGATATTGATACACATGGGCCTATTCATAGTGCAAGCCTTCATTTGGTTCTTCAATTGCAGCCTTTTTGCAGATTGCAGTTTGCTTGAGTAATGTAAAAACAATAATTTGCATCCTATCTTAACCTTGTCTATCTTCTGTTTATATGCCTTTCGGCCAGACTGTTTTGTAGATGGTGGGTCTCCTTCTAGCAGTGTACAGTTTCAGCTCAGACGAAACAGGGTAGCTGCCTGCAGTCATGAATAAGAAGCTGGACTTGTCCAGGCTGTCGGACGAGGAGGCCAAACATGTATGGGAGGTGATCCAGAGAGACTTCAACCTCAGGAAGAAGGAAGAGGAGAGGCTGGGGTGAGGATGGATGAACTACTACGATGGTCACTAATCAGGGGTCCGTTTCCCAAAAGCTTAGTTGCTAAGTTTGCAACTATGTTGGCTGCAATGCAATTTTTCCATTGCCAACTAACTAAGATGCTAACTGGTTAGCAACTATGCTTTTGGGAAACATATCCCAGATTTCCAAAAAGGATTTTAAATAACATAACTTTATTCCATGTCATAATTATAACACAAATACTCAGACTAGCCTACTTCTCTAAGACTGAGATTAAGATTAAGCCTGTTTCCTCAATGGAAGCAACATGTCATTCACGAAAGAGAGAGAGAGTTTAATGACAGACATCAGGCACTCAGGGCGCGGGAAGACAAACCCCTCAGGCAAGGGTAGCAGCAGCAGCAGGAACAGCAGGAGAAGATATATGTAAAGCATGTGCCTTCCATAGAATATGTTTGGGCCCCGGAATGCTGGTGTGAATGCCGCCTGTTGTGAGTCAGATCAGAATGATGATCATGATAGAGTCACAAGGCAGATGCTCACCAAGCCCTTTCCCCTTGGGAAAACAAGACACCATATGAGTGCTGTTCTCTCTCCGTTACAAAGACTCCTCTGTGCGCTTTTATGTGTCTGTGTCTATGGAGGATATGTATTAGCCTTGGTTGGTTTTGTGTCTAGGCTGCCCAGTAATGGCAGCATTGTATAAACTCAAGGAATTCTGGGAAAGTGGAGAACATCTCTACTTGTGTGTTTACTTGCTGTTGCTATATTAGTGCCTCTGATTTGACCTCGGGCAGGAATACATTTTGTTTTGCGGTAGCTAGCTAGCATCTCTCGAGATGCTGTTTTTCCTGAACTAAATTATTAACAATGGACCTAAAGAGAACCAAAAAGATTAGGCTGTCATTGGCAATCACTGCCTTAGACAGCACTGTATCATGAAAAGTGTATTTTGATCAGCAATATCCCGAAGCATTTTTTTCTGAAAGTCATTGTTGATTAATTCTAAGGAATATCCATGCCCACCCTGAGAAACCTTAAGACCTGATCCCTCAACATATTGTCCTATCATGGAGCAGGTTGAGGTGCAATCCGGTGTGAATCCACCAACAAGTGCTGGTAGTATAGGAAAAAGAAATGTGAAAATTTGATATAGAGTAAATATTAAGCCACCAACTAACACAAACACAAACACAGAAGCTCACATTCAGTGTTCCTATGCCCCATTCAGTTAATGTTAGCTATTCGGTTTATGTCATATCAAATTGTCCCATTTGGTTTCTTATAGACAGCATACAGAGACCTCAAACACCAAGGCGATGGATTCAAACACGCCAAATTTCTCTTTCAAAGGGACACCAGGCAAAATTTTACTGTTAATTTACCAGCCTCGAAGTCACTTCGATGATTAAATGACTCATTACGGGGTAATGCCTATATCGTCATTCTCTAGCATTTGTTTCGCGGTAATCCCACTTGCAATATGACTGGTGGCGGGTCCACGAAATAGAAACTGAAAGTAGACATAAGTGAAATTGCATTTATTACAGTCTTGTCAGACAACGTAGCACACGAAAATGATCATCTTTGGTTCGTACTTTTTTGGTTTGCAAATAAGTCTTAGGGGTCATGGGCTAAGGCTCAGGGCCAGCCATTCATTGAGACATTTTTTTCTTTTTACACAGGCAGCTAAAGACCCAGATTGAGAAGGAGGACAGCAAGAGGGAACTTCTCTCCTCCCAGTCTAACCTCGCTGAGTCCCACTGCATCCACTGTCTGCAGCCATTCAAGTTCCTGGTCAACAGCAAGCGCCAGTGCCTCGACTGCCAGCTCTACACCTGCAAGAATTGCAGTCGCTACAGCAAGAAGGATCACGGATGGGTCTGTGACCCTTGCCGCATGGGCAGGTAGAAAACTTAGGAAATAAGGGGTTGGAATTTGAGCTTCTTTTAGATATGAAATGTAAAAGTAATGACAGTGTGTTAAGGTGGCTACACACCAAAGATCTGTGACAAGACGGGCTGCGACGTTCTAAACACCAGAGACATTCTAAAACTCCAAAACTGCGATTTGACACGTTAATTCTTTTAATCGCTGCTTGCAACGACAGTGATGCGACAGTTGATTCACACCACCACCACTCCTCTCTAAAATCGTCTTATCTTGTTGTGAATCTTCATTCTGACTTGACCTTTAGATGTGAAATGTAAAAGTAAATACGGTGTGTCACAGTTAAGACCACTGGTTGAGTAAGACCATATTGGAGCATGCAGTAGTAGGAATCCTTTAAAATTGACAGAAGCAATGTTAAGTAGTTTGTACGCAATATAACATTGTAAGCGTCAGCTCTGTTTTATTTGTTGTTGTTAAATAGCAGGGTTTTTTTTGTAGAAAACTTTTTCTTTTTTTTACCACACATCTCTTTAATATCTTTAATGACACCATTTTTTCCAACTTGTCAGCTTGACGCAGCTCGGAGGGTGTGCTTCTTAAAATATTTATACTTTCATTCTTAGATAAGGGCAAAGTTTGCTGTGTATCAATCAATGAGTGTTTCTCAAAGTCGAGAATGTTTCCTAGGTAGCACACTAGCCTTGGAAGCCGTACACTTCAAAAACGAGGTTCCATCAGTGCGTCCTTGAAAAATCTATGAACAAAAGCCTCTGTCCTTGCTAGAATTTAGAAGGATGCTTGACTTTGGAACAGTACTTGGCGACTGACAATGACGTGGAATGCTCGAAAAAGCAGCCTTCCAAGCATGCTTCCTCGACTTTGAGAAACGCTCAATAAACCTGTTGTTCATGATCATCAAGTGCTGTCTGTCAGAAAAGAATCAGAAAATTTGATACAACATAGGCTACATGTGGACAAGAGTAGAATAGCAAGCTATTTAGATTTCACCTTTAATTTGTTCACTGTTGTGACCCACTGAGCTAGTCGTTGACATAGATTATGGTTGTGAATTGAGACAACTTTCTAGCTTTGAAAATGAGCACTAGTGCAAGTCAGACTTCATGTGTGCTCATTCATGGTCTAGTTTTTTTTTAATGTGGGTGTGTTGGGGGCTTACCATACATTGTGCCTAAAATCTCTTCCTGTAGGCTTCTGAAGATCGGAACACTCGGCTGGTACCATGACAACGTACGCACCCGCTTCAAACGTTTTGGCAGCGCCAAGGTGATGAGGTCACTGTACAAGCGTCTGAATGGAGAACGTAAGGCCCTATTTAAAGACCTATGATAACCTTTGTGGTCGTTTAGTCCATCACATGGCTCTCTATGTTCCCATGAGGTAATCCCAGCGCATCAGCTGACAGAGCAGATGATGTGCTCTTTTGACCGTGAACACCAGTATGGGTAAACAAGAAACCAGTTATGTCACACATCCCCTGAGGCATATTTGTTTACAATATTTTGTTCTGTTTTGTTTTCTGTGGCAATTCTCTGACTTCTCTGACTTACTAACAAAGACATAGTAATATATATTAACAAATCAAGAGTTAAATGCTTTTGCTTTGTAGTTCTAAGTTCTAAGCATCCAAGACAGCTGAAAACTCGGACATGAGTAAACAAGAAAATTATGTCACACATCCCCTGCAGCATCTTTATTTAATATATTTATATGTTTGCTATGGTACTTTGGGGTGGCATTGCATTAACGTTGGGATACAGTAGAGGAATGTAGTGGGGCTGATTTTACTTCAGTAACAAGAACACAGTAATATAATGAGGCAAGAAATCAAGGGTTTAAAGTTTTTAGAAGAAAAATAGCCTACTTTGTTGTCCCATTGGGGTAAATAGTTCTCTTCATTTAGTCCATCCCGGGGGAATACTTTAGAGCTCTATGTATCCAAGATAGCTGAAAACTCAAAGACCTGAATTCAGAAATGTCAAAATAAAGACAAAGAAAGCCCCCTTAGTTTGGTAGGTCATATGACCTCCTCTGCTTGAATGGTGTTGAAAGTGCACAGTGATCGCATGGAATGTGAGTAGTAGATTAGGGCGAGGACGAGACTTTTACTTCCTACCAAATTGAAGCTTCTTAAACGTCTCTCTCTCTCTCTCTCTCTCTCTCTCTCTCTCTCTCTCTCTCTCTCTCTCTCTCTCTCTCCCTCCTCTTCCAGAGCCTCGTGAGGATGACACTGTCAGCATGCCGGAAGTGCGCAGTAGTGAGTAGAGAGAAACTTGTGGAAATGATCCACTGAGCAGAAGGTTAGAGGTCAGAGTTCAAGAAGTCAGTTGTAATCTGAGCCCTTTCGTTTGTTGTCTGTGTATTCCCAGGTGCCTATAACGGTCATGATGATGACCATCTGGAAGCTGAAGCTCAGCGGTATAAAATGGTACAAAATGAAGTTTTTATTATTATTATTATCTCAGCCAAGGAGGTTATGTTTTCGCGTCGGCGTGTGTCTGTCTGTCTGTGTGTGTGTGTGTGTATATGTGTGTGTGTGTGTGTGTGTGTGTGTGTGTGTGTGTGTGTGTGTGTGTGTGTGTGTATGTCTGTGTACAACATAACTACTGCACGGATTTGCATGAAATTTTCGAACAATGTGTATCGGGACGAGTAAGAACTGATTCGATTTTGGTGGCGATTAGTGATTCAGAACACCATCTGTGACCACATTGTCTTGGCGGAGGTCTGCGCTCTCTTAGCGCTTTTCTAGTTAATATTTGAATTATTAAGATGGACTGTTGAAGATGCGAATCAAACAGAAACCCTGTAGAAACATTAAAGGAATATTCCACCTCAGTGCATATCAGTGCATGTGTTTTCCCTGTCTGGAAACCCCAATTTTAGCTTTATTTTAACTGTAGCTTAGCATAGGCGCTGGAGTGCAAAGTTGCCAGATAGCAACTCTTTGGCTATTTTACTTTCCAGTGCCTATGTTAAGCTAAAGCTATAAAATTTTCATAAGTAGGTGGATTATTCCTTTAAGGGTACTGAGTACTCTCTGTGTCAGTGGAGTCAACACTATGTAAGTGTATACTTATATACTATACTTTGTTCTTAGATGAGGAAACAAAAACGCCTCCTGTCTGTCCACCCTCTTGATTTTGATGTGGAGGAGTACGCGGCCCACTCTCGCCGGCAGTCTGTGCAGGTATCAAGAGGAGACTTCAGGGTCACACACAAGGTCACACAAGGTGTACATTATAAATAAGTGCGTCTAGAGTGAAAGAGCAGTTTTAATACAATTGTATTATCTATATTACAGTACATTACAATAAACAAACACCCTGAATGATTGTTAAAGAAAATTCTTGAAGTTACTGTAGATGGATATATGAGAGTCACATTGTAAAAATGATGTATAACATATCTTCTTGGTTTTGATGAGCCTGAAGGAAAATTAGATACACTATCACTGTCCTCTGTTTAGCCTGTTTTACGTCTTTTTCTGTGTAGTATATTCACGAAGAAAGAGGCTCCCGAAATGACCTGGACTACGGTACAGACATGTACCACCAACACCGCATGAACCGCAGAAAGAGTCTGGATAGATTCTCAAGGCCTGGTGAGTGCAGATTTAACACCCACTCGTTTTAAAGAAACCCCTGGATGGTTAGTGGGAATTTATCCATCCGTTGGACTACATGGACATCCAAGTTCATTTAGAAACAGACCAAAACAAAATGTTGTATTAAAAGGAAAATTACATAGTGTTGAATTAAGATGGGAATTGCAATGCTTTTTTCGTCAGTTTGTCACTTTTACTGTATTTTTAGAGTAGAGGGAACAAAACACAAGTCTGGCCTAGAGTAGTAGAAAACTTGCCCAGCGGCATTGTTGCTAACCTTTGGAGATCCGTCTGGATTGGTTCTCTTGTCTTGCACACACGTGAACCCCCTCTACAACCATGGTAACGGTGTGTCTCGATAAGGAAGGAAAAAAACTTTGAAGAAAACAGACTTTGAAGATAAGTTAATAATTCGTTCCCCTTATTGAAGCGAGAACAAACACCCCTTCAGTGGCTTGGTTCATGAGTTAATTTAAGCATGACAAAGCAATTGGTCACCCATGCCTAATCAACCATGATCACGTAGGAAGCTGACCATGCATATAGATAAGTGACTGCATATTTCAGCCATTTGCGTAGGATTTGGAGACCAACATTTTTTGAATGCATCATTTGACACACCAGTCCACACCAGAACATTTAGCTATTGCAGAGCTGAACATAATGGCTAGACATTAGCCACTGCTGTCAGTAATATTACAGTACCGTTATTTATGTGAAATGGATGCATACTGAGAATTTCAACATGACCCTGTTATTCAAGCTCACTGAGTGCTGTCGGTAGGGAAAAGAATGATAAAATTTGGTACAACATGGGGGTGCTCAGTGGGCTAAAGAGTCAAAACCTGGATTCCGGAGTTCTGGAGAAAAAGAAAAAAAAACTGAACAGGGCTTTGAAACCTGTCAGACGGCACTAGTGTTGAGGTGATATACAGTATACTGTACAGACCTACCGATTACTGATACAATGGAACGTCAGGGCCAGTCATGGGTAATCATGAGTAGTTGCATTTCAGTCATGGCTAGAATCATGTTTGGGTGACAGATTTATAACGATGCGATTCTTCCCATTGTTGCCGCAATTACTTATGAGTCGGACTGAATCATACATGTTTGATGTCCACTACAATATAATCTTAACCGGTCCGTTCTGTGGTCGCTATGATACCAATTATGACATTAAAATGCTGACATCTCAATCGTTAGGTTTGTACTCATGAATGACTCAATTGTCCCAGATTGAGTCTGTAGGTTTGTCTCACTAATCGTAAAAAAAGAGTGGCGTTTTAATCTTAAAAGATTGAGAAAGTCGGTAGGTCTGTTCCCAGCTTAACCCTCCACCTCCTCTCATCCTTGTGTTGCCCAGACGACGGGTACCATGGTGAGAACAGGATGGTGCGAGCGCGCTCCCTATCCAAGATCTCCATTGGCCAGCCGTCCATGCGGCCCATCTACCTGGACACGTCTGAGGAGGAGGATGCATTCCGTTACCCCGTCTACCAGCTGCCCCCACGCCGGAGGAGCAGCAGAGCCTCCTCACAGGAGAACGTCAACCAGCCCCCGGTGTGTATATGTGTGTGTGTGTGTGTGTGTGTGTGTGTGTGTGTGTGTGTGTGTGTGTATATGTTTTTGTGTGTGTGTGTGTGTGTGTGTGTGTGTGTGTGTTAACCTATTTTTCTGTGTGTGTGTCTGTGTGTGTGTGTGTGTGTGTGTGTGTGTTGTGTGTACAGTACTGTATGTGTCTGTGTATTTATACATCTGTGTGTTATTGTAAGTATATGTTTATTTATGTATCTGTCTGTGTCTGTGTGGAGGAATTGAAATCAGTATAGCTAACGTGTGTTGATATCCATCCAAATCTACTGAGACATGCTCAGATACTGTAAACTCCCAAGGCCTGCTGTACTGTACTGTACTGTATTTCTCTCGTCATATACTGTAGCCTCCACAGTACTTATTCAGCTGCTGAGATACAGCACACACAGTAAACAGGCACTTTTCTCTGGCATTATCAGAGGCTCTGATTCACTTAGCATGACTCTTGCCCTCATGATGAAGCCCTAATGTACAGCACGTTCAACCTCCGCTAACCTTGTCAGGCTGGGACTGTCTCCAGACTTTCATTTTCTTGCCCCACTCTGCATGCATGTCAGATTTGAGTTTGGACCTTAGTTTTTCTAACTGGGAGAGGATGGATCACACTCTTACTTTTCTTTTTAACAGTTTTTTTTTCATGGAAATAAATAATGTAATATAATAATGTATGAGTATAACTCCAAGCTTGCAACATTTTTTGATAAGCACCAAGACCAGGGGAGAGTGGTGTTCATGAAAGAAAGAACCCTTCCCTTTCAGAGATATAAGTGAAGAACTGAAAGTATGAAAAAAAAAATTGTGATGACCACCCTGAAATTTGATTGGTTTGCGATTGGTCTACTGACAATCCCCTATTCCAGATACCGCCCCTGACGTGTGTCCTGATGCAAGCAACAGTCAAAAATATGTGTAGTCAATGAAATGTTTACTGACAGCAGCATATTGCATCTAGGGCATTTTAATTCAATTCAATTTAATTCAATTTACATTGAGCGCACAAATACAATACATTTGTCTCGTGACACTATTTTATTTTATAAAAATCAATTACCTTAGGCAGGATGCTTATGGCCTTTTTGAATTTGGGAGTTACACATGATGGACAAACAAAGTTTTGGTAAAGGTTCATGCTCAAGAGAATACAGTCATGCATGGCCCTACATTTTTACTCTCTCTCTCTCTCTCTCTCTCTCTCTCTCTCTCTCTCTCTCTCTCTCTCTCTCTCTCAAGTCAAGTCAAGTCAATAATGCTTTATTGGCATGACGAAAAGGACATTCATGTTGCCAAAGCAATCTTGCAAAGTATAGGACAATAACAAACAAAGACGCCTATGTATGCACTCTCTCTCTCTCTCTCTCTCTCTCTCTCTCTCTCTCTCTCTCTCTGTTTCTTTATGTGCAAGTATATATATTTCATAAATTCAGCTCTTATACCAGTTCCTCAAAAGTTGTTTTTTTTTTAATGTTATTCCTATGTTTATCTATTGTGTTTATGTTTGACTGGCAGATGCATGAGCTGAACAAGCGCATGTCTGCTATTGAGAGCCTGCTGAATAGACTGGAGGAGAAGATCACTTCTCCCCCTGAGGTAAATCTCAATTGCTTCCTACAGTAACACAGAATTTACTACTCTTTGTCTTTGCATTTGTGTGTGTGTGTGTGTGTGTGTGTGTGTGTGTGTGTGTGTGTGTGTGTGTGTGTGTGTGTGTGTGTGTGTGTGTGTGTGTGTGTGTGTGTGTGTGTGTGTGTGTGTGTGTGTGTGTGTGCTCACGCGAACGTTTCGTATCGGAGGTCATTCCTGTGTGTGTGTGTGTGTGTGTGTGTGTGTGTGTGTGTGTGTGTCTGGGTTTGCATATGGGAGGTCACTCCTGAATGTATGGTTGTATGGGATGGACGAAGTCCCCCTAAAAATACTCTTTCCTGTGACCCCAGATGACTTATGGCAGCTGTTAGCGGTCTGGCTAGTGGCTAGTAGACACAGTTTTAAAGAGCACAGGGAAGAAGGACTGAAGAAGGAGCAGTACTAAAAATAAATTGAAATTGCATAAGACATCGTGAAATTCAAGTTTATCGCTTGCTCCACTGATGCAAGAAATTATTGGTATTGGGTGATGTTGATAGCTAACCTTCTATGTCATGTAACCTACTGTAAATTAACTGACTAATATTTTCTTCATTAATAAATTATATTTGATAACTGATGATTGGATACATATCAGATGATTGGTTACATGTCAGAAAATGGTTATGAGTGTCAGTTAGTGTTTCCCAAAGCTGAAGAACCAAGCCTTTTTGCACACCTAACATGCCATAATAAGATATTTGGTTTATTATCATTAAGGAGCTATGTAAGTTAGTATTGCAAGTTAAAAAGTCAAATATGGTGGACGTAATTTCCTTAAAAAATGCACATGCCACATACTTGATGGTTAATTACATTGTAATTAATATTTGAAGGCGTACTGTAATTTACAATAACGTGACAAATAAAAGAAACTGTAAATGCCTCTTCACCTAGAGAACATTTCTGGTATGTATCAGATGTGAAGGGACATTCTTATTACATTGTGACCTATGACCCCTGAACCTTATTTAACTGTAAATACCTCTTCACCTACATAGAGCACATTTCTGGTATGTATCAGATGTGAAGGGACATTCTTATTACATTGTGACCTATGACCCCTGAACCTTATTTGACCCCATATGCTTGTGTTTTCATCAGAGAGGATTCAAGCGGAGCGAGAGGTCTCAATGCTTGTTCAGTTCCTGGTTCTATTTTTGCAAGGGGGAGGGTGGCAAAATACCCCTTTATGCAAACTTAAAAGAATCTTTTCTTATTGTGATGTAAGGATTTATGCTGACAGGAAGTATTTATACAGGAGGAGTTTGCTCCCATTGAAATGAGTGATGATGCAATATCGTAGTAATTCCATGATCTTTGTTTTCATCCCTATAGCCTGCCCGTCCCTCGGCGGTGCAGCAACAGGTGGAGGCCGAGAAGCTGAGGAAGAAACTGGACGAGCTAATGAGCGACAGAGCTCCCTCATCCTCCGATGAAGAGGACTCTCCGAAGGTGAGAGGTGCCCCCCAGCCGAGGGCCCTGGAGGTCAAAGGTGGGGGTGGTCCGCTGGTGGCCCCCACTCCAGAGGAGGACGAGTCCAGCTCCTCCAGTGACGAGCCCACTGAGGCTCAGAAGGCAAGATCTAGTCTTTATTTTGCCCAAAAACTCTGCTAAACGCTAAGAGCTAACTATGTTGTTTTGGCTCTTAATAAGCCAGCTTTGCGTCACATGTATTCCAAAATGCTATGCTTAAATTAATGCAAGTGTGAAGACTAATGAAGCTTTTATGAGTAATTATACAATAGGCTAACTTCTGTTTATGCTAGTAACCTTGCAGACTGTGCCATGCAGCTTTCTTGTTCATTCCCGTCCCTTTAAATCTCAGTCAGGATGTTTGGATTAGTAAAAAACTGAAAAAAAAAATGGTTGTGAATATGTACACTAATGTGTTTGTAAACCTGGCAGTACACCAGCAATCACTGGCAACTATACTGATTGGAAAATCTGTCAGCATCTTGTTTGGTTAAAGACTTGATACATAAAAAAAATGTTATCTTGTGATCTGCATCACTGCATGCATCTAGTCTGAGACACTGTGACGTTCTGAAGGTTTTGAACATTCTGGAACTGTACTGTAATGAATAAATATCTTTTCCACATGAACCATATTTTCCAGGCTTAAGTTGCATTTTTTTCACCTGGGTTAGAGTCACAGGGTCAAATTTAGTTTGGGGTGGTCCTCAAAACCTTCCAATTAACTCTAATGAAGCTTATTCAGTACAAAAGGAATCTTACTGGCCAGTGACCCTGCAGTACACAGTGCGCAGTACGTAGTACGCAGTACACAGTGTTTATGTGAGTATACTGTAGAGTACAAGGCTTTTGTACATTTAATTTCACTCTTGAAATTGTGCAGAGTGGGTTAGTTAGTTGGTTTGGCCTAGTGTACTGTATACGCTATGTTATTTCAGGACAAGGTAGAATAAAAAGGTCCTGTAGCTAGTGTATTATGACCAATATTATTGTAATACAGTATTAGGTTGTTATGGTGTTTGCATAGTGCACAGTTACTCACATACTGTAGAATAGGAATAAGAATGTAAAATGGGTATCCAAAATGAATTGCTTTGTTGTTTGCCAATGACAGTAGGAGCAGAAACTGCGCCACATGCCTACTGCTCTGCACTATACACCTGTCCCATGCCACTTACTTATTAAGCGCTATACACCCAATTGTCCTGTGGCTCTTTCCGACTGACATGCCTGTGTCCTGTGTCCCTTGCCACTCATCTGCAGTCGTACTCCACATGCCTACTGTTCTGTGCCACTCACCATTGTCACGCGCTACATACCTAGTCCTGCTCTGCTTTAATGCCCACTGCCCTGCAACACTTGTCTATTGTCTTGTCTACTGTCCTGTGGCACTTGCCTACTGTCCTGAATCACATGCCTATTGTCTTTAACCATGTACCAGCTGTCCGTCCCCACACGCCTATTGTCCTGTGCCAATCACCTACTGTCTTGCACCGCATGCCTATTGTCCTGTACCCCTTGTTTACGGTTCTGTGGCAATCACCTACTCTCTGACACCACATGCCTACTGTCCTGTGGCACCCAACTACTGTCAGGCAACATTCTCCTAATATCCTGTGCCACATACCAATTGTCCTTGCCTGATAAGCCAGACTATCTGGCTAGACTGTCTGGACACCAGTTATAGACCCTCGGGTAAAACGGCTAAAACTAATCAGCACAACTAACAAGCGATTCAAACAACATTAAGCCCACTCAATGACTCCCTGTCCAGATTGAATGTGATTGGCTAAACACCACGATGTCTGAATACAACCTAGAGCATAAACAGCTCAGATAAACAGACACCATCGAGGTCTGAGTACAACCTATGTCTGATTGCTAGACGTGAGCAAATTCAATTTGCTACCATTCGAGTGCGTCTAGAGTTCTAGGCTACAATTGTCCTGTGCCACTATTGTCTTCCACCACTGTCCTGCCTGCTGTCCTGTGCCTCTCAATTACTGTCCTGTAGTGCCATCCAACTTGCCTACTGTCCTGCGTCACATGTATACTCTCCTGTCCCACTCACCTATTGTCTTACGCCACATGCTTATGTCCTGTCCCACTCATCATCCCATCCTATTTGCTGACTGTCCTGCGCTACATGCTGTCCACCTGCTGTCCTGCGGCACATACCTGTCGTCCCCTGGGTTATGTTAGCATTTGGAGCAGCTTTCTACTAGAATAGGAGAGTGCTACAAGACAGTATAGCTTGATGAAGGGTATATACTACCAGCTTGTTACATCAGAGTATTCTCCTGCCGGTTTGCACAGGCATTGGGGAAAAGTAATAGGGTCTGACTGAAAGAACTTACCTTGCAGTTTACAGAGTTTTCCGGTATAACTTACTGTACTGTCTGCAAAATCTAGCAAAGCCAGTGCAAGCGAAACCCTTATATGAATCATGAATGAGCTTGAGGCATTTTTCCAGTCAGTATGGATATCTAGTGTGTGGAATGACCACGGTAAAGCTGCATGGTGCTACTGCATAGACTGATTTGGCACGACACTAAGTCATCAATCACAGCACTGTGTCCAGAAGTTGCAATTATAGCAGAAACTGAGCCAAATGCAGCAGGCTTCATTTAATTTTGTAGTAGTCGGCTAAAGTGATTCTTTGTCGGTCGCAGCTACTAAAGCCAGGCCAATTATACATCTGTATACTAGCACCTAATCTGTCTTCCCTTTTACATGGCTTTCAGAGATCATCAGCCGCGGCCCTTTGTGACCTCACAACCGAGATTCTAAGAACCATTAATGCCACAGAAAGGTCGATGACTGAATTTAACCCGTCTTTGGTGAAAGACAGACCCCAGTTAGAGGGTACAGATGTGAGGCAAGCAGATGAGGCATTCAGGGAACTTGAGGAAAATGTAAGCTTATTAACCTGCATTAACCTGCAGATTTGAATCACATTTAAGTTTAGTAATCATCCATTGTCATGTTTGCTAAATGTGTTTTGTATAAATATTTTGCAGATTAAAAATTATCACTGGAAAAAAAAAATTGTAGCACAGCCTGGAAGGTGCCGTTGAAGGCAAAAACAAACAAACACCCAAGGCCCGCTTTTGTTGCCAATTTGAGATGGTGGCTGCATGCATGTTGTAGCCTTTTTGGTGCCCTAGGCCAGATTTGAGTTTTGCCCCCCCTTTTCTAAAAATATAAGAGAAAAACTGAAGAAAAAAAGTAAGAAATGTATTGTGATGCCCCCCCCCCCCCTGATATTTGGTGCCCTAGGCGTCCGCCTCGTTTGTCTATGCCTAGAACCGGCCCTGGCTGCATGTCACTAAGATGGTTGATGGCTGAACCAGCTGCTTTTTCCCAGGTGTACCTGACAGCAGGGAAGTCCTTCGACATGGAGAAGTGCTTGGAGATGCTGGAGCAGAGCACAAAAAACACGTACGGTTGTATGACGGACTCCGAGTTGTCTGAACTCGAGGACCATGTGGCTAAAGCTGCAGCCAAGGTTCAGTCCACCGAGAGTGAGGTACAATAAGAAGTTTCACTTCAGATCAGTTTATAGAGCATACTGTGTATACCTGCAGCAGGCTCTGTTTAGTACATACAGGTACATCAAGGTACTTAGGGGGCCCCAAACAAACAGGACCCACATGTACCCACATGTACCACATTTTTATAATCAATCATCTTCAATATAATTATTTGTATTGTACAGTTGTCTAACTCAAGTTTAAAGTCATTTTTTGTTGAAAAACACCACCAACTAAACTACTAAAATGATTAAACAGTCGAACAGTCAATCTTGGGGACCCCTTTCAGCCTGGGTTCCCAGGCAATTGCCTGGTTTGCCTTTCCTGATGCAATGGACCTGGGCCTGTAGCAGGTTCAGTTTAGTGAATACAGACCTGTGGCAAGGTTACCTTGATAAGGCACATCTACAGTGCCGAAATGTTGCTTAAATAAACATGAGTGTGCGTTATATTCTTCATACTTAGTTTATCGCACCTCCAAAGGATTGCATTCTTCTATTTTTTGCCAGTAGGAAAAAAAAACAAGCAAATGTTGTTAACTGAACAGTGTACCTGCAGCTGAATCTATCAATTTAAAATGACAATGAAAGCGAGGGGATTGGCCCCCATTGGTTACCTAGCTGCTGCTTTGGTATTTGATCTGTTTTCTACAAATGTACGTTCTTAACCTCAAACAATAGCAGATTTGGCAGAAATGGCAGATTTCTGTATCAGCTGTATATGTGTATCAGGCTTTTAGGCCTAAAAGCCTGAAATCTTATCTTAATAACAGATAATAACAAAAGAATGTCTATTCTTTTCTTCTTGACCTTTCCCTTTGCCTATCTGTTCATACTTATTCTCTGTGTATCTCATGTATCTCTGTGTCTCTTCCCTTTCTACTCTACCTGTCTCTACCTGTTCCTGTTCTTTCACAGGTGTCAGACATCGAGAATAGGATCGCAGCTCTGAACAGTACAGGACCCATTGAGGAGAAGTTAAAGAAAAAGGTCAGTGATTCCCTGATGGATTTTCCTTAGTGCTTCCTTTAAACAAAATAGCGTACTTGTAAAGGACAACTTTTGTTTCCTCTATAGACATCAAGCACATCACAAAGACGAAAAGACCCAACAAGTAAGGCATAGAAAAGCATGAAAAGTCACATTCTGGATATGTATAAATCACTGCATATTACACTGTATATCAAGGTTTAAATAAGTCTTTCTATCTGCATCCTTTTCAGGGCACCATTTATCCTAAAGTGAACCCAACATAGAAAATAACATTATCATTTACAGAGAAAATACTTTCTGACATTATTTACAGTATATGCCTTTTTTCAGAGTTTTAAAATGTCTTTTTGTTTCTCACCAATTAGAACCCAGTTTTGCCTCTGGATTTCACAGGAAAAGATCAATTAACCTGTGAGAGGAAGATACTGTATCCTCATCACGGGCGCTGACTGACTACAGCAATTACAGTCACAGCTCAATCATCACATATCACAAGATCACAGATGGACAAAGTGGCTTCAGTGACCGAATCTATCTAATATTGACTTAATGTTGTTTTCAAGTGGGCTTAGAACCATAGTCATTAAGTTCAGAGCCAAAAGAGAAAAAAAAAAACATTAATACATACAAAACATGTTGAAAATTCATTCATATAATTTTGCCAAAGTACAGTAGTTAGAAAGTGCTGATGAAGAGCTATAATTTGATACAAAAATCTAAATTTTGACTGAAATTCTCATTCCTACATTACTACATCAATGTTACGGTGCATTAGCCTACCGTAAAGTGGAATCTTATATTATAAAGAGCCGTAAAATGATGGGGTATGTGGCATGCTTTGCCACAAGGATTATTGTGTCAAACTGCTTTTAGAAATTACTCACAGCACTCAGTCAATATTGTAATGTCACTGCCGCACACACTTTTGACATCTGTGATATCAAATTGTCTCATGGCTATGCACCTTATACGAGCAGTTAGTGCACTAATGGATTGTATGTAAAGGGGAAACTACTACTATATTTAGTGTTGATTTATCTGTACTGTACATGATCTGTGTACAGTACTGTACTTGTATGTGTGAACACCCACCCTTTTGGGCCTGAATGCAATACGTGAATTTTTCTAAAATTCCCTGACCTTCTCAGGTTAAAGAAGAGAAATAGATCTCATTTTAACACCATAACTGTAATAGACGTAGTTAATAGTTGTAGTAGATAAATCACTGAGTTGTAGTATTGGTACAGTAACACTGTCAGCGCTTGTTTAATCTCAGAAAATATTGTTTTTCATCTTGCTTTTTTGTGTGCTTTGTCATCTTGTGTTCTCATTGTGACATTTGATGTAGACATTTTCTGAAAGAGCATGGTTGAATAAGCATTCAATTCATATTTAATTACACACTTATATCACTCTGGCAATCAACCTGTTCACTCTTGACCTTATACAATAAAAGAAAAATATTGTCCAAACGAGTTGTGTTGCATTAACTTATAATTACATTGATAACTTTGCTGACTTTTTGTTACTCTAATGCAGTTGTCACTGATTATTAGGCTACATATTTTTCACAGCATTCATAATTTCACTACATTCCTTACACTAGTAACTATATACATATAACCTTATTTGTGATAAATAGAATTCCTTCTATCCTTGTACATGTGAATAGTGATCCCGGTAAAAATAGTCTCAGCATCTCCATTCTAGGCCTATTTGCTATAAAGGTCTACAATGCGCCCTAGTGGACAGACTAGGCTACTGAAGAGGTCCTTAGCTGCAGCTTTGGACTTCATTATATTGTTCCAAGTCACTTATAAATCACGTGTGTCCATACACTTGTCACATTCATGAATGTAAATTAGCAAGAAAAGGGAGATGATTATAAGACAGTTATGGAAGAATTTCTAACATAAAATGAAGGGGTCGGTAACCTTCAGTCACAAAGTTAGTCTCAAAGTTACACAACCTCTTTTCAGCAGCAACTTTTTTCTTTAATTTCCCAAAATAGTCCCCCATGCATGAGATAAAAAAAAAAACCAATAAGATTTTGTTTGTAGGTTTTCCCCAGCACAGTGTAATACACAAATATGGCCTCTAGAGGCAGCTGTAGGACCACTGAGGCAGAGCTCTGCACTGAGGTACCCTGGAGATCAATCAGCTGTTTTGATTTACAGATTTAACATATAGGCCTAAGTAATAATAATAATGTAATAACGTAGGGATAAAACGATAATTTGTTGTTAGGTTTAGTAGTTTAGGTAAGCTCTCAGCAATAATAGTCACATAACCTACAAAGTTACTCCACACTGATTCACTGGTTATAAGCTTAAGAATAAATTCAAATACATCAGAGGAGAGAGCAGCATCCACAGGCCATAGGCCTGATCGGAACCAATAAACGTGAATTGATTTTTTCCTGGCTTTTTGTTTAGCCTACCTAACTAAAATGTAGGCCTAAATGTGATTCATATGTAACCTATTTACTTTATTAATTAGGCTATAACGTCAACGTCCTTAACATTATTTGTCTTGCAAAATGATTTTCTCCTGTGTTGATATAAAGACGGCACGCTTTGGGCAGATGGCACTGTAGGGTTTTCCATGGATGTGTGAGAGGGGAATTAAAGTCCCTGATTCTTCAATCCAGGCCCGCCCACAATATCAAGAGCTCATGCAGAATTGCGGGTCGCAACTAGGCTCTGCTCTATTGTAGGCTACCCCGGAACGTGTATTCAGAGGTTTGCGTGTCTTTTGGGGTCGGTTTGCATGGATGCAGTATTCTGTACGATTTGCTGATATAGGCTTTCGTTTGCTTTTAGTATAGTCTTGTGTGACAGATAGCCCAGCCAGCGATTCCCTTGGATACTTCAACCCTGGAAATGTGTCATTGTAGCCTAATTCAGATATGATGCGTTTACGGTTGGTTAGAGGAACGGCATTTCGCCTGAATGACTGCATGCCTGTCTGATGTAGGACACATCAGCAACAGGCTTTAACATTAGATACCGTTATGTAGCATTTTTGAAAATCTGAAACAGACACCACGCCACGGCTAATGGTAATACAGTGCGTCCACCAGGAGTCTATTGACACGTCTACCAGGCAGGCAATGCTCGCGTTCGCATCATCTTGTCAAGGACTTAATTTGAATGCGCTCCTGATCGCAACTACCATTTTATGACATACATTTGATATTCAAACAACTGGATGGGGCTCTGACGATTTTGGAATTGTTACAAGATAGCTTACCAGCCTGGACAATGGCAACTACTGGGAGGAAAAGAATCCCAAACCGGGAGAAATTGACTGCAGAAGACGATGCCCTGAGTCAGATAGCCAGGGAGGTGAGTCTGAATGTCTAACTGGTGATGAAACGTTGTTCATGGGCTATAATTCTAGGAACTCTTGTCATATTGCGGTGAATGTGGCACTGCATTTTGTCTGTCTCTCTCTCTCAGTCAAGACAAGGCTGTGCCGAAATGGATGCGTAATCAAGTATTTGAAACTCAATGTGATCATGCAGATTTACTAAATGCCTTGCTTGGTTGTCCACGCCTGTTTATTATTATTTTTTGTATTATAACGTAGCTATTCATTAAGAAAAAAGGGTCATGTCAATGCTCAGTTGTACACAAGCAGACATCATGCGAGATGTCCATAGCGAGGCCGGGCGCATTATTTGGGTGGAAGGACGCGAGGACATTGTCACAGTGACCTACATGACTGGCCACGTTGGTGGGAAGTTCATCTTAGAAGAATAATGTCCTGATTGTAATTGGGCTAATTGTCTTCACTGAAAAAAGAAGGCATTTAGTCACCATCCGCTTCAGAGGGCATGGTAGATCAGCATCCTTAACGTGTCTTGGCCTACAGTACGTCCTAACCTGCAGAAAGCAATGACGCACGAAGGCGTTCAGTTACCCAGCGAAATCAGAACAGTCGTCAGGTTAATGACGTCAGCGGGTTCTCACTCTTAATAAATATCTCATGCAAAGACTAGGCCCATGTAATATTAAGAGCTGAATCTTGGATCTTGATCTTGAATCTTACTGATGATTGAGGGGAAAACCTGATACAGTAATTTTACACTCTTAAGTATTAAAAAAATGTCAATAAATTCTGAAATGCTAGTTGAAGTGATTTCTTATTTGAGGTCAGCAAAAAGCTGTAGCTTACACTGGCAAGATTGTGCCAGTCAGCGAATGATCATGTAAATAATCCGTCTGCTGATTGTGTTGGGCCAATTCTGACCTGTCCTCTTACTCACACACACACACACACACACACACACACACACACACACACACACACACACACATCTGGAAAGCATTTCGCTCTGGAAAATACACTCATGCAGTTTCCCCCCACATTCCTAAGTTGTTCCGACTCATTTTCCCCTTTGTAGGGTCTGTTGTCACCTTGCACTGCAGCCTTACTTTTCACAACCACAGAAAATGAACTGTGTGATAGTGTTGAGCAGAATAAATACTGTAGTTGTTGAAGCAAAGGGACCTGATGTTTGACATGCCTGAGCAGGGAAGTAAAGTGTAAGCTAAACTACAGTAGAAACAGGCCTGCTGCTTCCTCTGGCAGTATCAGTGGACTGGAAGCCTTGTGTCCTGTCATTTTGTGTGTGTGTGTGTGTGTGTGTGTGTGTTGGGGTGTGTGAGTGTGAATGTGGGTGTGTGTGTGTGTGTGTGTGTGTGTGTGTGTGTGTGTGTGTGTTGGGGTGTGTGAGTGTGAATGTGTGTGTGTGTGTGTGTTTGTATGTGGGGGGAGGGAGAGGGAAGGGATGGTTGGTTGGGGCTGTTTGTATAGCACCGGGTCCCCAGTGTTCAGAGATCATTAACCTAGTTTAGTCTGCCCTTGTTTTCCACTCACTTTGTTCTCTTATAACTTTTATTTCCTGCACTGAGCTATGTGGGAATTCTTTCTTCTCTAGAAGAGAGAGAGTCTTTTCTGCTGATATCAGAATACTACTGAGTTTGCCCTGTTAGTCATCATGTGAACGACCCTAAGAGCCTGTTCCCATCCTGTTGATGCTGGAGGTGGGTCTATTCTGTAGGCTCCAAACTGTTTTATAAAGACCTCTTTCAGAGCTACCACATCTCTAAAATAGTACAGATAGTTTAAAAAAGAAATACAAGCCCCAAGCATAGACTTGTTGGCCACATGCAGTGTGATCCTTATTAGTTAGCCTACAGTGTTAGCTCTGAATGTCTTTATTATTGCTATAGTGCTACGGGGATTATGATGATAACAAATTACCTGAACTTGTGATTGCATTGTGTTGTGTTGTAGACATCCCGAAGAATATGAATGCAAACATGCATCATTTGTGTTAATGATTTTTTTCAGTATTTCAGTATTTGCTTTCTAGAGTCACTACACCGCAGAGAGTTAACAGTTGTGAAGTAGTTGATAGTTGACAAATGTATGTCGCTTTGGATAAAAGTGGCTGCTAAACACACAAACATGTGGATGTAAATATACTTGAGATTTCTGTAAATGCTGTCAGTTTGGGTTATCTATCTACTGCAGTGGTCACTTCCCTGTAAAGAGTTAACAGTTGTGAGGCTCCACACACACACACACACACACACACACACACACACACACACACACACATATATGCACAAACACACATACTCTCTCTCTCTCTCTCTCTCTCTCTCTCTCTCTCTCTCTGTCTCTCTCTCTCTCTCTCTCTCTCTCTCTCACTCACACACACACACACACACACACACACACACACACACACACACACGCACTCACACGCTGAGTTTCAGTGGTGGTGTGGGAGGGGACTGACCATGCTCACTAGTAGGCTACCCAGCCAGTGAGATGGCAGGAAATGTCCCTCAGTAAACACCATGACATTTCCCCCTGGTCCTGTTTTTCTCAGGCCTGATCCTCGTCCTGCATGTGTTTTTACTTTTCCTGTGAGCTTCAGCATTGGCCCTTTTTTTATTTTTTAAAAAGGGAGTTGTGTTGTGTGTCAGCTAAGAGTTCTATTTTGAGAGTTTATATGAGTATAATTTCAAAAAGGAAGTTGGGAGAAAAATGTTTTGGGAAACACATTCATGCCTAATATAATGTTGTGCATACAGTATGTGTTTCTTTTTGGTTACAAATACAAACTCTGAAATGTTGTAAAAGTGCAGTGACACAACAACAAACAACAATAACAAAACAACAACCCCACTGCAAAGCATTGCATACAGCACTACAGTATCCAATGACTCACAGTAGTGCATAGTGAAAGGTGGCGCCTTAATGGCCATCAGAAAACTTTGTTTTTATTGAGCTATTGCAGTGAGTGGATATACTGTATAGTGAGTGAATGAGTTGTTTTCTAAAACTGACTGTTACAGAGTGGCATATAAGTTTCACCTTTCAGAAAGATATACAGTAGCTGATAACATAACAGCCTTGTTGTGTTATGTGGTGTGTATTCTGCTGTGCATGAAAACATACATACTTTGAAATACTGTAGTAAGGAGTTGTAAAATAAAAAAGGTGGTATTTGAGATACTCTGCAATTATATTAGGACAAGGATATGAAAATACTGCAATCAAAGAAATCAAATTTGTGATTACAATTCATATCTAAAGGCAATTCATATCCAAAATATCCAACCAAAGTTAGTTAGAAAGTTTAAAAGAGTTGAATATGTAACATACTGAATAATCATGTTAAATTATTAATTGTGATTGAAATATTGATTAAAAATAACCATGCTAATCTTTTGTTTTTCAATAATCGAGCAGTCCTAGATCAGACAAGTGTGTTGTCTTGCTCTAGGCTAGTTGGTGATTGATATGGCTGTTGTAGAGTGAGGTATTGCTCATATCAGTCCCGTGTGAGGTTATGAGAGATGAAATTGGAGATACAGTAATGATCCTGTTCAGTTGATTTATGTATTGCCAAGGCAGACTCCATCAGCTTATTGCTCTAGACAATAACTCTCTGGTATTTGTCACATATTTGCTGATACGTTAAGGCTATTTGTCATATCTGCTGATATGGCCTTGACCTATGTTAGCTAGCCTCTGAAGCAATGGGGCTAGTCCAGAGGTGCCAAACATAAGGGCGGGGAGCCTTATTTATCATAATTTATGTTAAATTATCCCTTAACATAATTTTATGCGGCCCGCCTCAAAAAGTTTGAGAAGAATTTTGTCTATGTGGTCTGTTTGAAAATTCTTTGAGCTATGCAAAAAAATGGATTGTGACACATTTCCACAACACAGTCCTGACAACTCTCTATGAGGTGCATCATGTAACCGCTTACCAACAGGAAAGGGATGCAATATTAAGTGGTGGCGCTGTGTTGGTGATGGTCAGAAACATAAGGAAATGTGCATTTTTTCACCCTCGTTTATGGTCACACACACATATAGAGTGTTTCTCAAAGTCAAGAATGCTTCCTAGGTAGCATGCTAGCCTTGGAAGACGTCCACTTCAAAAACAAGGTTCCATCAGTCCATCTTTGAAAAATCTAATCTAACCATGCTACCTCGACTTTGAGAAACACTCATAGACTTGACATGGCGACCCTCTGAGGAAAATCCCAATATTCATGTGTCCTGCAATACAAATGAGTTTGACACCCCCGGGCTAGTCTGTTGGCACGCTATTATTGGTGCCTGTAATATACTCCATCCATTGAGGCGAACAGCAGTGGTGAGAGAAGTGGTATGACTGAATCTCTATGGAATCTTCTCACCAGTGACCTTCTGGTCATTTCAATTACTTAACATCATTGTGTTACTGGAGTGGGTGTTTGGGAGCTGGAAAAAAGGCCTAAGGTCCAAGCTTAAAGTCTGGGTAACATTTGAAGTTGAGGTATCAATATAACAGCGAACTGAACCGTCCATAAACACGACATGACACATATGAACGTGTAATGACACTTTAGAATGTGTAATGTATGATGTTTGTTATTATATCAAGTGTCATTTGGTTAGATTTGGTCAACACTACTTGGGGGTTAGACAATACAAAAACCAAATGAAACTTAATGACAACAATCATTAACATTCTGAAAATAAACATGCCATGACATGTATCATGAACACGTAATGACATGTTTATTGTTTATGTCACGTTTATGTTGCTCTTGTTGAAAACCTCAAGTAAAGTGTAATCAAAATCTGATATAAAGATGACTTCTGGAAGGTGAATTTATGAAACAAAAATGGGCTTGATGTCATAATATCTTGTGCAGAGTTGAGAGATCAGTACATCAGTGTGTGAGAGGGGCAGTGGGGAGGTGTAGGGGGTAAAATGGGACTGGTGGGGGTTGAAGGTTTATGCACAATGTAGTCTACTAAACAGACACGTTTTGACTGCATTTCTTACTTGCACATTTCTTACCATATCCCTGTGACAATAAACTTTCCTTTGTACAGTTTCCTTTGTATAGGAGGGATGTGCATGCATGCAGCCTTCTGAAGTAGGTGTGTGTGTGTGTGTGTGTGTGTGTGTGTGTGTGTGTGTGTGTGTGTGTGTGTGTGTGTGTGTGTCTCTCTCTCTGTCTGGTGAGATGAGTGTAGCTGGTGATGCAAATGACCTAGTGGGCAGAGTGACAGCTGGTCCTCTCAGAGCTGAGCTACTAGGCTACACACACACACACACACACACACACACACACACACACACACACACACACACACACACACACACACACACACCACCCCCTTTACCCCCTGCCTTCCTCCCTCTCGCTCTCTCTCTCTCTCTCTCTCTCTCAAGCAGAGAGGATTGGGCCTTTTCTCTGCTAGTGACCTGCATGCTTAAACCCCCACACTGTGGCTTCCACTCTCCACACTCTCAGCGCTGTTTCAGGGGCCACTCGGTCCATTTCACACCCTCTTAACTCCCAACATTTTAACCGCATTACGTTTGATATCTACATACACCAATGTAAATAAATTCAATTATCAGAATCAGCCGAGGTCCTCTTACCAGGCATAGGAATATCCAGTATTTTTATATATATATATATATATATATATATATATATATATATATATATATATATATAAAAAACAAAACAAAAAAACCTGTAATTTCTAAAAAAAAAAAAAAAAAAGACAGAGAATACAGCAGCAGCATTATATGGGTACCCTTGTACTGCCTGAAGTACAATGAGGTAATTGTATTTGGCACTCAAATAGAATTGAATTGAATTATAGATAAAACGGCCATTTATTTGCTATGAAACAAGTAGATAACAAACTACTAAATAACAAATACATGCATGCATACATACATACATAATTTTATTTGTTTGTAAGATTTGTTTGTTTGTTTCTTTCTTTCTTTCTTCATGGATCAGTCCTATGCCTCCCATAGCTAGTGAGGCGGTTGCATGTGAAGCCCAGTATAGACAAGTGGAGTTAATAGGACATAGCGAGACTCCTGCGGCCTTAAGCCTGTGATTAAGTACTTGGGTAGACTGAGGGGACAGGCTGAGAGGGAGGGGAGGAAGTGATGTCTAATGTGGGGGACTGTACTGTGTGAGACTGGACTGGTGGTGTTTTAAGCCCAGATTAGTCTGGGGCTCTTGGCCTTGGTGGCGCGATGCTCCCCGTGAAGCCTTAATCTTGCCAAGTCAGCCTGGCAGGCTAAGCTAACATACAGTACAGTAGGGCCTCCATGTTGTTTACTACTGCTGTAGGATACACAGGCAGATGACCTCAAGGCTTGTGGTGTTGGTATAGTAGTGAGCTTTTGTCTGATGTTGCTGATTGTATTTGCTTGTTTGTTTGTTTACTTGTTTGTTTGTTTGTTTGTTTAAAAGAGGACAATGTACATTTTGGTACTTAAAATGTAGGCCTAAATGTGCCAGCAAATGAGCTTATTTTTATTTGTATGGAACTGCGCACTGGTGTTAATGCACTTTGGCATAAAAGTGTTCCCTTGTGTGGTGCTTGCTTCAAGACAGAGTAACATCATGATGATTTTTTTATATATTTATCACTTGAATCACTTGAAAATGACACTGACTGTTCAGGCAGCTCCCTACCTGAGCAATGACATTTACATAATAAAGGTTCTCCTAGGTAGGGGAGGGGGACGTGGGGTACCAGCTGCCAGGTCAATTTGCGACAATTTGCGGGAAGTTTTCACCATTCCTTGCGAAACTGCTAGGGCTTTACATGTTGCGGACATGCAAGGGGCCACGCACACCCACAAATCCCTCTTTTCGTGCAGTGTGGGATGGTGATTAAACTTTTTTTTTTTTTTTCGCCCCCAGATCTATGTCATAAGTGTGCCATTATCAGGGAATAACAGACAACGTGTCAGCCAATCAGAAAAGAGTATTAAATGTTTTCTGGGTGATGAGATTATCATCATGGCCTTTTGTCTTTTTCAAAATCCCCTTTAAGATTAAAATGTGCTACATTCCACTGGAATGAGATGATGAGTATAGATGAGTATGAGTATAGTACACTATAATATACTCTGTGAAGACAAGCCCCTTAGAGGAAGTGTGACCAGTAAATGTGAGGTATGCTTACATGAACAGTCATGTTTCGGGGCTCCAAAACATATAATTACCCAATAAAAAAAATAATTGTGTGAGAAAGCTTAACGATGATGAGGCAGTGGCAACCATTCATTTGATACATAAACCAGAGCAGAGTTGTTTACATATGGCATTCCTGTGTTGCTGAACTCACATGTGGGCTGGTGTCATTCACCCCAGTCGACCTATGACAGAGAGGTGGCCCTGATTGCTGTGGCCTGATTGGCTAACAAAATGCAACACACCACTTCCTATCTCGCCAGGATAGCCTTGTAAAGCAGCCTATTTGGCTAGCATAATGGAGAGACCAGCTCATTGATTGGTTTGCATCACCTTGTGGTTGTAGGAGGAATTTCACCGTATCATTACAGTAATGAAGACATTTTAGTGTGGCAAATGTAGAGCTTTTCACTGTTTACTCTTTGGTGACGAGCAAGCAGCTATTAATGTCATAATGTCAAGTTCATCTGTAAATGTTAGCCCAACGTCATCATTAGGTATTTACTTTAGCCATTTAGTGCTTTCTGATGCTACAGATGTGAGAGTCCCATAGACCCCCTGTGATTTAAATTGTATAAATAATATGATAATAATTATGTGAACTGATTGCATGAAAGGCTCTCCAAAATGTTTTAATCAGGGGTGCCCCATGTAAGAAGCTTACAAACTGCTAAATGGTGTCTGCACGCTAACAGTAACAGAGCCATAGTCTAAAACAGAGTTTAGAACACGCAGGCAGAGTGTGTGTAAACAAAGTTGCACTCAAACTGTTGCACTGTGGTATAAACATGACCACACACACACACACACACACACACACACACACATACATACATGCATACATCTTTGCTTGGTGTACATCTTGAAATAAAGCTGCGAAGAAGGCAGTTCTTTGTGGTTCTATAAAAGTAGAGATCCCGGCAATGGAGGAAACAGACAAACAGCTGGATGATGATTCAGCTTCAGCTCTGGTTTTAGTCTGATGATGTGTTCCTTGGACAGTAGCCTGTCTCTGTGTGTGTGTGTGTGTGTGTGTGTGTGTGTGTGTGTGTGTGTGAGTGAGAGAGAGAGAGAGAGAGAGGGGGGGGGGGTTAAAGAGTGTGTTTGTGCATGTGAGTGTGTGTAAAGTTGTGTGTGTGTGAGAGAGAAAGCAATAGAGAGGGACAGTGCGTGTGTGTGTGTGTTCCCTCTCTGGCTTGTGACCAGGTGCTGTCCTTTTTGGGCCGTGTTTAGTGAAAACCGAGATGAAAACCTCCAAACAGAAATATAGCTTTGGCGGTCGCTGGAGGTAGTTGGCTAAAAAAAAAAGAGATTATATGGCCGTTATACTGTTATAATGGTTGGGTTCATCTGGAATATTCTCTTATCCTCCTGTTGTCACATCCTCAATTTATCCTCATTTGCTAAAGTCTTCTTTTTTGACACCTTGCCAGAGCGGCTTTTCCAAAAAGATTTCTTTCTTTCTGTGATGAGTTGTGGCTTAGCTGTGGAGACCGCTAGCATTTCTGTCTTTTTGTTCTGTGTGCTGACATCGTCTAAGACGTTTTAGACTGTTTAAAGTAACTATCAGTATAGCAGTGCTACTCTTATCTGACACTGGGTGTTTTGGTTTCATGCAAGAATGATTTCATACAAGATGATTAAAACATTCTTAATCATAAAGCAAGATTAGGTACTAGATGCATTGGAGTGACTTTCCCTGCCTTAGTGTTTGCCTTTCAGAAGATCAGCCATGCAGTCTTTGTTAAAAGGGGTACACCTTTTGTTTTTTGGGATCTTGGGATATTTTTGGGATATTGGGATCATGGGATATTGGGAGGATGCATTCCCTCTTTCTATAGAGCGCAACCTGCCGCTTTGGGTGCATAATGCAACAACAGTGCAATAAAGACAACAGGGCTTGCTGGGCACTTCTTTAACTGAAAGTGAACATTTAAATTGTGAAATTGACAAATTACATATCTTTCCATAAAGTATGCCTGCCCATATTCTATATTCTATTCTATATATTCTACTCTATTTATATTCCGAAGAGGTACACATTTCAACCTCTAAGGTAGTCATGCTTCCACAGCTTTCACTCTGTCAGGAAATATTTTTTGGAATGAGAAATCAGTGTAGGATGTTACTAAGATACTGCAAAAGTAAATATGATTTGTAAAATGGATAGTTGATTGTGATTGGTTGAAAACGCGTTCTAAACTGCTGCGCCATAAGAAAGTGAATGGAGCAGTGCTTATGCGTTACTTGGCAACCATTCAGTAAGAGGAAGTATGTTTTTTGGCGGAAGAATTGGTATCAAGGAATAACTTGCTATATTTCTCGTGGTTGCGTTTTTCGTTAATGAAACCATTGCCGGTTAACGTGGTAACAGTTTTAGAAGTGCAATAAACCCCTCGAGTCTGGTATAAATGCTGGTTTTAGCACGGATGCCTAACAACACCCGTGCTAAAACCAGCATTTACACCGGCCTCTCGGGATTTATTGCTTACATAGGCCTATATTATAGTATATATTGCTGCAGTGATTCTAACACAGCCCTTAAAGGCACAATGAATGTGTGACGACTCAGAGAACGACTGATATAATGGAGGACTTGGAGAAGCGGAGAGGTTTTCATTCATGATGGTGATGCTTTCATTTAAAGTCACTTCAGGTCAGAGTCATTAAGCAGTTAATTCACACCCAGAATCTTGAATTTCTCCTCACCATCTGGTGAGTCTGCCACAATTATCCCACCATCACCACTAGCCTACCTCTCACTAATGAGGGCTTTATTGATGTTCCTATTGCAGGAACTACTGGATGGTGAGCTTGTGAGAGCAATGCTTGACTCTAGTGATACTCCTCTGTGTTTATGAGGTTGTCTTTTTGTTCTGTGATTGGATACGAGAAAAACGGCCATGGTCACCATGCTGCTTTGCAGAGTGAAATGAAATAAGCGCGCAAAGGAGCATGGGAACTCCCAGGCTATGTCTTAGGTGTAATGTAGCATAATGTGATACTGAAGTTTTCTTTTGTGACCAACACAAAACACAGAACTTTGTAGTGCATTATGCTCTATGGCCGTGTCATAGACGTTAGAGAGCAATGATCCCTCCCGATCTTGAACCCGGGGTCCCGGTGTGCTAAATGTGCAACTTGACCGCAAGGCCAAAGAGCCAGCCTCCCTGGTATGGCTGTCAGTGTCATACTCAACTGCTGTAACAGTACTCCTTATACCTTCCCTTTTTGTGCTAATGGTATGACACTAACTGAAAATCTAACTCTAAACTTAAAAAAGCTAGTGTGTTAGTTGGCAATAAAGTTGTCAGATTTTGGTAATAATTATGATGCTCAAATTGTGTGAAAAAAAATGCTTTGGTAGGCTGTTGCTAAGTGTGATGCTTATCTGAGATTTCTATGCTTGCATGTAATACATAGTTTCAAACAGATAAGCTACAGATTGGCAATAGATTCATGTTGGACACAATTTTGGCCTGTAAGCCAGTCTGGGAATGCAGACAACATGAGTGCATTTAGATTTCATCTGGCGGATCAGTCTGGCCATTTTCCCATAGTGGTTGATTTCCAAACTCACAGAAATCCCATGCAGGAACCGATCGCAATCACTCATCCAATATTCAATAGTATAACTGTGTCAGACGAGAGGAAAATCTTCCCAAGACTCCCAAGGGTACAAACCAATTCTCACCCACAAATTATTTCAATTTTGTTTTTA
>JAODXP020000031.1:1438226-1440726 GCA_027497455.2 Sardinella longiceps
TAAGAAAAGATTCTTTAACGTTCTATCAGCCAATGAGAGCTCGACGGAGTCTGCATAAAGCTGGATACAGACCTACCGATTATTAACTCCGATATTGATATGATGGAACGTCAGGGCCAGTCATAGGTCATCATGAGTAGTTGCAAGTTTCATTGGTGGCAAGAGTTGTTATGTGTATTTGGGTGACAGATTTGTAACGATGCGGTCCTTTCCATTGTTGACGCAATTATGACCGAGTTGGACTGAATCAAACATGGTTAATATCATCTTAACCGGTCCGTTCTGTGGTTGCGCTATGATAGCCTACCAATTATGACATTAAAATACTGACGACTCAATCGTTAGGTTTGTGCTCATAAACGCCTCTCAATCGTCCAAGATCGAGTCTATAGGTTTGGCTCACTCAATCGTTCTAATCGTAAAAGACTGAGAAAGTCGGTAGGTCTGTTCCCAGCTTTAATGGCGGATTTTGCCCCCCTCCCCCTTGCAAAAATAGAACCAGGAACTTAACAAACGTCGAGATCTCTCGCTCCGCTTCAACTCTCTCTGCCCATTAGGGCTGTAACGATACACCCAACTCATGATTCGATTCGTATCACGATTTTTGACCTACGGTTCGATACACCATACGATTTTTTTAATATTTCTTTTTGATAATCGTTTATGGCTAGAATAGGTTACAAGAGGCTACCAATATATTTTTTTAAGTTTAAAAATAATAATGATATTGTTTTGAAGCTTGAAGCACCATTGCATCATATCATGTGGTTGTTTTCTGGACTGAAGGGTTACAGAACTTTGAAAAGATGCATCACGATACAGGCCTCTTATATTGCGATACAGTATTGTGACTCTGCGTATCACGATTTCTCGATTCGATACAATATTGTTACAGCCCTACTGCCCATACTGTGTTAGTTGTGGGTGGGGAGGGAGGGAGGGGGGATTATAAGGGCCTGTGCACAGGGAAATGGGGCTTGTCCATGTGGAGCGGAGTTGAGCTGATCTGATCAGCATTCCACTAGATCCCATTGGAACTGCAGGGGGTCTGAAGTCCTTCTTAGACTGCACTGTATGTGGTGTATACTGTACTGTATGTGTGTGTGGTGGTGTTCACTTCAATTGCACAGTGGGATTAGACTGTAGGCCACTTGCATGACCTAAAGCTGGGGGAGTGTTATTAACTCCTTCCCATTCCCCTTCACTTGCATGTGACACACACACACACACACACACACACACACACACACACACACACACAAAACACATAAACACACACACACACACACACACACACACACACACACACACATACACACACACTTCTGTCAACACAGACAAACACATGCAGAAACACACACACAAATACACACACACACACATACACACACACACACACACACACACACACACACACACACACACACACACATCATTGACGTGAAGTCTCTTAGACCTTGGAACCTGTGGACCAGGAATTTCTGCAAGCATTGGAGCAGAAACAACTAGCATGCATGTTAGCCTATGTGATCTGCATCTCCTCTTGCCTGTGTTTGCTCCTGTAATCAATCTGTGCTCAGGGGACTAAAGTCACCACTGTGTTTCTCCTTTATCTTTTAGCTGTCTTTGGTTTTAGAGTCGGCACAATCTTCTGTTCGTCTGACCTATGACCTCTTTGCCTTTGTCTTTACCTGTTCTACCTTTCAGGAGGAGAGTGAGAGGTACTCACGCCACTCACGGAGAAACACCTCGGTCTGTATTCTTTCTTCTCTTCCTCCCTTTAGACATCTCTTTCCATCCCTTCTTCCCTTCAGTTTTTTCTCTCCTCTATTCATCGTTTTTTTCCTTTACTAATCTGCCCACTAAAATGCTAGCAGTCTTTATTCAGTAGTGTAGTTAGCGTTAGCCTTTAGCGTATAGCGTCCCTGAGAAAATTACCTCATTGAGAGCTGAGTTCTAATTTGTGGACCAGGTTTGTATATGTGTGTGTGTTTTCCTAAAGACTTGTGTGTTTGCAGTTCTACTGTCTTTTCTTCCTTTGTGTAATTTCTACCTTTAACCCCCTCCCCACCCCCCTCTCTCCTCTCTTGTCTTTGCCTTCTCAGATATCGGACGATGAGGAGCGCATGTCCGTGGGCAGTCGAGGCAGCCTAAGGGTGAGTGTACATGTAGCCTATAGTCCTCTGTGCCAGCTTCCTCTCAGGAGGCTTACTGTAGCTGTCTTCCCACAAGAGCTGAATCCCTCAGAGCTGGTTGGAAATAGTGACCAGCATAGAGACGCTATACTCACTCCCTCGGTTTCCTGCCACTTATCCAGATCTAAGTTCAGAATTTCCTCCCTCTAGGATGGGAAAGGTCAACATTTTTTTTGTCTGTTTGTTTTTTTTCAGGGTTTTTTTTTGTTTCTCTGAGAGGGAGGAGAGGATTACAGTCCATATTTATCCACAAGATCAAACCTTTTATTTTGTGCTTGTGAAATGAGTTTGTGGAAAGTGTGAAT
>JAODXP020000031.1:1450726-1492834 GCA_027497455.2 Sardinella longiceps
CAGTGCATTTGACATTTTTATATGCCTCCTTTCTTTGCTTTTGCTGGAGTTTCAAATCATCAGACTATGTACAAAATATGTAAAAATTGTAAAAAAAAAAAAAAAAAAAAAAAAAGGCCTTCACTTCTATGTGAATATGAATGAATGACGTTTTTTTTTTTTTTTTTTTTTTTTACCAAATCTACTTAAATCAAGCTTTCAGCACAAAATATGAGATACTTTATAGCCACTTTGCTTAAATAACCTTGAGCACATCACTTATGACCCAGACTAATGTAATGAAGAGAGGCATATAATAACAGTGTGTGCTGCATGTAAGTCTTGTGTGTGCTCAGTTCATGAATTTCTTTGTGCATTCTCTCTTTAGAAACACGGGATTACGCTCACACCTGAGCCAACGACCAATGGAGATACAGGAGAGGGGATGATTGACGGGCATGTCACCTCAGAGTCCGCTTCTCAACTGGCACAGGACGGTGTCATACCAAGTGGTGACAGTATACTAGGTGAGATCATTTTGTCCACATCATTGCATGATTTGTTCTCTCTAATAAGTCTAATGACTTGAACCCAAACTTAACTTCCAGCAAATGTGTTGAAATTTTGCAAAAATTTGCTGGAATCCATTCTGGAGGAAATTCTGGAGTCAAGTCAATAGCAGCCTTTTTTTGAATCAACAAAAATCCAGGAACCAATCACAACCGCTTAACTGACATTGGCTGGGTATTGTTTGATATACAAGTACAGTACAATCAACAGTAGCATCCACATTAAATCATAAATGCCCATGCTTAACAAAAATGTGATCCCTGGGGATGGGATGTTATTGACTTGACTCCAGACTGACCCTCCATCTTGACTGATGTGAGGTGTGAATTTACTCTGGCTACTCTCTGTTTGTACTATCTCTGTGTCTGACCATTTCCTTTTTGTGAAGTTAACATTTGTCGTGTCTCACTTTCCGTCACTGGATTCAAGTTGCGTTCCTCAGGTAATTTAACAATGTACAACCACTAACATCTACGATTGCAACATGTACTGCAACGTGAACTTCTAACTCCTTTACTCACAACAAATGATTGACATCATTGTGTTCCTCCCTAATCCCTGGATATCAATGGAACAATTTTTATTATAATCATCAGATATCCTCATGTGTTCTTCTTCTTCCTCTGGAGTGATACACTAATCTTCCAAGCAAGCCAATCAGAAAAGACTGTCATATGTCATCTTGGTTTCTTCAAACTCTCTTAATGATTTTTCAGGAAGTGGTCCATACTCCCTGGCTCACACTAGGCAAGTTTGCGGACGTCTGGATGTGATTCATGAGATAGCTCAAGAGGAAGAAGGTGATGTAGGTGACTTCCAGTCTCCTCAGATAGATGCAGGAGAAGGAAGAGTACTGGAGGAGGAAGACGGTGTGGCAGAGTCCTCATCAAACCAACGTAACCAGTCTGCCTTAGAACCTGACAACACTCCTGAAGATTTTCTGGAAGAAGTGGAGAACACACAGAATGTGGCAGCTGTTCCTTCACAAGAGGCAGAGAATCACCAAACTCTAGAATGTTCTGAGGAAGAGAATGAATCTCTGATTCTAAAAGACGAGGATGATGTGTCTGTGGAATGCAACTCAGAAGGTGCCGATGATAGTGTAACCAATACACAGACAGGATCTGAGAGTATGACTGAGGACTTAAAGCCTGACCTAGACACAAGTGAACCTGAAATGATGCATGAGGAGGGAGAGGAAAGTTTTGTTTTTGTCAGTGAAGCTCTGGTTGCTGTACATGATGAACAACTGACACAGACATCTGTAGAGTCCTGTGCTTCTGAGAGCGAGTCAAATTCCATGGATGAGCCCATGGATAACATGAAGGATGAGGCAAGTGATTGCGTAGAGTCTGGAACAGAGACAAGTTCTGATCCAGAAAGTGAACTTGAGCCAACAGCTATTTGTAAAAACACAGAGGAGGGCTCAGATCTTGAAAACTGTGAGATTGAAACTGAAGGCTCCTCAGATCAGTCGATTGAATCCAAGAGCCCTGACCAAGAGTTAGTTTGTGAAGAGAATACTCTGCTTTCAGATAATCATGCTACTGATGCTGCTCAAGCAGAAGAGGAGCTTACGGATGTCCTTGTGGAATCCGTTCATGACAATGTGTGTGATCCTGATCCTGATGACAACACAGTGACTGTATTAGAGGATGACAACCCACAAGGTGCAAATGAGAGCACATTAAACCCACAGTCACATGACACATCAGAGGGTTCTGTATCTGAAACCTGCACAGTGGAGGTGAATAGTGATGCAATAACAGATGCAGATGCAGCTAACTGCATAAATAACGAAGAGGCTTTAGAAACCTCGGATGAAGCGACATTACAGCCGTGTGACATCACCCATGAGGAGGCAGAGGCCCCAGAGCAGCATCAGACACAATCTGTTCTCATCTCAGAGAGAGAAGATCAAGAAGACACTCAGAACTCCAACAATGAAGATGTGGAAACTGCACAGGCAGAAGGTGACACATTAGCGACTGAGACAGACAACACAAGCGTTACTGACCAAACAGAGACTTCAGATGTATTAACTGAACAGGCTCTATGTCAGGCAGAGACAGACAACACAGGTGCTACAGACCAAACAGAGACTTCAAATTTGGAAACTGCACAGGCAGAGGGTAACATGTTAGCGACCGAGACAGACAACACAAGCATGACTGACCAAACAGAGACTTCAAATGTAGAAACTGAACAAGCTCATTGTGAAGCACAGGGTGACATATCAGAGACCGAGACAGACAACAAAAGCGTTACAGACCAAACAGAAACTACAGATGCCAGTGGAGACTGTGTAGTGGGTCAGCGTCAAACAGCAGATGACATGTCAGTCCATGTAACAGTAACTGAAAGCACATCAGACATCACAGACCAAATAGAGACTTCTGATGTCAATGAAGATGGTTTGGAGGTTCAGGAAGTCACAGAGGCAGGCATGTCAGCGACTGACACTGACAACCAGAGAGTTACAGACCAAACAGAAACTTCAGATGTTATTGAAGACGTGTCAGTTACTAAAATAGACAACATGACAGTTACAGACCAAACAGAGACTTCAGATGTTAGCGAAGACATATCAGTTACTGAAACAGACAATACGAGAGTTACAGACCAAACAGAGACTTTAGATGTTAGTGAAGACATATCAGTGACTGGGAATGACAGTTCGAGAGTTACAGACCAAACAGAGACTTCAGGTGTTAGCGAAGACGTATCAGTTACTGAAGCAGACAACACAATAGTTACAGACCAAACAGAGACTTCAGGTGTTAGCAAAGACGTGTCATTGACTGAAGATGACAAGATTAGAGTAACAGACCAAGCAGAGACCTCAGGTGTTAGCGAAGACATGTCAGTGACGGAAGCAGACAACACAAAAATTACAGACCAAACAGAGAGTTCAGGTGTTAGTGAAGACATGTCAGTGGCTGAAGCGGACAACACGAGAGTTACAGACCAAGCAGAGTCTTCAGGTGTCAGTGAAGACCTGTCAGTGACTGAAACTGACAACACCAGAGTTACAGAACAAATAGAGACTTCAGGTGTTAGTAAAGACTACATAGTGGTTCACTGTCTGGCACAAGTTCACATGGCTGAAACAGACGAAACTGAAATGAAACTGAGTGTTACTGACCAAACAGAGTCTTCTGGTGCCACTGGAGATGCTGCAGAGGCTGAAGTTCCAACAGAAGTTAATATGCCAGCCCAGATAACTGAAACTGATAACAATAACATCACAGACCCTGAGGAGACTTCTAATGTTGGAGAAAACGGCACAGATGTTCAGTGTCTGGCAGAAGGTAACATGCCAGTGACTGAAACAAACAACACTGCTACTGTCACAACGGAGACTTTTGATATCAGTGGGATTTGTCAGTGTCAGTGTCATGTGTCAGCCCACATGACTAAATCACAAAACATCAGTGACCAAACAGATACTTTGGGTGCTAGAGATGACTGTATAGTGGCTCAAAGTCAGACAGAAGATGACATGTCAACCCAGATTATTGACACTGAAAGTATTAACATTCAAGACTCAACAGGGACTTCTGGTGCCTGTGAAGACTGCACAAAGGTCATGTCAGCATCTGAAACTGAAAATACTAGCTATACAGACCAAGCTGAGGCATCTGATGCCAATCATGACTGTTCAGAAGCTCAGTCTCAAGAAGAACAAGTCCAAATAACTGAAGCCGAAAACATGAATATCACAGAGCTAATGGAAGCTTCTGGTGCCAGTGGAGAGGTGGTGGAATGTGCTGAAGAAACCTCATCTTCTGAAGCAGATGATCTCATCTTCTCTCAACAAAATCCATCTGCTCTGACTCCAAAAGTGGAGCCTAAAACTGGAGCAGTCACAGTGACCACAGGGCCTTGTGAAGCCTCAGAGGATATTACTACTGGTATTGCTCCTGAACAAGAAGAGTCACATGATGTCATCCACACTAGTGCTTCATCTGAGCAGACAAAGGGCGGCCAGGAGGAAAACAGTAAAACAGAACATGGCGAAAATGAGTCTGAGACTCAAGTATGCACTAAAGTCATTTCTAAAATGTCTGTTGATGCCAAATCTCCTGACATTCATGAAGACACTGTAGCAGGAGCTGTCAATAAAGATGCAGCTAATGGAAAGGCCTCTGGAGAAGAGACCTGTAACACTAATCCTCATGAAGAGGAGACCTGCAACCCCATTCTTCATGAAGAAGAATCTGTGAATCAGAGTGCTGAGACAGAGTTAAGTGCAGATAAACCATCAGTTGGAGGACTAGAGGACGGAGACAATGAAGCAGATGCTAAAATAGCGTCAAAGGACCTGGGAGAACCCGTGGAGTCACCGCACACAGATACATCACTCGCTGAAGACGTTTCTGCTGGGGATGAAATCATCGCTGCAGCTGCAGAGACGGCTCCTGGGGATGAGAGGAGAACGAGCCAATCAGAGACAGAGAAAGGAGCTCCTGTGGGAGAGCTGTCTGAGCTTCAGGAGGCTCTGTCCAAGTCGGTCAGCACAGAGGAACGTTTAGAACGCTCGTCCTCTGACAGCGAAGATGGACGAGCCGAGTCCGATTCCCAGACTGCACCTGCAAGCTCATCCTCACAGGACCAGGCTGAGGAATTCAGCAGCGGAGCAGAGGAGCCAGTTTTTCCACCTAATCCGAGGTCTGGCTCGACCTCTCACTGTGAAGCAGAGTCTTCCAACGCCACCTCACCGCCAGTGGATGTAACTGCTGCTGGTGAGGAGACAGGAGAGGGGATGAGCACTGCCTGTGCACAACCACAAGGTGGAAGCAATGAGACAGAAATCCCCATAGTGACAGGGGCAGAGGCAATGGAGGAAGATCTGACATTTTTGAATAGTTGTATGCTGGCCACTCAGTTGGACTTTGTGGTTGTGGAATGTGAACACGTGCAGGAGCCGAGTGCAGTGATGGCAGACCGCATTGAGCCCGTAGAGGAAGTTATAAAGGACGGATTTACAGGAAAAGCGTTTAAAAAGAAGAAAAAGCCAAAGACCAAAGGGGACTGCCGCTTGTCGTAGTCTTTACTGTAGGCTACTGTACGTGTGACTTTTGACCTCATGTTTCAGGTGTTGACAGTAATCTCAGGATACTTAATCCCTTAATCTCTTAATACATTTTAATCAGATTAACAGGGGAAATGCAGATTGTCTGTATAAAAACAGTGAAGCTGTAAATCTTTGAATTAAAAACACTTCTGCAGTATCTTGCTGTGTGTGTGTGTGTGTGTGCGTGCGTGTGTATGTGTGTGCGTGTGTGTGTGTCTTTCTGTCTCTGTGATACAGGAATGTACGTTTTTCTCTCAAAGTGTACAACTCAGGGGTGTAACAGTTCCAACAGACTCAGAAGAAGCAGACATACATTTGTGTTAATATAAATATTAAATTAAATCCCAATGCCAAATCAATAAAATATACTCTTATCCCAGATGTTTTGAATCTGTATGACCACTCAAATGTAAACAAATATGCTGCCATATTGATGTCCATAATGTTTGATTGGATGTGCAATGTAAATACAAATGCTGTCTCATAATCATACTCAGTGATTAATCAGATAAATAAAGTACAGTCTTAAACTGATGTGTCCTTATTTTGTGAATTTAGATCACCACATGGCTTTATGCCATGCTCTATATTAAAATAAATATATAAAACTCTGGCATTCAAAATTTCTCTCCTGTTATCTGTCTGACCTACTTTTTATTTATCTCCACCTATCAAGGAGTGTCTAGTGAACACTTACCACATATATGTTTTTTATATTTATTATAGGCCTAGTACATACCATAAGGTCCTATGCCTCAGATAGGGTAAGCTTAAGCTGTAAGAACACTGACTCCATTAGGACATGAACGTCTTGCATGCTTCAATGGGCTCCTCATCTCTGGTCATTAGATTTCTGAATTAGGCCTGTGAGATGAAGGCCTAATCTACTGTACTATGTTAGGAATGTAAGACAATTAGATCCATGTGAAATAATACATGTTATACATAGTTTGATTCTTGCCTCTTTACATCACATTTACCATCTCCCATGAAAACAATCTTGTTTAGGTCTACATTATTTGTTGACCACATGGAATAAAAAATGAGCATGGACATTATTTAAAAACACTGATATTATCTGTCCCATGTATTACAGAGATCCGACTAAGGAAACTAGTGGAGGAAAGAGAGAATTTATTGGAACAGGTAAGTTGTAACATTACAAGAGATAAAAATAAACCACTGTGTGTATTTATTTTTCTTATGAGGTTAAACCAAACTGTTACATGTTACATGATGTGTAAGATTAATATAATGACTATATACTGTACTGCAAAAATTTCAATAAAGATGCGGGCGTAGTTTTATTTTATTTTGTTGTGGTGTGTCATTGCTTTATGTGTAGTTAATGGACAAATGGCGATCTCTATGCTTTATAAACATTGTGTGGAACTTTTAGGCCATATTGGGTCAATTTGATTTCTGCAAAATTTTATTCATTAGTAACAATTAACTAATTTTAAGGTGTCACAGAGCCTGAACCCTCAAAAAGAAAGTAGATTAGCAAAACCTAATAGTCTAAATCTGACAGGCTCATCATTCACATTCAAACTCATAAGGGCTTTAGCCTGACAGGGCAGACTATAGCATATGATCATGAATGATACCATGGCTCACAAATCTGCATTATCTTTCAAATTGCCTCTGCGCTACCACCATGGTCCTTGCTATAACAATCAGAGTGATGAACAAGCCGATTCAAACAACACTGAGCCTGAACATTGCTGTTTTTTTGAATGTCGCAGCCTGTCTCATTGCGGATCTTTGGTTTGTAGCCATCTTAAGGGCTTGCTAATACTGTACTAAACTGTCAGTGGGCCAATGAAAATAAATTTACTTCTACAGGTGAGAAAACTAAAAGCCCAACTGGACCAGACCCAGAGGAACGGTACCGACGATGGAACCGGCCCAAACGAAGATCTCCTGCAGAACGGCATGGACCCACATATTATTGATCTACAGAGTAAGAGACAGAAAGACATCTGGTCTCATTTCAGGGTGCTTTCAGTCCTGGCTGGCTTTGAGCACTTTCACCTTTGTTTGAGGTACCCTTTTTGTAAGATGATAGGATTTGGTACCGTCTCCAAATTTATTTGGATGACATGTAGTCATATGAAGGCCAGGTTGGGTTGATAAATGCAAGTGTTTCCCAGTGTTTCCACTAGCCATCCAGGATAGGCGAGGAAACCACATTAAAATAAAAGGAAACTTTTTTGATATCAGATATTATTTGCATGTTCCAGCAGTGCTAGTACTGTTCTTGTGTAACAGAAGTCCCTTCTAAATATGGCTATGTGAAAAGCAAATAAACTCTAACACATATGCAAACTTCATATTAGCTCATACAAGCAGGTCTTAAAGCACCTATTCCACTCAGTCTTCATTTGCATGCGTTCAACAACATCACTCTGACATATAATGTGTTCAAATGGCTTCTGTCCCACAGGAGATGCCAATAGGCAAATCAGCGAGCTCAAATTCAAATTGGTGAAATCGGAACAAGAGGTGGCAGCCCTAGAGCAAAATGTAAGGCTTAGTCCTCTCTCTCTCTCTCTCTCTCTCTCTCTCTCTCTCTCTCTCTCTCTCTCTCTCACACACACACACTCTCTCTCTCTTTCTCTCTCTTTCACTCATCAGGCTTATTATCAGAAATATAAAAAGTCATGATAGCGGATTACATACAGTAACTGTTTGAATAGGTGCAACTCTTTCTTTGTTGCCTCTATACTGTATGGCATGGGTGCAGAAATATTTTACAATTATGTGTTATAAAATAAATTTGTGCTATATGCCATATTGTGTGTCTAAATATTTTACATAATTTTATGTCACCAATCATGTTAATCCCCTTTTGATTAATATATATTATATTATTGATGCATGTTTTTCTTTTATTACATACAGTATACACAGTTTCTATTGTTTCTATGTTATATTTAAAATAAAAAAATGTATTATTATTTCTATATTATTTCTATTTAGTCATTGATTTTTTTTTTAATTTAGATAGTTATAGCTGTTATTTATATAGTTATATTCATTGCTACAATATGTGTACCAGAGTGCAACAGTTGTAATAAGGCATGTTTGGATGTTGACTCCAGATCATACGGCTGGAGGGTCAGGTGTCGCGCTACAAGTCTGCATCTGAGAGTGCGGAGAAGGTGGAAGATGAACTGAAGGTGGAGAAGCGCAAGATGCAGAGAGAGGTACAGTACAGAAGGAACTTCCATATCATTAGTATCCCTGGTGAAGCAATAATGAATAACATGTAATATTCATAAGCATTAATGGAGTGTCATTAATGTTCATGATATATGTTATGTCATGCTTGTAACAGGCTCTAGGCAGTTTTACATTAGGCAATGCAAATAAAGTGTAACCCATTTGTTTGTTATTATATAATTTGTAGTAGTTGCTGTTTTAGTAGCAGCAGTAGTAGTGGTAATAATAATATAAATGAATGAATGAATAAATAAATAAAAACATTTACTTTTGCTATAGTTTCTTACAAATTCAGTCATTTGTTACTCTGTCAATCTTCCTAGAGCCACTTAGAGGTAAGGGTCTTGTTCAAGGGCACATTGGTGGTAGCCAGCTCTCAGAAACAAACCCAAGGCTGTTGGCCAGTCTGGCTTCACCCTCCTTCCTTCCACTCTTCCAGTCTTTGCCTTTGCCTTGTTAAAAGCCCCTCACCTTATAACCGCTCTCTTTGGATGACTCAGGGCCTAAAACTGGAACGTTGCGTTTAACACTAACAATGGTTGTCTGTTACCCTGTTTATATGTTTGTTTGTGTCTTTGTGGTCCTTAAGTCTGTCTGTTGTGGTGATCTGATGTTAACTGTGAATCACACTTGCTCATGTCCATTCTGAATTTCTCTCCCGAAGAGACAATAAAGGATAATCTAATCTAATCTAATCTAATCTAATCTAATCTAATGTCTTGTGTGTGTTTTTCTTGTTTTGTAGCTGCGCTCAGCACTGGACCGCATCGACGAGCTGGAGGCCAGCAACAATCACTTGTCCAAGCGTCTGGAGAAGATGAAAGCCAACCGGAGCGCTCTGTTGGCCCAGCAGTGATGTCCGCCATTGGCCCATATCAGGACTTCTTGAAGCCCTTGAGCCAGTGGACCCTTTTGGCTCAGTTCTAGCACATTAATGCTGAGAAAGCTCACAGCACGCCTCTCTCTCTCTCTCTGTTTTTCTCTCTCTCTCGGAGACGAGGCAGCGCAGTAACAATGCAAGAGTATTTTGCGCAGACTCATTAAATCATGCTTCTTTTTGGGAAAAATAGACATTCAAGTTCACATCCCCAAGAGACAAGACACATATCATCTTCATCATCATCATCATCATCATCATCATCATCGACGTCGTCGTCATCATCTTCATGTCATGGTGCTCAGTGGGAGGTTGGTTAATGATGTGTTACTAGCCATGTTTGACAGGACATATTTACCAGAGGTGCACATATTACCATTTTCATGCCTTTAGTGGATGATATAGTTGATTTCAAACATGAATTAGAAGGACGCTATAAGAGTGTGGATCTGCACCAGGACAAAGTCTTTATCACAATTCTTAAGGAAGATAATAATAGTAAAAGATTCTGGATTCACTTTGAAGATTCACTTTGGATGTTTTTGTGATCTTGTTGGCAGACAAAAAAAAGACAAGGAGACACATACAGTAAGGCCAAGTGACAAAATAAGCAACCTCCTTAAGGGAATTATTAACTGCACAGCCTTCCTCCAATTGAGCATATCTACAAGATCTCTGATGTGACAATCTTACAGCAGCTAAGTAATGGGATTTTTGGTGATATACTTGGGACAAGGTGAAAGGCATGAGCTGGTCATCAGCCAGGAGAGTGAGTACCCCAGTAAGCACTGCATGCTTGCATATTCTCTGCCACCAGAATGGGTTGTTTCCGAAGACCTGAAGGCCTTGAGACTTGGCAACACTGTGAACTTAAAAAGGGAACTGACTGTTGGATGGAAGACAGAACCTTGCAGGTGTTGCAGCACTTAAATCAGTGTGCCTGTCTGGTCTCATACAAGTACTTGTTTTATTATTTTATTTCTGTTTTTATTTTATGTTTATTTTCAGTTTTAATCATCGAAAGGGAAGACACTTAAGGACCACCAAAATATAAGCCTGGTGCACCGAACGCTTCCACATCGTTTCACTTTGTGCAAAGTGCCCTCAAATCCCTCAAATGGGGAGTGTTTCTCAAAGTCGAGAATGCTTCCTAGGTAGCACACTAGCCTTGGAAGCCGTACACTTCAAAAACGAGGTTCCATCAGTGCATCCTTGAAAAATCTATGAATAAAGGCCTCTGTCCTCGCTAGAATTTAGAAGGATGCTTGACTTTGGAACAGTACTTGGCGACTGACAATGACGTGGAATGCTCGAAAAAGCAGCCTTCCAAGCATGCTTCCTCAACTTTGAGAAACGCTTGGGGAAATGTTTCCTTCCCTATGGTATCTTGGGCAGGTATCTAGGGCATACCAGAGTCCTCTGTTCGCTGATTGGCCAGCCAAAGTTTTGAAGAAGGAAATCTAAGCTACTAGAGAAATCCCTGACTGTGCTGTATAGGGAAATGTGATATTTAGCGGAAGCAGTAGGGGGCGCTAACCTGGCTACCAAAATATCAGTAGAACTCTTTAAAACACATCACATCAGATCAAAGACTTCTAAGGCTAACTCATGAGACTCATGTCATGGTACTTCCACCAGCTTTTAGAGGCACATTTGTGTGGAAAGGGAAAGACCACCTTTATCCAAATGTAATCAAACGGTCAGTCATACATTGCAATAATGTTCCTTTTCTGCTGAATGTATCTGCTACAGTAGGCTAGGCTATTGTGGTTTGAGGTTTCAGCAGCCTAATTGGGTCAGTTGATCTGACACATAAAGGATCTGATATATTGTTTATCCTATTCCACTGTTGTTTCCCTCTGGTGTGTATCAGCACAAGCTACCCAAAACCACTGTTACTAAATTAGCGAAGCTAGCAACTTTGTCGGTTGCAATGGAATTTCCAATTGTAAATCTATTATGTTGCTGAATGCTAAATGGTTAGAAACAGTAATGGTTTTGAGAAATACACCCCTAGTGATCTCCCCAAGTAGGTTGGCAATATGCAATTGCATTTCTACTCATACAGTTGCTAACTTAGTTATGTCACTAACAGTGGTTTTGGGAAACAGACCTTGTGTGTAGTGAGACTGTGCTTCTCTTCTCTCCACAACCAATATTCCTAGCCATACAGAGACACTGGCTGAATCTCAATGTCCCCACTAAGCACTGAACCCCTCAAGGATGTAACCAGAATGAGTCTGCCTTGTGATTGGCCATGTCTTATGAAGTCTTTGAGGGCTTAGGCCGGGTTTAGGGTGGAAATTGGGATTTAGCCACTCTTAAGCTTTTCAATGGATGGGTCCATCTATGGCGCCTCTCTGAATACCCAAAGCGCTTTATATGCTGTACACACGTTATGTCCACCCCTCCATCAAGCTTTTAAATAAAGGCCTCAGAAACAGGAGCAGAGACATGTTGATCTTTGTGCAATAACGTCAATGCTGAGGTTGTTCTCTTGATAAAAATGCACAGGTTGTGTAATGAAATAACACTAATTAAATGACGTTCATGCAAAGAAAAGTTTATACACCGTCATCATTTTTTTCTTTCATATCATTCAAAAAAAAAATCCAGAAATATATGAATATTGTCAATGTTATATACTTATGTTATGTATGTTCATTTTGTTTTCTCTTAGGTGTTCATTTACAGTATGCAAGAAATCTGTATTTTGTGTATAGGCCTACTGCATGGGGTATGACTATGTCTGGCAGTATGACTATTTGAATTCCAGAATGGTCAAACACCAATCAACTGTGAACACATACTGTACTGTATGTACAATAGCCTACAGATTAATTGTAGTAGGCCATTAAGTAAGGGATAATGAACGACACGGCGTGCACATATAGAAAATAATGCACGGGTTCGAAGTTCTAAAAGCCCACGAGGCGTAGCATTATTTTTTCTATATGTGCACGCCGTGGAGTTCATTGTACCACTGTTGCCACTTCTCCGCTATGTGGTTTGACTAACAACATGCCCGTTTTGATGGCTAGGTGGCTAGCTGATGGTTGAAGACAAGCTAGTTGTCAGAACTACTTCTTTCCGCCACAAATCGTCTCAATCAAAACTTACCAAGATAAACTGCCGTTACTAGTTCTAATGTAGAATTCTACAGTTGCTAAGTCCATCTCCCTTTGCCAAGCGCTAAGTCCAAAGATTCTAACATGTCTTGGGCTCTGTAAATTCACCGTCTCCCAGCTACTTCCAAACAAAGTGTGACAGAGTTAAAAACCATCGCGGTCACAAGTTACAATGTTGCTGTGTCATGAACGTTGGTCGGGTCACTAAATTGTGAGCTTGTGTTAACGTGACAGTTTATTTAAAAGTCAGGGCGAGTTGGGCGAATTGATATGCAAGTCTGAATATGGACGGAAAAGTGGAACTACTTCATAGCCGTGCAGTTACCTGAAAAATAATGCACGTTCTAAATAGGAAATTTTACCAAGCAGTGGTATAATAGATAGTAAAGTAAATAGTAATAATTAAAGTAGGGTGTGACAAACAAGAGTATAGTTTTTCAAAAATACAACCAATAAATAAATAACCCTGTGTGTGTGTGTGTGTGTGTGTGTGTGTGTGTGTGTGTGTGTGGTGGTGGTGGAATCAGTCAGTAGGAGAGGCTAAAGATTTTAGTGCTTTCTCCAGGACACGCTGAGCATCATCAGCCAGCTCTTTAAGGCAAGTCTCCAGCATGTATTTTGTGCTGGCAAAAGACAAGGCCCCAGCAGGCAAAGAACCCAGGATGGGCAGCAGGTTGACCAAATGTGCTCCCACCATCATGCCTGCTCCTGCCACTTTAGTGAGCATCTTCACAATAACATCATAAGTGATTTCTTTATTGAGAGGAGACTTGAGACAAGCCTTGAACTCCTCTATTGGAACACCCGTCTGACGAGAAAGATTTTCCAGAGAGCTGTCATCCAAACCAAAGGTCTGATAGTAGAATTTGATTTCTGTCATCAGGATTCCTACATCTGCACAGATTGAGAGGCCTAGGATTGGGACAGCTGCTGCACCAGCAGAAAGCAGAGCCTTTTTCCATATTTCACTCTGTAAAGTTTCTCTTTTCTTCTGGTGGATCCTCAAGGCAACATTGGGTAAAGCAAGGAGAGGCATGGGATGCTTGTGTTCAGCCAGCCTCCTCTCCAAGGTCTTCTGAAGAAAGTTGAAGTCATAGCTGCCAAGCTCATGGCTGGAGATGAGGAACACCAATGGAGATGTGATACCACATTCTATGAGTCCTAAGGATAAAATGAAAGAAAAAACATAATCTTTTATCATAATTTCTGCAGCATACATAGATGAAGAAATCCAAAAAGTAATTTTATTCATTCGAATCTCTGTTTGACTGCTGTGGATGGTTTGTTTGTCTATTTTTGTTAGTTTGTGAGCAGGGTTATACAAACTGATATAACATCTTGCTTAAATGCGTCCATAGAATTCTAGCATTTTGTTTTTAATACTTGACTCTTCTGTACTTAGAGAGGTGCTCCGGAGTGATTTCAAGCATAGCCCTGCCAAATGCACAAGTTAGCGGGTGGAACAAATTAATTTGTTACAGCATAGACCGAACGCATACACAGAAGCGAACAAGCACTTTACACTGAATCAATGGATCCTCATTATTTGAAACCGAAAGTAAGATCTGAGGTGCCATTGACTCAATGTAAAGTGTTTTGTGTTCGCGTTAGATCTATGCTGCTCGAAATTCTTTCATTCCATGCAAAATACATTGCCGTTAGAAGGCTCGTGCAACAGGGCTATGCTTAAACTTTCTCCGGAGCTTTCCTTTAAGTATCCTAAAACCAACGTAAATGTAAATGATTTTGTAGACCAATATGATATGGAAGCATTTGCTCATTCCGGTGTGACAAATTAACATTGCAAATAATGTCATTCTTTTCCAAAACGTTTTGCCTATAATGTTTTCAGTTTTATTATATAACTATTACATAATTGGCTGGACCAATAAAAATGAAAAAAAAAAAAAAAAACTGACAGCATTTGTAATTCATCCGTTCTCAGGAACATAATTCATTAAGAAATGAGTAACACACATAATATGCTTAGTATGTGGGTGAGTTATGTTTTGTCCTACCAAGTTACACTGTAACTGTATATTTCATAAACACTCGGCTTGATGTATTATGTTTATGGCTCCTGTTGCTATTTGAGCTATTATATACAGTTACTATTACTATACCCCTACAGGTATTTGTGCACTAGGAATTAGGAGACCTAATACCTCATAAAGCTGCACGTCTTACTCCTACCTGATATACCTAAATGACTAAATTTATGAAAGAACAACAGAAGGTGATTAGTCTTCATTGTCCTTATTTAGACTTTACACAGTTTACAGGTTTGAGCCGAGGTATTTGGTTCTAAGTTTATAGAGCACAGGTGCTTGTTACAGTGCATGCAAAGCGATGCACTGTACTGTTATCCGTTGGCGTGTAGGTGCATATTTGTACTCCACTGAACTCCTCCCCTATCATAGGCTGGCTAACAAATGTATATACATTGTATATACATATACACAGAGTATATGGTGCCTCTCATCACATATTACAGAGTCAAGCAGTTCTACAGGATGACCGCACAATGCAAGAGACAAGGGAAGACAACTCTCCTCTCACAACCCAAGGACTATGGGTTATATTAGGGATGAATAGTTAACTCAAGACTTCATCTATACGTAGTATTTTTCATGACATGGCATAGGTGATAGATTAACTGGTCACATATTAGAATCACATTTAAAATAGCTGTATAGCATTTCAAAGTTAATAAATCGTTAGTTTATAAATGGAAATTAAATACCTAACATGGCTTTTTTTTTCCAAATTATGGTCAATATACCATTTAATAATTATTTAAGGCTCAGTTATATAGCCTAGGTAACCTTATTTACCACTCACTAAACATTAGTAAATATATTTAGTAATGGCTATGAGAAAACTACGACTTTAGCAATGCTTAATAAATGCTTACTAAGGAAATGTTATTATAAAGTGCTACCCACAATTCTTTTAAGGGTTAACCAACTAGGGTATGTTTTTTTTTTTTTTTCTTTTTAAATTCTGCTAAGAATTGACATAAGAACCATCAAAATACGTTTCAAAATATAAGTGACACTTCATTCAGTTCAATTTCCCCCTTTGATGAAAATACATATTAGTCATTATTACATTATTGCTAGGCTCTTCTATAATCACCAAATTCACCAATTGAAGGAGCAGATTTAGTAGCCAAGCAAACATCACCTACTGGCTCCGCTCATTTCATTTTGTTCTAGATAGTCTGGAGGAGCATCATGCAGTTTTGTTTTCTCAGACACTGAGCTGTGCGTACCAAATTCAGCGAAAAGAGTGAGCAACGGAAGCCATGATATTGCACCAGGACATCACCAACCTCGAGTTCAAGATAACAAAACATCTTTATACAAACTGTAGCAAATGTTTCAAAACATTGCGACCACATAGCATCCAGAGAGAAAATTATTGCCAATGGAGTTCCAGACGATGCCATATGAGCCTGACTTATATGAGAACATTATAGTGCCTTATACTGTATAGTCAAGAGAATGTATAATGTAATTTATTATAATGCATTGCGAATGTAATATGACTATGCATTTATACTGCTTTATGAATACTGGGGTTCATAGACAGTGACACCGCAGTTATTGAGTGCCAAAAGTATTGTGAATGCAAAAAGTGTTCTAAAAGTGTTTTCCAGCATGGCCTTAGCTATGTATACTGTAATTCAAACCATTACATATCAAAAGAGAATATCAATAATAAATAACCATATTATTTTGCATAATATTCAGTTCACAGGAAAAAAAAAAAACATTTACCTCCAGTCTGGTTTCCCACATGCACACTAATGTTAACAAATTGACCTTTAACTCACCATTAATACAGTCCTGTCGTATTTCATCAAGAACCTTGATCTTATCAAAACAGTTCCTCCTTCTTTCAGCCCGTATGCTTTCATCGATTTTGGTGCGCACAAAGTAAAAGTTACTTTGCCTCCCCTGAATATGCTTGGCCAGGTCAACATAGCTGATCCTAAAACGCTCAGATGAAATGACAATGAAAAAATCATAGCGCTTAAATGTAACTTTAGTCAAATACTCCTCTGGCTTGAAATCGGGTGTTCCAATGCCAGGAAGGTCCCACAAGACCACATTTGGATACCTAGGATGGGCATAAGGCGTTGGCTCAGTAGTGGTCTGCACTGCGCCTATAGGAGCGGATAGCGGCTCGTCATCCCCCAAACCCCGAAGAGCATTCACAAATGTGGATATACCGGTACCAGACTCTCCAGTCACTCCAATATTTAGCTTCACCTGTTGTATCTCTTGTAAGTAAGCCTGGATCCTTTCGATGGCACATGAGATGCTTTTGGTTGTCAAAGTCTCACTGAACTCTCTAACAGCTTTTTCTTCACGGTCTTTCAAGTTACAGTCATCATCTTGCGATTCAGCCATGGTGGTCCTCCTTTTAAATGAAAAATGACATTTTAATTTCAGGATTTTACTGAAACTAACCTACTGTATATCATTGATGCCGTATGATAAGGCACCACCTAGAGCAAACATGTCAAACTCAAGGCCCGGGGGCCAGATCCGGCCCGCGATTAAATTTTGTCTGGCCCCCCAAATAATATCTCATTTCTATTAGAATTGGCCCGGCAGTACTTGGCATGCGCCGTTAAAAATACAAGTACCACAATGCATCACGTCAATCAAGGCTGTGAGTGTGAACCCAGTCCCCTTGTTCCCACTCTAGCCTAAAGCCTAGCCTGTTTGTGATGTCATGTTGCCTAGTGCTAAACGTTTTATTACTTTACTTGCTTAGAAATGGCAAAACGAAAGGTGGACTTGAAAAATAGAAGCTTTCAGCAGAGGTGGGAGGTTGAGTACATGCCCAGACAGCAAAATGCCCAAATTTGCCAATATGCTACCCGTGAGTAGGCCAAAGACAACTTTCAGATTCGTTTGTGTTGCTGAACATGTTCGGCCCATGGACCCAGTTTTTGTATTTCAGCCCACTGTGTATTTGAGTTTGACACCCCTGACCTAGAGAAAAAAAAACATGGCACTTACACAGCCATATTGTGACAGTAGGGTGTGAATGTGACACACAGTTACAACACAATGCCCTGCATGACCATGCCCAAGTTCATGACTGAGCCCCATTGTTAACTAATACCAAAAAAATTAAAAACAGAGATATCACCTTTGTTACAGTACCATGTCAGTCAACATAACTCTTTTAAAATGATCGTCCCAAGTTCCTGTTGTTTGGTTTCCAAACACATTGGTGTTTTGATTTGAGTTTTTGTTGCTTTTAATGGAGAATTTAGAAGGATCTCTAATGGTTGAATGGTATTCCTTTAAACTTTTGGAACGTTGGTTTAACTTGGAACAGACTCTTTCCCTATACTGTATGTAATGATTTTCCACTAATATTAACCAAAATTATTACTAAAATCCAGCTTTGCAACTTCCCTGTGGAAAAAGAAACAAACTATGAAATTGTGTTCATTCATCATTCAACAATGTGATTTTTTACCTCCGCCAAGGAGGTTATGTTTTAGCTATGTCTGTCTGTCTGTCTGTGTATAAAATAACTCAAAAAGTACAGCACGGATATGGATGAAGCTTTTGGATAACTTGTGTACTGGGACAAGTAACAGATGATTAAATTTTGGTGTAAATTGGTGATACAGGGCACCATCTGGAAAATTGCAAATTGCGTCAGTGGCCATATTGCCTTGGCGAAGGTCTGCAGTCCCTTAGAGTGCTGGTTCCCTCACCTCATCTTGAACCAGCCAACATGTTCAAACAAAAAATCAGAGCGCTCAGGAACCAAACATTTTATTCACTCAAGAACTGTTTGCTGGGTTTATTTGGTAAGTCAGATTTCTTCAAGTTTCATTGCATTCACCAAATGGGCAGTCCTCTGTCAACTTAAAAAACGAACATGACCTCTCAGGAGCTCAAAGTTTTATTTGTTGTAAATGTAGCAAGGTAACATTGTATGAAGCAGAGCAGAGGTTATATGTTTGATGTGACATAGAACCATGAACTAATTCTCAGCAGAAATTAGGCGAATTCTGGTAAAAAAAATTATAACTACTTACGATAGTGACTTCTGAGAAAAGCAGCCAAACTTGTTGTTCGTCTTGTTAGTTTGACGTCTACTGCTGCTACTTTGACAGGGAAGGTGACTGCAGTGTATGATACTGTCATAGGCTTATATTTGTTTCACAGTTGTGATTTGTTGATGCAGGAACTGGTTGGACCTGATATTATGAACTTTGAAAATGTACTGTTGCCAATTGTCGGTTTGCTGTCAGTCCACCAGTGGACCAGTGCTGTTTCACCATTGTAGCAGGTTAACTCTGTGTACCTGCTCACTACTATCACCCTCTCCCATTTCCCCACCCCCTCGTGACCAGGGGCGATCCAATTATTCCATCAGGGAGTAGAGTAGCACTATTTAAATGGCTGGTTGTAGGTCACACTGTAGGCTCTGCTGGTTGGGGCGTGTGTGCGTGCATGTGCTGGCCTACAGTCAGGTATGGAAAAGCCTGGTTATGTGTTTATTAGTTGTTCTGTGCCTTAGTTGATTATTGATCTTTTTTCATGTAGTTTGTGCTGTTTCTGCTGCCATGGTGAAGTCCCTATTGTGGGCCTGTTTCAGTTGGGGTAGTCTACAGCTTTGCCACTAACAACTAGCCTCCCCCGGCCTAACGTTTTGTGTTTTAGCATGGCCCAGACATGGTAGCATTGCCCAGACATGCTTCAGATGATAATGTGGGTTGTGCTGCTGTCTTGTCTTTTTTGGTGTTGACAAAACCAGGATTTAGGATTTAGTTTATTTACAAGGATATATCTTAACAAAAGTTGAAGAAGGAAACTACCAGCTATGGAGAAAATAGTGATATAGGCCTACACACACTGGCATTTAATCAGTAACATTTGCTTAGGCATTGGTTTGATTGGTGTGAGTCCCACGACCTGCGTAAACATGTAACCTGCATGGACATGTAACCTGTGTAACCTGTGTAATCTATTCCTGGTTCAGCCTTGCACAAATAACCTGTGTGAACATGTAACCTGTTCCTACTTCAGCCATGCTGGTCTGGACTTCGACCCAACCACAACTTGCAGCCCCAAAGACTGGGAGTCAAACATATGAGCAAGTAAGTACGCCATGATTTTTCAAGTAAGTACACCATGAGTCCTCAATTTTGTTGGGCTGGAACTCCGGTGTGATAAGGACTGAGAGTACATTGCTACATCATAAAAAGTTGGAACATCTGCCGGGGAGCTGAATTGTGATACGTTTGTGCATGCTGGAAAAGAACACTTGCTAGTGGTAGCTTCCGGGGGCACCCAGCTAGGTTTTAAGTAGTTATCTGTACAGTTGTAAAGTTTTCAATGCCTGATTTTAAATGTTGGAACTGCTATTATGCTATCAACGGAGTGTGGGGCTATTTTGAGCCTTTCTATGGTTGAAAACAGCAATTTGGCCACTAACACCTAGCTGGGTGCCACCGGAAGCAACAACTAGCAAGCGGTCTTCTCCGGCCTGCACAAAATTACTCTCCTTGACAAATCTTCAAACTTTTCATGATGTTGCGATATGCTTTTGGTCCTTACCACACCGGATTTCTCCTTTAACCCATAACAAACTCGATCTACATACATCTGGAATGTAGACTGTGATATTTTCATGAGTGCTACATCACTAACAGAAATTAAGAAAACTCTCAGACGGAAGCTTCAGGAGATCTTTAATATAATGAAATAAAATGTTTTACAAAGCTTTTTTTAACTTCCAACTTGATGCATTTTATATATCTGCATTAGGCCTATTCAAGGGAAAAGCCAATCTGTTTGAGACCATTATTGTCTTATGTGTCATACTATAGGCCTACAGTATGTCTTACAAATAATAAAAAAAAAGATTTGATATTACATGCACCGATTTCATTTTAATTGAATGATTGCTTGGTTCAATCTTCATCGAGAGTGGTTTCCCATTTTTCTTCACATGTTATACCATAGTAGCCATTCACGCACTCACACAACCAGTCATTAGATTCCAGCATTGTCTTGCATCGGCCACCATTGGCACATTTGGTTTCATCACAAGCAGGCTCTCTCCTGGAGTAATGCACATATACCTCATGATTTTTAGGATCCGGAATAATACCCCTAGTTTCTGGCCAAATATAATCACATAAAACGCCTTGAAAGGGCTCTGGGACCTCGGCAAAATCTGATCTTAAATGGAGAATATGTGCTGCAGTGAAGTATTTGTATTTTACAAGTGTCACTGGTTCTGAGTCAGGCATATTGCATTTTTGGAATCTCGCTGCATGGTCACAACTGGGATCATAATCAGATGGGCAACTAAAAAGACTCTTATCAGGTACAGGTCCTTTTGTAGTGTGGGCCACAGCAACAGAGATCTCGCCCACCTCGATCTTAACGAAGTAATTCGTATACATCATGTGATTTTTGTCCTCTGCTGTGTTGTACACTATGACCACAAATTTGTACCAGTCGTACTTCTGATCCAAGTGCTCTTTTATACGAATAGCAATGGCTTTTTTATCACTGTTACCTAACTGTAAGCCGATCTCTTTCACGTCTTCCTTCATGTATGTTTCATAGTTTTCCAGGCAGTACTGCACAGTGTTTAACTGAGCTTGATAAATCTCGTCAAACATTTCTCTGAGTTTAGCTTTTTTGTTTGGCTGTCTGTAGCCAGTCAGTTTCCTGTAGAATTCTTCAAGCGCTACACCTTTTAATAGCAAACTGTTTAAATTAGCATAATATCTGCCTATCATTTTAATGTCACATTTAAACTTCTTTATGAGAAGTTGATTCAGATTTGAGGTGAACACTGAATTGGTTGTGAGGTAAAAGCGGAGGTTGGGAACACTGGTCATAATTCCTGCTTCTTCGTAGAATATGACGAACATCTCTATTTGTTCGAGTTTTTCATCGTCACTGTCTACCAACATGCTGTTTTCTTGGTACTCTTGTAACTTCTTCCAGCCCACCTCGATGGCTACCTCGGACTCAGAGTACTTGCTGATGTAGGTGTGCCATTCGACAGAGTTTTCTAGGTTGGATATTTGTATGGAGAGGGCATCCAGCTTCCTGTTCATCTCAGCAAACCCCTTCTTCACCTCCCTCAACACTGGTATGTCTTGAGGGACGAAGGCCAAGCCTAGGTTGACCACGGAAAAGAACATACCTATAAAACCGGGAGCCTGGCTGGCCACTTTGCTGAGGGACTTAAAGACTTGTGCCACCTCTGTCATTTTGGTGGCAACCGTTATTACATCTTTTCCGAAATTTAACCCTTCTTTAACCCTCTCTCTAGTGAGGAATGGCAGCTCTTTTTTGGCCTGGGATTGGAGATTTGAGAGAACACTTGTGTCTGGGTCACTTGGTTCTTGGTCTTGTGACTGAGACGACGGGATTGCAATAAGCAGGAGGATGAGTGTAGCCACCATCTGTGGAGACCCCATGTCTGCAACACAACAGAATAAAAGAAATGTTGATGATGACTCACAAACTGTCTTGTTCAGGGTTCAAGTTCATCAACACAATAACATATAGGCTATGTGTTAACAGATGCTAACTAGCCAGGGCTAGCTGGCGGCAGTACATGGAAATTCTTGCAACCCTATCCTTCAATAACGCTTCCAACCGCTGAGTTGCTTGAATTCACTCCAGAACTTTCCTGTAACAGTTTTATGTTATAAATGCAGTAGCATATCTTTTTAAAATATATACATTTAAGGTAGCATAATTGCATGTGCATATTACGCAGTGTTATGATGAGACCAGTAGAAGCCTATAGTCTCCTAGGGTTGGGTAGTCAATAGACACCTACCCAGTGGCGATTTTAGCCCATTTTTAGGGGGGCTCAAGCCCCCCTGAAGTTTAGCTCAGCCCCCCTGAAAATCATTTTCTTTTTTGCGCACGCGAACGCCAAAAAATTAAACCTTGTCTTTCGGAATCTTTGGTATTGGTATATCTTATCTTACAATGGGAGTATTTGGTATCAAATTAAACTAGACAACAGGTGGCTCAATTTCAGTTTAAAGAATGCCCACATTTTGACAGGTAAATATCTATATCTGGTGGCTTAATTGGCTGCTGGAGTTCCATCTAGTAACTCAAGAAGAGCTCAAGAAATAAAACAAAACCAAAAAAAAAAAAAAATTGAACAGATGAACTTTCTATTACCCAAATATTGTATTACCAAGGGAGCACCCATAATCACTTCACCTCTTGTTCTATAGGCCATGTCTGTGCAATAGGGGGGGGGGTGACAGATAAGGTGCCTGTTCACCTAGGACACCAGAGTTTAGGACTACCTCTGATAGAAAGGAATGCGATGCAGCCTTATTGTACCTCCATTCTTCTTTGCGCAATAAATTAAGAATAAAATATTAAAATACATGCTTTCAACTTTTTTATTTATTTATTATTTTTTTTATTCTAAAGCAATTGGAAGTCATATAGGTAGCACAGGTTATAACTGAAATTAGAGCTTAAAAGTGTGATAATTACTCTGAAAGGGATATCTTGGTCAAGATATCTAAGGCATGGATAGTGAACTGATACACTGGAAAGAATCTAGATGGATTCTTCTACAATTCCATTTCAAGAATGAAGCCATGTTTGATTTACAGAGAGCCAATGACAGCTACAGTAGCAAAAAGCCTAATGCTTAGAGTGAAGTTTTGTCTTATCATTCACATTTCACCAGAGCATTAACACTCCAAAATAGACAATGATTTCTCATACAGTAGGCCTTGTATTATCCTTACTTGCTATTACTATGGAACTGACCATTACTATCATTTAAGCAGGGCTGTCCTCCTCAGGGTTGTCCATTGCCAGTATTGCCCCGGCAATACTACTTTTCAATCTGGTATTGCCTGGCAGTACTACTTTTTAGTGCAACATCTTCAAATCTCACATGAAGTCCTAATAGTATAATTAAAATATATAAATAATAACCTGTTAAAATGCACCAGAATGCAGGAAAAAACATCTAACTATTCCAAAATTTCCTGGGGGAGTACCCCCAGACCCCCCGGTAGGCTAAGTCTACCATACTTTGTCAAATAATTTACCATCTTGGTTTCACAACTACTGGGTAAACCTATTCTGTGACATTAGCAATATGATGTCCATGAAAAGCCCAATTGCTCCTCCACCAGTATATGACCAGCATTTATAATGAACCTACTGTACGTCTAAAACATTTTAGGCTAATCACCAAGAAAATGTATGAAGTGACAACATTACGGGGGCTGCATGTCAGTGCTTGTGGTTGGATCGAAGCTGCATGGTTGTTTTGATTAAAAATGCGTAAATCTAAGCATTAGAAAGCATGATGTTCAAACCAGGAGCCACTATCAGCTCTGGGGCTGAGCCCCCCTAAAGTTCAGAACCTAGAATCGCCCCTGCACCTATACCTGAAATGAGTTTCTGCAGTTTGGGATGTCTGTCAAAGTCAAAGAAGTCAACACTTTACAAGAGACATCATAGGGTTACGAGATAAAAAAAAACCCTAGTAACATAATATGACAAAAGTCAAAATGGAACAATTAAGTTGAAATGTTACAAGTAGGCTGTTCACTCTGCTGTTTTAACTTTGTATCAAATAAAGCTTAAATCCAATAAATTAGCCTCCTAATCGTTGGTTCTAATACACATTCATGTTTAAGATTAAGTTTAAAATAAAGGCTTTTTGAATTTATATTCCTTGTGAGTGCCTCAGAGTTAACCTCTATTTGCAGACATTAATGTAAATCAGATCACCAGCGGAGTTATTGCTATTCAAATTTATAGGCCTAATCTGTGTAAAACAATAAGCAAAGTAGGCATTGCAAACCTGCAGTCACGGTACGAATATTTGGCCCAGAAATCTCCGTAGTTTGGTGAGCAGGCAGCCCAGATAGGATGGAACAGAGTTCGAAAACAGCCTCAAGGTTTCAGTCTCGGAGCTGTCAGTTGTGAAAACCTGTGTGAAGCAGCGTTTTCTTTTCAGCGTTTTCTTCTTGCTGAGCAACGAGGTGGAGCTGCTACTTCTGCATTTGAAACACACTCTTTATAACACCCAACTTTCTTGCAAAAGATCTTACTCAATGGTGTTTTTTGCCCCCAAATGCAACCTCCAGGCAGCATAGCTTAAGAGGAACTACCTTAACCCTTACCCTAAACCTATGTGTGTGTGTGTGTGTGTGTGTGTGTGTGTGTGTGTGTGTGTGTGTGTGTATTTGTGTGTGGCAAAGTACTGCTCTATATCAGCAATTATAGGCAGCATGTTTATTTGGAAAAGAAGATGCTTTTTGTACCCATGAGCTTTAAACACATAACTTGTGAACTGTGTTAATCTGTTGGATTATTCAGAATATTTGTTTCCTGATGGAAAGTGGATTGTAAGGTGGAATCAAATACAGTATATAAAATGTGTGTGTGTGTGTGTTCTTGGTCATCTGGTTTGTGTGCATGTCTATCAGCCAAACTTTTCTTAAAATAAATTAAATGATATATTAGTCATAGATTGCCACAGAGTCTTAATATAGAGTTAGTGTACAGTATTTTTTAACCTTAGACAAACAAATAATTATAATGACCTATTTCAATGTAAATGCACATAATTTTTTATATTTATTACCATTCCGGCCAAGCAATTAAATAGACCCTTCAACTATTTAAGGTAACCTTAGGTAAAAATTACACAAAGCCCTCTACAAACAGAACTCTTGGCTGATTTTCCATTAAACATCTAAGGTAATACATATGATATGCATTCTTTCACAGCAGCAATTGTTCTGGAACGGGTGGTTCAACATTATTTCCATAACTGAAAAAGTAGGTTATTTGAATACTGTAACTGTGAAATAGCCTATCTTCACTTTGAATGTGGTATTGTGTGATATGTGAGAGTACTCTGTATGCTGATGACTTTATACCTGAATGCATATGCACATATGCACTCTTACAGTATGAAACAAGTGCCCTTATCAGTCAACAAGATACAGGTTTGGCCCCATCCTTGGCTGAACTACTGTTGGCCGACTTGGTCTTTGTAACGTCATGCATAATTGCAAATACCATGTAGTCCAGGAGTCATGATGCATTTCTGTAATCTGTTACGTCCCTTGGTCAAATTGATTGGCCTTCTAATACATTTTATTATATTTAGTGACTAAATACATGTTACTGAAAAATTCTAACTATTCAATTAATTAATCAGCCCTGGCATTTTGGCTTGGACCAGCTCATCACGCACATAATGCATTTTTCTACATAATTATTAGGAGTGATGTGGGTACACTATGATGAATCCTGTGCACACAATAACCATAGACACAATTGTCTATATACTGTATACTTATATTTTGCATATCACAAAAAAAATAATAAATAAGACTGTGACTTACTGCGGTGTTATTGCTCTGTATTGAGTGTAACAATGGTGTCCTTCGTTGCTAATGTTTATCATTATAGTTTTCACATTGTTGTCACAACAATTACTTTGGGGCTGGGGGTGATGTGCAATAGGATAATAGAATACCCACGTTATTCTATTACATTGCTGTTAATCTCAACCAACGTTTAACATTGTTATCAGTGTTATCTTTGCACACAATGATATGTTTGTAAGCATTTGTAAACATTGTAACATTATGTAAGTATAGTTTTCACAATGTTGTCACAACAATTACTTTGGGGCTTGGGGTGATGTGCAATAGGATAATAGAATACTTTTTGGGGGCTGGTGCAATACTCTATGATGTACAATTCTCTATGATAAGTTATATGATGTGTGATGCACAATATTCTATTAAGGGCGATTATTTAACTTGTATTACTGCAATATGTTTGCAATACTTTATGTGTAATACAAAGTACTTTATGTGCAATGCTCTTTTTAATGTGCATTATGCAACTGCATTAGGGACCGATGGATGGGATTGTGCAATATTGGGTGGGAACATTTTTGAGTGTGCAAAAAGCAAGTGTGTACTGTCTTATAAGATATGCAGTCTGTGATGTCCCCATACAGTTAGATGTCTGCTTATTATAATTTGATTTATGATTGTTCAACACCTGTAGTAAGCGGTCATGTGACCAGATTTGTATGTATACTTTATATGGGTGTGACCCGAAACGTCCTGTTACACGTAATTCATTTTTTTTTCAGGTGCAACCGTTCTATATACAGTTTATGGGCGCAACTTGGTGTGGAGACTTTCTGCTTTTTTCATATATTTTGCATATTCCCTGGGAGCCTTACTATATGATTTCAATACTAAAACTAGAAAAGTGCTCAGAGAGCGCAGACCTCCGCCAAGGCAATGTGGTCACAGACACAATATAAATTCCAGATCATGTTCTGGATCACCAATCGCCACCAAAATCGAATCAGTTCTCGCTTGTCCCAATATACACATTGTCCAAAAATTTCATCCAAATCCGTGCAGTACTTTTTGAGTTATCCTGCTGACAAACAAACAGACAAACCAATGCGACCGAAAACATATAGCGGAGGTAACAACGCGACCGAAAACATAACCTCCTTGTTGAAAATAGTATTTATGGATTTATGGACAAGTTCCATCACTGAAAAACATTTTGTGAAAAAAGCTTAATGACATTAGAGTGCAAAGAGGAGAGTAGTCAACAAGGCCCTGTAAACGACCTGAAGACCCAAAGGGGATCCTTATGTTTCTCAGCTTTACACGTTTCATTTAATGTAGTCTATGTAGCATATTGGGAGTATGACAAAAAATTATGTTTTGAAAAGTTAAATGACATGGATTATTTACCTGAATATAAGATACATGGACATTAATCTGAGGATATATAGGCCACTTTTTCCCTTCTCACCTTTAGGTGAAATTGTTTTGGTGGCATTTGCTGGAGGCTAACTTTCTCACATTTTTTGAAGTCTTGATAAATATCAACAACTACCCGGTTCAGCTCCGTGCGGTGGAGAGCACACATGATGTACACGATTTGTTACTCAATCTCAACCAACGTTTAACATGGTTATCAGCATTATCTTTGCACACAATGAGTCCTACAAAAAGTGGCTATTGCGGTGTTATCTTAACTTTGCAAACAAACCGCCACAACAAGTGTTTTGAAAGCAGTTTATGCAAGTGCTACACTCACTCCCACCCCCTCTCCACTAGAGGCCTACTGGAGCAAACATGCCTATTAATTTGCCATCTTTGGCAGCAAGGACCATCTTTACAGATGCAACCTGTACAGGAGTAGTGCTGGTGGGTGTTTGGACTTGCAACATACTGTATGTGGCTTGTAAAGCATGCCCAGACTTTATACAAAAGTCATGGACACTGTCCTCTGTTGAACTCTCTTTTACAGTAATAACTAGAAAAGCACTTGGAGAACGCAGACCTCCACCAAGGCACAATGCCCTTTTCTGATGACACCATGTGACACTCATAGTGTCCGAATAGAGATCTTACCTAGGCCGGTATAGATCTATGCTTTTTACTTGAAATGTGTAATAAAATGTCAAGCATGTTTCTAGTCATTGCCTTCAAATAACACACATTTGAAGCACATAAATTAGATTCAATAGTTTGAAGCTTCATGCACATTTCAAGGGACTTCAAGTCACCGCAATGACAGTGTGGATGAGTTATTAGGGACAATATTGATAGGGACAATGATAGTGACGTATGCAAACCTACGCCCTTGTGTCCTTTAAATGACAGAATGCCGTGTGATAAGGACAAGTTATTGCAACATCATTAAAAGTTTGAACGATTGCCAGGAGCAGAATGTTGGTATGTTCCCCCAGATACAGGACTACAGCCAAATTGATTGATGTCTATCGTTAAAGGGGAGATCCGTGGTGATAAGAATCAAAAGTATATTGCAACATCATAAAAAGTTTCAATGTTTGCTGGTGAGCAGAATTTTGATGTTCATGCAAGCCAGAGAAGAACGCTTAGAGTTGAAGCTTCCAAGTGCCAGGCCTCTCCTTTAAAAGGAGAATGCCGGTGTGATAAGGACCGCAAGTATATTGCAACATCATAAAAAGTTTGAACGTTTGCCAGGGAGCAGACCGCCCGGAGAAGACCGCTTGATAGTTGTGGCTTCCAGGGGCATATCGCTAGGTGGATAAGTAGCTAACTAGTACAGATTGCAGGATTTGCTCCGAAATGTCCGTCGATTTAAATGTTAGATGAACGCGTCATTACTACTATCTGACGTATTGGGACTACTTTGAGCCTGTTTTACGGTTTAAAACAGCGATTTGGCCACTTGCACCTATAGTGATATCCACCCGGAAGCTACAATATTTATGTACTAACCACTAAGAGCCTCCTGTATCATACAGTTCAGCTGTAGTTTGCAGTAAAACAGACAACAATTTTTTTTTCAACTGCTTTATATTTTACTCCATTATGTATTATGATGCACATATACAGTAGGTCTACTTCAATAGTGCTGAGATCAATATCTTAGCATTATCATTGACCAGTGCTGCCCTCACAGGGGAAAGAGGAGGAAGCCAGTGAAGGTGCTGTAATTATCAGCATCATTGTAAAGCCTGTGGTTTGAAGTGATTAGCAGGTTAACTACATCTCCCACCTCCAGCTGGAGAGTCAGACCACTAGAGAAGTAAGATGTGTGTCCATCTGTGTCATAGTCATACAAATACATTTCTGAGTTTCCATTCATACACATCCTTATATTCATATGACGATTATCTAGGTTATCAACAACAGTGAACCTGAAGTAGTAGACGCCCTTCACTGGAGCTGTGAAGAAGCCTGTAGGCCTGTCCAATATTGGTGATGATTTCACTGAAGACCAAATTCAAATCTGTGCTCCCTGACTCTGTGTTTCCTGGACCGAGAGCTGCAGAGAAAGCCACCTTGGGCTGAGCTGCCATCTCTCCCCTCAGATTCTCCACTTCAGTCACAGTGGCTGTGAGCTCATCTCTAACTGCAGTCAGATCAGAACACTGTTCTCCTCTCCACTTGGGCCTCATTGGTGTTGAATCTGGACTTTAGTACTGTCAGCTCTGCGTCTTGAGCTGCACTTGTCTTGATCAAGTTCATTATTTCGGTTGTCATGGTCATCATGTCTACCTTCAGATTTTCTACCTCAGTTTCACTCACAGCCAGTCTGGTCTTCACTTCTATCAGTTCTGCCTCCTGTGCTGCACTTGTCTTGATCAGGTTCATCATCTCCATCCTCATGGTGGCCAATTCTTGTGCTGTGTTCTGCACTTGCAGGTCTACCATTGTGGCTTCTGTTTTCTCCATCTGGCTCTTACTATGCTGGAGCTCCACCCTCAGCTCCACCACCAGTACCAAGATTCTCCACCATGTCTCTGAGTCGGGTCAGCTCAGCAGAGACGTCCAGGGTAGTGACTTCAGAAGCAGCAGCCCCAGTGGACAGGTTCTCTGTCTGGACTTCAGTCTGGGTGCTCAGATACTGAGCTCCACACATGGAAAACAGCAACAACAGCAGTTTGACTGCCACACTCATGTTGAACATCTCTACAGTTTGCATGTGCAGGTAATATGTCTCAGCCCCCCAAGTCGGCTTCTTTTTATAGCTGACTGCGTCCTTCAGTCACATACGTTATCATCACACAATACAAATAAAACCAAATATAACCGAAATACAGGCAATGCCAAAATATGGTGACTGGACATCACGGTCCAGATACATGTATGTTGTGGGAAGGTGCACACCTGCAAAGGGAGCGTGCAGCAGCAGAGGCCATTATTAAGGCAGGGGTGTCAAGTAAGTCCAACTTTTCAGTTGGCACAATTACTATACAGTGAAACAGATGAGAATGTAGAGAAGAACATTAGAGACTGGACTCAAGTACTAAAACAGTTACCTAAGTGTATTTGATTGTATACTGGAGCAGTTATTTTTAATAAAAGCTCTAATATTACTGTGATATTTATTTGTTGATTTTTTTTACATGCATACACTTGAAGGGTATTAAGTATTAAACTGTGTTTTATGTACAGTAGCTTTTATTGTCTTTTTCCCTTTTTCAGGCAGTGAATCAACCACTGTCTATCTGTCTATCTATCTCTTTTTCTCTTTTAGTGATTAACCATGGTCTCTCTTGTTCATTTAGGGCGGTATTCTCATAGGTGCTTAATTTAAAAAAGTGTTTAAAGGAATAGTTCACCTCTTTATGAAAATTGGTTATTTACCCCCTTACCTGGTGTTACATACGTGGGGGAAAGCATTTTGGTCTCAGTGCTTGCGTTTTCCTTGTATGGCATCCCCAATTTACCACAGGCACTGGAATGTAATGTTGCCAGATAGCAACTCTTTGGCAACTTTACTTTCCAGCGCCTATGCTAAGCTAAAGGTAAAATTGGGGTTGCCAGATTAGGACAACGCATGCACTGAGACCAAAATGCTCTTACCCACATATGTAACTCACATGGAGCTAAACACTTTTTTGGTCTTTAGCATCTGGGAGAATGCTGGTCTTTGTGAACAACTGACCAATGTTTGATCTTCTTTATTAAGTGAACAACTGACAACTGTCAAGGTTATACAGTATCTATTTACCTCTCTTTTCATTCAGTGAACAACTGACCACTGCATGTCCTTTTTTGATTCAGTGAACAACTTTTTTTTTATTTATTTTTTTTTTGTCAAAGCCATGAAATATCAAATATTCATGTGTGAATAATTATTAAACTTGAGATTTTGTGTATTCATTTGTAGAAGTAAAAAAATAATGCTGTGCTTGCTTAATACTGTATGCTCAGTCACATTGATTGCAGAATTTCTCTTATCATATCTGAAACACAGCTGGGTTTATTTTCAGCATATCACTACTCTTGCCACCTTACTCTAAACCCCGCCTCCCACTGCAGGCAGCCCAGAGGCCTCTCTCTCTTTCCCCCTCCTGTGTCACATATTGACAATCAGGATCAACTTATTTAGACAAGCTTACAGCTTGTTTTGACAGTTTGTTTTAATAGTTTGACGGTAGCAAATTTATGTCGTGCATGTTTTGAAAATAATAGTATTCTGTGTTTATTGTAACTTTACCAAGTGTTCAAACTTTTTCAAAGCCGGGGTTGTATAGTGATTATTCTTTTTATATATATATATACTCTGTAGTTTGTTGTAGTTGAATAAGATATGGATTTTGTGCTGGAAATGTATGTGCACCATGGATACCATTGCACACTACCCATAACATTCACAACCTAACTTAATGCCACTATCTATCTACCTATCTATCTGTCTATCTAACTCAGGAATGCTAAAATGCTTTATCATTTGAAAAGAATTTTCTATTAGGGCTTGTGAAATTTGATCGGTCATGCAAGAATACTTGTCAAGAGACCTAATATCCAGCAGGGGGCAGTATAACCATGTGAAGTCCAGAAAGATCAAACACACCTATCAACTGTATGGACATACTGTACTGACCAATGACACTGAAACACTATCCTGAGACTTTAAAGTGTGTAGTAAACAAACAAACAAACAACAAAAGAAACTCAATTAACAAATACTATACATAACAATAGTCAAACATTTAATTCAATTACATTTAAATATTGTATTTTATCCGGAGCTAATAATACAAAGTTACATACATTAGCCTAAAGGGAAAAAAGATCTTACATACTTTTTGCATGCCTGCTCTGTGCAATTATTATCAAAGGGCCTTTAGTCTCAAGTGGTTGGAACAGACTACCACCAACAACAAACCCAAAACCAACACACACACACACACACACACACACACACACACACACACACACACACACACACATGGACCATCACTGGGTAAATCTACATGCAGAGTTTTAATCTGATTATGCATTATCAGGTGAATTCTGATATTTAGCACTTGTAGCTCCTGTTCTGGAGTGTCTTGGAAATTCCCTGACCCAGGGGAACCCTGAAATTTCGATCTAATTTGAATGGGTAGTTAGTGTAGACTTTTTTTCTAGATCTCCCAGGAACAAAAATATCTTTCTATTTCCCCCTGATATTGTGCAAAGAATAAATATTACACTCCAGTCTCCCATTTTTACTGTGGGCACGTTTTACAGCAAAGTGTTTTCAGACACACCTACAGTATGTATTGGTAAAGTATGTCTGTTAATTGTTGAACATGAACTGTGTTGTTCTACAAGCTTCAATTAGTATTTTTCTTTTGTTCTTTTTTAGGTCATCTTTTTATATGTTGAATTACACACCCTCATGCCACACCTCCAATCTGGTCATGGGGAAAAATCTGCCATAACTTGAAAATCAGGCCTACCCAATTCACCTGCATGTAGTGCATGTTCAACAGTTAGGTTTGATAGGCATATCACCATGCAAGCATTTTAGTCTCAGTGCATGCATTTGCCTAGTCTGGCAACCCTAAAGAGTTGCTATCTGGCTACTTTACATTCAAGCACCTATGCTAAGCTAAAGCTAAATTCATTTTTGCACTTTGTTTCCACCAAGTCCATTTATTTCCATATATATCAGTACACCTTGGCGGCCATAATCTTAATGTTTTCATTCAACTTCCCCATGGGGTGTATAAAGTATTGTAAAACTCTCCTGGACACTGTTTTACAGTATCGGTATGTGTGGTTATATCTATCTATCTTACTTGCTTTCTGTACCTATATATTAAGTCGCCAGGTGTTTGTCTTAGTGGATCACTCTGCTTCAGGTGGAGTTGGAGTAGAGGAAAACAGGGTCGGAGTGATACCCCTTTTCAGACCATATTTTTATGCCTGTTTCAGACTGTACACGTCCACCGACAGATCCCATTGATTTTGCATAGGGGCAATTCCATATCAACTCAACACCAAAATAAATCTTCATTTCGACACCATGGTCCTCGATTTTTTCAGATTTTGTTTTTTTTTTTGTCAAAATACTCTTCCATATCTCATTTACAATAAAACCAAAATTTCAGTTTCTGAGATATGGCTCTTCAAACATGGATAGACGCAGCCTTAAAAAACTTCTCTCCCCTCAACATCCACTCCTAAAAATTTGAACACTGGGTAAGTACCCCATGTAGTTATCTAATATCACATTGAAATTAGAGTCCTTCCCATCATTGAAGATTTATTCATCGAAACAAGCCCAGATTATTTTTCTGAAGCGGCAAAAAAAGGTCAGTTTTTGTTCTCGTGTGAGAATAAATGTGCAAAACCCAGAAATCTATGTATAGTACAGGAGTAAGAGAACACATTGGGAAAAAATTAGCACCCCTCTCCAAACCCCTTGGCCCCCCTGAACCACACAAGCATGCACACTAACCACAAACAATGAGTGTTTCTCAAAGTCGAGAATGCTTCCTAGGTAGCACACTCGCCTTGGAAGTCAGACACTTCAAAAACGAGGTTCCATCAGTACATCCTTAAAAAGGCCTCTGTCCTCACTAGAATTTACAAGGATGCTTGACTTTGGAACAGTACTTGGCGACAGATAATGACGTGGAATGCTTGAAAAAGCAGCCTTCCAAGCATGCCTCATCGACTTTGAGAAACACTCAATATCTACACACAGTAACAACACAGTGACTGACAGGTAGGACATTATATGAGGCTCCAAAACAAGTAAGGAGGAGCCCATTGCCCAACTATGGCATGGAGCAAAAGATTTTGAGTGTAAAATGTCAAGAAAGCCTAGGTTTCCAATGAAAACATGTATAAATGATAAACCCAAGGAGCCCTACATGCTCAGACTTGACTCCTACTGACTTTACCCAACCCCACTCTCAGCAGAAACAACAATCTCTCTCTCTCACACACACACACACACACACACACTCACTCACTCTCTCTCACACACACACACATACACACACACACACACTCACAAATAATTTATCCACCCAACTTGCGATACGATTCCTTGTCTGCACAAAGTAGAATGAACAAAGTCTTTTGCCTAATTTGCCTAATTGATTGTATTATGCATACTACAGAGTGAATTCTTCTAAGAATACTTTACACTATCTAATGTAGTTGGCCTGCATGCTGATTTTATTTGAGGGTCTGGGTAATTTTGATTATTAGGCTTTGATTCTTACGTTGTTTTCCGCACCGTTGTGATTTTTCGCTAAAATATAAGTTAAAGGTACAATGTGTACCGTTTTTACTGTTCAATATCAAAATATGCTTTAACTGTTTGCAAGCCTGTCCTTTCTCATAAATATTAAACACCACTATTGATTCCGTATGTCTGCACTGGCTTGAAATTTCGCATTTGCACGCACATTAACTGGGGTAGACTCTCCATGTAATGCCACCATCTTGGAATATGGAAGCTGAAAACAGTCATATCTTTCGCGTTTTTGCTATCGACTGACAATAGACAGACATCCGTGTGCAGGCTTCCGTAGATGTAATACGTGATTTGCTTTGCCTTACGCTTAATTTCTCTCGAAGGCTACGCATTGGGGCTTTAAAGTCACTTTAAGTAAAAACTGGCACAACTTACCTCACTCGCACATACCTCATTGTAAAGATGACAAATCAATGATGAATATGCTATAAAACACTAAATACTAATTGGTATTATTATTTAGAGGAGAAATATAATGGGCAAAAGTCAAGTTTCCTTACTTTTAGGGCTTAGTTTATATCGACAACATAGAAATCACTTCTGATGTCCAGCGATAGACGATTTTTTTCAGGAGCCAGAGATCCTTGAATCTAACTGGACAAACGGCTTGTCCATCAATTCAATTGACGTACACTTCAGCCAACCACATCGAAACCACCCGATGACGCTGGTTACGTTTGTTGGATTGGTCGGATCCAAAACAGTTGCTTCTTCGCTACGTCACACCCTCTACAGCAGCCAGCAGCCCTGATTGGTCCGATTAGAGAATATTGGGCTTGAAATCGCTCTGAAGGGCTTCAACATCAGATCGTTGCGCGGAAGTGCCTTACGTAGCGCATCATCTGACGTGAGTGAGGTAAAGAAACCACACCCTGGCTGGGACAGTTCAGTGCAGACATACTGTATGTTTAGTCCATTACCCAACTCTGGCATGAAGCAAAAGACACTGCGTATCAAATAGATGCTTCCAATAAAAACATAAATAAATTATTAACCGTAGGAGCCTCTCCTACATTCTCAGACTACTATTGGCTTTACCCAACCCCTCTCTAAGCAGGGGCAACAATCACACACACACACACACACACACACACACACACACACACAATAAAATAACTCATCTACCCAACTTGCAGTAGGATTCATTGTCTGCACAAGGTAGGATGAATAAAGTCTTTCGCCTAATTTACAGTAACATAAGCTTTTTTATTATGCCTTCTACAGAGTGATAATGTACAGTATTTCACTTCTAATTCTTCTAAGAATACTTTCCTATTCAATGTAGTAGGTCTATACATGAGCATCTGGGTAATTTTGAATCTTAGGCTTTTACATCAGGAGCTTTAAACCATATGTTTTTGCCTTGGTTTCGGATCGTTTACACTGAAATGGTTAAGATTGACATTTTGACAAACGCCTTTCTAGGCAAACTGTATATTTATGGTTCTAATTTGATCTGTTTTAATTTTTTTCCCCAATGATCTCTTTTTATTTTTGGCCATTTTCACAGTGGCTTCTTTACAAAAGAAAATGCCATTAAAAGTCTTATACAGCTTTGTGGTGGTCTGCTTCATCAGTGTACATGAATCAAAGAGTCTACTGGATTGGCTATCTGGTGAGTGGATTTGAGATTCCATTTTACAGCTGTAATTGAGTTACATTCCTCTAGGTTGCCTCTCATTACTCTTCTTAATCTGCTTGCATGTGATTTTAAACGTATTTAAAGTTTAATATCATAGATATCTTATAATAATTACTATTCTATGGGAATAAATACTATTCTGTGGGATTATATATATATATATGTTTAATATGATCTCCAGCGGACTGCATTTGTTTCCCTTTTCAGGTGACCGTAGAAAAGCACAGGAGGGTGATGTGCGTTTAATAAGTGAAATGTGGCAGCCCGAGGGGCTGGTGGAGGTTTTCCATGATGGTAGCTGGGGAACAGTGTGTGATGAGGACTGGGGAACTGAGGAGGCAGAGGTGGTGTGCAGACAGTTAGGTTACCGTGGTTCCATTTCTGCAGAGAAAGGAGGGAAGTTTGGAGAAGGTTAGTCCTCTCTAGGACCTTCTTTACCATGGAAACTTTTGTAAGTCAATGTGACTCAACTGTTAAGTAAGTTTATGCGGTTACACTTTATTTGCTTGTACCAGCATAAGCGGCCGTTCACACTGACACGCTTTTTTCACCTCCAGGCGCTCGATTTAAATTGTTTCCCTATGGAACGATGCGACTTGACCGTTGCTACGCGCCTCGCGTAAAAAAAAGCGCTAGTAAAAACGCAAACGACTAAAAAACGCAAGCGCTCAAAGTTGACAATAGTTTAACTTTTGCGGTCACGGTTTCTTCAACAATGGGCCCATTGCCTAGCTGCCAGTCATAGCTAAGTTGGGGAGTTAGCGGTTTAGCCAAATCTAGCTGTCATAGCAACAAGACGTACATTTATCACTTTCGACCTTGCATGTTTTTGTCACTCACATTTTCAGAATACTCACGTTTTACAAGCGGAAAAGCGCGTTCAGTGTGAACGGCCCCTAAGACTGACATGACACTGTAATTAACTATGACATGACACTGTCATGAATCTGTCATAAACTTTATATACCTGTCATGACTTCTGTCATTAAGTGTCACCCGGTATTTGTCATGGTTAGGGTGTAGGTTGGGGTTAGGGTACATCAGAAGTCCACTTTCGACTTATATATACTGTAACTATTGAATTATTTCTGCTGCATGTTCAACTATCACATCATTTTAGTCATGAAGAGAATCTTTGACAAACTTCACAGCAAGACACTACCCACTTTGAGGTATTTGCAATTTAATAAAAAAAATCATTGATTGATTTACCCAATTGATTTAAAAAATCGATTCCTTTTCATAATAGACCTATTGCTATTAACAGAAAAAGTTTTGTTTTTTATTCCAAGTGTTATTGATTAACCAAATATCTACTATAAAGTTATAGCATAAGGTCATTTAAACCCAAAAAGATATTGCTTTCAAACAAACGGATTTGTGAGGGTGGGGTTGCATTACAGGTCTTTTGGTGGTGTTTATTACGGTTTTTCTCAGTGGCTTTGGTACAATTCTTGAGTTATCCTTGCTATCCGTAAGTCCATTTGGTAACACTTTCTATGAACCCAGTATTCATAGAGCATTATAAATGCATTCATAAAGGGTTATAATAAATTCATAAAGGCTTATAACTACTGACATCACAATTCATAACTGACCATATCTTCTCATGACTGTACTTATAAGGATTTATAATGTTATCATATAAGCTTTTATAACTTGAAGTCTCAAAAAGCATTATAACCTTCTTTGGCCTTTTGATGTTAGGGAAACATACCACTTTACTTGTGTCTGTTATGGTGCCTTATTAGTTTTCATGAGTAATTATGTGCTCATCTTACTTTACTTAGGGTATGCACTGAGCACTCATCACTAACTCATCACTCATCAACTCATCACTAAGCGGCATGAGCAATTAGACATATAAAAACACAAATAACAAATTGAAGCATTATAATGCTTTGTGACACTTCAAGTTTTAAAGGCTTATGAGATAACATTATAATGCTTTATGAGTATAGACATGAGAATGTATAAACAGTAATGAACTCTAATGTCATTAGTTATAAGACTTTATGAAAGTGTTATAACCCTTTATGAATGCATTTATAATGCTCTATGAATACTGGGTTGATAGAAAGTGTTACCGTGCATTTTTCAAAACAAATCCGACAATAACAAAACACTATGGATTGCATGCAAAAGCCAGTCTCTTGCTCAAAATCCTTAATTCATCACTCAAAATGAAATATTTGTATTAAAAAAACATGTCAGGCCATCATAAGTTCTTGTGTCATCATGTGTGGACAAAACAGTCAAATGCTGTCGGAGACGATGTGCGGACGGCTTTAAGGAGGATTTTGCCCCCTCCCCCTTGCAAAAATAGAACCAGGAACTTAATAAATGTTGAGACCTCTTGCTCCGCTTCAACCATCTCTGGTGCAATGGTCTGTGGTCACATTGACTGCAGAGGTTTTCTTGAACCAGACAGACTAACCAATCCAGTATCGCAGATGTTGACCTAACTGCTGCTTGGGCGTGGCCAAAATTAATGTTTGGCTATGGTGTACTCTCTCTCTCTCTCTCTCTCTCTCTCTCTCTCTCTCTCTCTCTCTCTCTCTCTCTCTCTCTCTCTCTCTCTCTCTCTCTCTCTCTCACACACACACACACACACACACACACACACTCACACACACTCTCTCTCTCTCTCTCCCTGGGACCAGTAATCATGCATACTCTAGGTAAAAGGCAAACCACAATTTCCCCTTAGGGATTACAACAAAGCTATGCTTATTTGCAAAGAGTGCCGTGCCGGTGGACACAAAGCAGCTTGACTGTAAAATTAAAACAAAGAGGCTATTGTGGATGTAAGGCTATTGTGGATGGAAAGATTTGCATTGTAGCATGACAGGGTTGCAAATGTGTTCATGCATCATCTTCTAGTAAATAATCTGGCAGTTTTGTTCACATCACTCGTATCTTCATGAACATTCATTAATGACATTCAAAAACCGTGTGTCCAGTCAAGTATCAAATACAGTAATCAAATGTAATATACATGTACTGTGTTGTATGGCCATATATGTGCTCATACAGGGAACCGAATATAAGTCACGCTAACTTCTGGTTTAGCATAGGGACCTTTTGGCCGTGAGAGTGAATGGACAGATAAACGTGACTTTCTGGGCCACTTTCATTTATAACCTGAGTCACACATATGTTGCATGTGAATGTAGATGATAACCATTCATGCCAATCAAGACTATTTTTGTTGTTTTATGTAACGTGACTTTTGAAGTTCGTTTACAATCAATTTATTTTTTACTTTTGTGAAGCTCAAAATGTAAGTTTAAACATTATAAACATTATATGTGAAACCCACGGCGCATACCAAAGCGGACCAGAAGTTATATATATCTGTTCATTCATTTTGATGGGCTCGATAGGTCCCTAGGCTAACATGGAAGTAGGTCGTGACTTCGGCTCCCTATTTGAATTTATATTAGGTACAAAAACATCACATATACTGCGGCCATTTTTGCAATATTTTAAATTTATTATAATTATATTTTACACTTGAGTATACACAGTATATTTTCTATAATATACTATTTTCTGTTTGCATGATGACACTTCTCCAAAATCATGACACAAGATTAGAAAAAAGACTCGAGAGAGTCCGGAGCATAGAAAAGAATATCTGAGACAGACAGAGGTCTAAACAGGAAGAGACTGAGTGGTTAGGCTACAGAAAGTGCTAGACACGTACACTAAACCACTGAGTTTGCAAGGAAACCACATACCGTGCTGCCTTAACCTGAGGCTAATCATGCTATTGACTACATCGCACAACTTCAGACTAAAATCAGTATACAGTACTTCCGTCTGTGGCAAAAATGTCAAACCTCTTTGCTTGAGTCAGGTTGTTGCAGACTAAAAACACTATTTTTGGACTTAAAAGCATAGGGTATGAGAAAGATCTGTTTATGAGGTTAGGACATGGATTTGTTACCAACTATTATAAACAGTTTAGCCTACCTAAATCTTTGTGTTATTAACTCACAATCAGACTCTGATTGATCATAAGTAATTTTTATAACTGCAGGCTGTAGCTTATACATGCATGGTTGGGGGAAATGTGATAATGTTTTTATCTTGGAGAAAAACACCTAGCTGCGGTGATAAGCTGCTGCTAACTCTTGAGAAATTACTTTTTTTTTTTAAGGGAAAGGTAGATTCAGTGTTCGCTGGCCCTCAGAAACAGGCTGTATTTTCCAGGGAAGTTTGTGGTGACTGAAAAAAATTAGGGGGAAAAAAAACTACAAAAATGTTTTACAATGATGTTCACCAATTAAGTTTCAGATGAAAATAGTAATATTGTGATTTAGTAATAGTTTAGTGTGAAGTTGAGTGCAGTGTATAATTTGTGTTTGCTCGACCTTTCTTCCAGGTCACAAGTCTGTAAAGAGACATTAAAAAGATCTAAAGATAAAGATCTAAAGCCAATCAAATAAGGGATCTGAGACAGACCCAGATCAACAGGAAGAAACCAATGGTTTGGTTAAGGTCTACAGCTCACATTTGCCTACCACAACTATTGCAAAACTGCACTTGCAATGAGTCCTGCTGGCACCAAAGTTTCCCTTCGAACACTAAAGTACAGGTCAGTGCAACTTGCAAAATGGCACACAAATGGGCTTCCGTTCACACCTCTTTTCTCACGCTAACTTTTCCTTGATTCTTCATTTGCATAAAATAAAGCCTGTAACTGTAACTAAGTTCAGGCACAGACCCAACAATATCCATAGCATTTCTATGAACAACAATGTGGTGCTGCAATAATGGATGTTCCGAATTAATTTCACGTGTTCTTATGATATATTAATTTTGTTCCCTCTTTTTTTCTGTTAATCATGGCCCAACTGTCCATTTGTTATTCGTTTTAGTTCATGTTTAAAGGGAACTGCAGTTGAATCATAGAACATGATTTTGCCACATGTTGAGCTGCAACAACACTGGGAATCGTACTCCGTTGTTGCTCAGGAGTCAGTGCCCAACTCACACACTTGGGGACAGAATTGCTGCGGGGTGGTATACCCCTCTCTCTCGTACAGGTCCCTACTCTGCCGGGTATCTCCATTTATAATTCAGTCCTCAGTTACCAGGGAGGTTTGATGAAATAGAACATAAAGTTGTGAAAAGTCAAAGTATTCACAGGCATCTTCATATACTGTAAACACTTCTACACGCCAATACTAACAGTGGATTGAATAGAGTCTTAATGGAAGCCAGGGTGTTGTCCATGGCGACCAGAACAAGGGTAACAGGTTTAGAGGGAGTCAGGTTTACTAAGAGCAGGACGGATAGACAGAGGGAAATAATACTTGGAATGAGCTGATTCAGAAACGATGGCAGTGTGTAGTGTGCAGGTAAGGTGCAGGGGTGCTGCGCTGCTAGAAATTTTGGGCCCTATGACAGAAAATAATTTTGGGCCCCCCAAGCATTAGTTTTAATATTAAATTTTTCTCTAGGGCCCCCTGTCAGTGCTTAGAATCATC
>JAODXP020000031.1:1492934-1540434 GCA_027497455.2 Sardinella longiceps
TTAATGTTCACTTAAGATAGGCTATATAAAAATCCTGCAGTTGTATCTCTCTGCTGTTCCATTCATAAAATAACCAAACCAAAGAAATGGAGGAGTAAGAGACTGGTTACTGTGTAGTCAGAAATAAGTGCACACTGCACAGTCAAACTCACAAGCAGTTTTGAGAATGTAAATGTGTCTTCATGGCAGAGCTTTATACACCTTTCAACCAAAAAATGCCTTGGCATGAATTTTAGATGGCAATTATAAAAGCAAGCCTAACTGTCCTGTAGATGGATGACTGATTGTAACTTGGTCCATTCCAGTGTAGTCAGCTGCATGCTGCAGTCCATGGAACAACACAGTGGCGTGTCTGGCGTCCAATGACAACATTACGGACTAGTCAATGTGTTATAAAACACATAGGCAGTGAGTTTGAATATTTAACGGCCTTTCAATATTCATTGGCGATGGGAGTCCACGGGGCTTCTGACTGACAGCTAATGCACTTCTAATGGACATGCTGCGTGACCTCAGCTAAAACAGGCCACATTTACACGGGTAAGTATTTGATAACATTGCTTTGAGCTAAGTCAGCGGTGTCCATCTGAAAAGATGTAAGCCTACAGCATCGACACTTTGCACTGGTTTTCTTTTTCTTTTTTTTCTTTTTTTTGTAATGAGTCAGAAATTCTTCCTCACAGATCAAAAGGAGAGGACCGTTAAGTAGCCTAATATGATTGTTTTCTCTGCTAAATCAACAGACCAACAATTCTGGAATAATACGATCAAATCCCCCAAAACTTGATTGCATTCCTTCACTTCATTCATTTAATATTTGACTCACCGAAACAAGAGTTGATGAAGCCGTACCACATGCATCCATGTCTACCTGCCAACCACCGACCTTTGACGCTTGAAGCGAAACTGAGAGTCGTTCCAAACATGCACACAAGCATGTCGCTTACGCTGATGTTCAGGAGCAGCATGTTGACTGGTGTACGAAGCGTCTTGAACTTGCAAAAGAGGACAAGTACAACCAGGTTGTTGAGGAAGCCGAAGACCATAATAGATCCCAAAAATACTGCGACAACACTCAGTCCAGTTCGTGACAGTTTAGGGTTATCATCCCACTCCTGATCCAAATTAAGAGTGTCTTCACCGGTTCCGTTAGAGCTGTAATTTAAATTGGCCACTTCGGAAAACATAGTCATCTATTGTTTCATATTGCATTATAGTTTATTTGTTTTAAAGATGATGGTTGTATTCCGTTCATAGCGGAAAGAGCGATGTCATGGTTAAGTCTTTGGTTACCAGCAATATTATCGATCTCAGAGGAGAAAAATAATATGAACTCTTGTGATCACTGAAGACATGATTTACGCTGATAACATGTTACTAATAAAAAGAAATTTGGTGTCAAAGTGATAATAAGAGATGTTGATGTTGAAAGATCTGCGGTTAGTCCTCAAGCACAGCCAACGATTCTACAAAACCCCAGATGAGCTACAGAGTACGCGCGCTCAAAAATCCAGGCATCGTATCCCTCAGGAGATTTAGGTACGAGGTGCTTATATTCACATTCTATTCAATTCATATCGTTTTTACATTCATACATACACAAAAGAAGTGTACAAACTACAGTGAAACAGCTGTTGATTCAGTCCAGGGCGCACAGCTGTTCTCACCAAATCCGCGTTTCACCTTTTCCACTTGCTAATAAGAAATCATACAATAGAACCTACCGCAAAGTTCTCAAGTTTGTGCCCATCAGTGCTGCATAGACCAAAGAGAACACGTGTTTCATCAAATACAAAAATAAATATAAAAATTGCAACGCATGATGGAAATATTTCCTACCGATATGATCATTTCAATTTCAGAAAAGCGCATTGACAACAGGCTACGCCAGCTTGTTTATAGGCGCAGAACATGCTTTACTTCCAAAACAATCGAGTTTGTCGATAGGGAAATCCACCGACACTTGTTTATTTTCTTCCAGATTAAATGCGCGAGCCATGAGCGCTCCTTGGATTTACCGCCTCCTCGGTAGCCACTCGCTTTTAAACAAGCGTTATGTAGCTCACCAGCGACTGGAGGGGGCGTAATGACGCAGTTTGTCGAAAAAGGGACTGTGATACAACACCTTTGTCAGCGCACACACACACACACACGCACAGTGAGAGAGAGAGAGAGAGAGAGAGAGAGAGAGAGAGAGAGAGAGAGAGAGAAGGGGGTTTTGGGGGCGGGGTGGTATTGAATAATTTAGTGAGTACAATTGATATTGAAAAAAGTTTCCGTTCAAGTGGACAACTATGGAAATGTATCAGAGGCAAGTATATGTCGCAGTAAGAACAACCCCAAAACAAAGAGAAAGATACACAAATGCACAAAACAAGATATTATGCATATTTCATGCAATATTTGTCTTTTGATTGTATATACAATTCCGTCAGATTGTTCATCTAGAGCTGCTTTCCAACAATGCTTGATGTGTGTATGGTGGAATTAACTGGTTTGCCTCATTCAACAGAGTGCTGTAGGCTATGCTACAATAGTTTGAGGTCACATTATCTACCCCATAGAGACCGTATAATAAAGGACATCCACTGTTACAGAGATTGGCATTGAAGAAGGAGTTGAAAATACAGTGTCCTTGTGCAAGCATTTGATGAATACTTTAAATCCTGTTATCCACGAATATACAGTATGCACTCTACAGCTCAGTGTGTGTGTGCGCGTGTGTGTCCAGTCATGCTTCTGCAATTAGTATCCTGCTTATGGATATGTTCTGCTACCCCTCATAATGCACTAATTAACCTTGTTGTGATCACACGCACACACACACACTCAAACACACACTCAAACACACACACAGGCACCGTCCTTTGTTAGGCTGGAAGATGTCGTGGACAGACAAGGCAGGCAGGTATCGGGAGAGGAGGAGACATGTAACAGCACAGCACAGGGCAGCACTCACTCACACCATCATCTCTCTCAGATAGCACCTGGCTGCAACACATTGGTTGCAGGTGCTCTGCCACACACAGACACAGACAAATGCACACACACACACACACACACACACACAGGGTACATGAGGACATTGGCACATGCATGCCATTGCTGAAACAAAAGTGATTGCATGCATGCACACACACACACACACACACACACACACACACTTATGGACGTGTGTACACACACACACACACACACAATCTCTCTTTCTCATTCACACGCACACACAAAAAAACACTATCTGTCTCTCTCTCTCTGTATCACTCTCTTACACACACACACACAGCACAGGGGTGATATAATGGCATATGATGATGAAAAAGTCCTAGAGAGCCAGTGATTTTGACTGTGCTTTTTATAATTAGCATATATGTCAAATGAATTCTCTAGGACCTCATTGCATATGTCAAATGAAATATCGGTAAGACATGCCATTAAACCTGTGACTTGCACAAAAATAACAATATAAGAAATAATCAAATAGGCTAGCTGTGTTTTCTTCAGAAAGACACAGTCATCTTTATCCAGGGGATCTATCTGGTGAAGACTAGAAGGTAAATGCTGACGGCCGGAAATAACGTTGAAATCTCGCCGCCTATCGGTTGCTTAGTAACAATGCCAAACAACCTAGTAAATCTGTTAACGATCTACAAACATTTTTAAAACTCAACAAAAGAAAACCTCTACTTTTGTTTTTATTTGGTCTTGTAACTGTAACAGAACCGTGAGATTCTGTGAGAATGTACGGTAAACGTTTACCATCTAATTTTTACCCATCTACTGTATCTGCGGGCTCAGGGCACCAGGATGGCAAAGGTCAGAGACGGGAGGGAGACGGATGCCAGGCTAACTGCCCTGCATGGCACTCATGTATTATTCAGTGCCCATACTAATGCTTACTTTGGTTTCTTTGGTGAGTTATTGTGGAGGCCTTGTTCACAGAACATCATACACAGACAAGCACACACACACACACACACACACACACACACACACACACACACACACACACTCACTCACTCACACACAAGCTTACACACACAGAAGCACACACACACACAGAGGGAGAGAGACACAAACATATTCACACGAATAAAAATCATTCTTGGATAGGCATCTCACCTTGTGCAGATCTGTAGCAAAAAGCCTAGCTATGTGTCAAAGGAAGGCTTGGTGGCATCATTCATATTCACTGGACAAAAATGTATTCAGAAAATCCCGTTGGCCCTGGATTTGAAGGTGCTTCCTTTAAACATATTCAGAAAAATTACAGACGTGCCATAGTTTTCTGCTATAGGACATTCCTCCTCCTCTTCCACAGAAACTCGTCTCAAATGAAGTCTCTTCTGGCGAGTCTCCAGGAGGGGTTTCACTTCATGCATTATGATTTGGCACAGCCAGGTGTAGGCCTGAAAGGCTGTTTGACTTTTCCTTCTCACTTTATGGCTGGTGCAACCACATTTTTTAACACACATCTCAACAGTCTCTATGGATTATTTAACACACACACAGACACACACACACACACACACACACACAGACACACACACACACACAAGGAGAAATACAGTGTAAATCAAGCTCATTGGTGTTTTTTGCCCCCAACGGCACCTTCCAGGCACTATCTTTAGCCCATTCCTATAACCCTAACCCCCTCAACCCTCATCCTAACCCTTAACTGAGGGTAGTAGTGCCTTGAAGGCAGCGCTGACTAGAAGGCACTGTTGAGGGCAAGAAATACCAAAGACCGTAAATCAATCAATAGCCATGTTGTTCAAACTCACCAAGTGCTGTAGGTAAAAGAACAAGAAAAGAACTGGCAGCTATACTTTAACTGAATGGGACATACAGTACTGTAGGAAAATTACAGTAAAATAAGATTGAGTTTCTATGCCCCAGTTAGTTTTAGCTGCTAGTTCTCCATTCATTCTTTGTTGAATCAAATTTTTGGTACCACTTTAAAATAACCATGTTCTATATATGGTTATTAAATAGCTTATTAACATCAGTAAGTGGTTTAGTTAGTGGTTTCAACCAGTTAGTGGTTTCAACCAGTAAGATGATTGAATTCCATCAGGTTTTTCCATTTCTTTATTAAGCCATAACAAACTGTAAACTAACTGTTATCTTACTAACTAATTAAGTATGCTGTAAATTTTTGTTAGTTACTGTTACCTAACTGTTAACTGTTATCTATTAATAGTTAAATAACTACTTACTGATGTTCATAAGCTGTTTAATAACCATCTATAGAGGACGGTTATTATAAAGTACTTCCAAATTTCCTGGTTCTTTTTCCCCTCAGACGGCAAAAGGTGACCTGGAACAACAGTTCTATGGATTGATTCACAGTGGATTTCTACTTTAGGCAAGTCTTCTTCTTCTTCTTCTAACCCTAACCCTACACACTAAAGGTGGCTACAGACTAAAGATCTGCATCGAGATGGGCTGCAACATTCTAAAAATCAGCACTGTTCTAAAACTCTGAAACCGAATGCAATTTGACATGTTAAATCTTTTGCGATGGCTTGCAACTGCTTGAAACAACCTGCGACCATTGATCGTCTCATCTCGTCGCAATTGGCCTTAAAACATTCAGAAACCAGAACAACCTCTGTCCCCCTGTCATCACTCTCCTGCACTGTGGATAGCTGGGTCATCCCCACTTGGGCATCCATCCATCCACCCACTACTGCCTGTACCTGTTGAGGTGTTCAGTTCTTTGGCAAACTTGATTGGTCAGTGGGAGTATTGATCATGTGTACTGTATATTATTGCTAAGATGCTGAGGGATGCTTGAATTCCAATGCATACTTACCATTCCTACGTGGATCCTGCTCTCAACACTACACTACACACTACACTGCACAATTACTCGCACTTTACTAGCCTGGCACAGGCACTGCCTCCCAGTGACGTAACACCAGTCTCGCAGAGCTTTGAAAGTCGATGGCAATCAGGCTAGCACTTTACAGCCCACACCCACCACGTAGTCTGTAAGTCACGTCTAATTGTATCCTAATTTTTTTACTGTATTCTTTGTACATGTAACGGATGCCTCAGTGGTTAGAGCGTTCGACTCCAATTCCGTGGGTTTGTTGTAGTTGACAAGAGGGTGAGTTCAAGACCTGTGAGTGGCTGAACTGACTACGGCTACATGCTTATGTTGACATGTGTGCTTAGTTGATACAGTATGTGCCTATGAGTACATTGTATATTGTTACTTCTACTGTATAGCATAATGTCTATACTATTTGTCTTCTAAATCTATACTACAGGTACATGTTTATGGTTAAGTGTACAGAGAGTTAACACCTGACAAGTCAAATTCCTTGTTAAAGTATATACTTGGCCAATAAGACTCTGATAGGTCATGTTTGCATATAGGCTTATATAGGGATAGGTGACAGAGTTCTGAGAAAGGAAGACCACCTTGGAACCAAAGTGCTTTTCTGGCCTGCTTTTCCTATCTATCAGATATTATTTGCAGTGGATAGCATAGCATACAGCAGAGCGACAGATTTGTCACGCAGACCGATTTACATGAGAATAATGTCCCCGTGTCTGAGGAAGCGCTCTTTAATTAGGACTTCTACCAAGGAACAGCTGCTGTTCATTTTCAGCAGGAATGCAATGTGTTATGGGAGAAAATGAGCTGCAGGGATGGAGAGAGAGAGAGAGAGAGAGAGAGAGAGAGAGAGAGAAATCTTTCTATAGGACAAGTCGTCCATTTCGCCCATGAGCAAGACAGCGTTTGGTTTTCTTTACAGGGAGGAATTGTGGGTGCATGATACGCCACAGTCTGGTCCATTATAAAGTTGTGTTTACAGTACAGCGGGCCCATATGGGTATATTTGGTTTATTTCCAAAATGCCAACTGGATAGTGTTTGTTCCTCCAGCAAGACCTGACCAAATGCTTAAAACTTAAATGTGCGTCCACAAAAATTGGCAAGATGTGTGTTCTCTTGCCTGTGCAAGATGTAATTACCAACTGATAATTCTGTGTACATTCTCTTCTGTGAAAAGATTTGTGTATGTCTTGACAAAGACAAGAATCCCATTTGGATGTCTGGTGTATTGGGGGCAGGTGTGGCATAGTTGTCTGTTGTACTCTCAGCAGTACAGTAGGCTAATACAACACAGGTCTTGTATGTTTAATAGTGCTGGCAAAATTAACTGATTAATCATATGATTAATCCAAAATTATTAACTCTGATTAAAAAAATTAACTCAGATTAATCCTGATGGATATGGTTCCACTTTCATGGCATGTATTATGTTCAATTTCAGATAGAAAAGATTATGGCCTAGCTCCTGACTATCCAACAACATGTTTGAGGAATCATTGGGGGTAGGGGACCGGTGTGAATCGCCCCCATTTGAGAAGAACAACTATTTAGTATCAGGGCTTTTACAGGGCAAAATAATGATCCAACATACCCTAGCATCCAAATTCTTACTGGAGGAAATGAGTTGCGATTAAAAGTGATGGTAACACTTTGCGGTAAGGGTACATGAATCACCATGAATTCATGCATGATTTCATTCATGATTCATTCGTGATTCATGCATTACTTCATCTCTGAATATCTAATGATTCATCAGGTTTTAGCATGAATTCATTGTTTATCATTAATGACCTCCTGCTGAAATAGCAGATGATCTTAAGCATTAATTACTCTGGGTACATCATCATGAGTCATGACTATTTACACATGATCATGATGTTTTTGTTCAAAAGAATTTGATATAATTTGATATAATAAAAGTACTTATTTAGCCTACTTTGGCCTAGTTCCTCATATATCTATCCGATACGTCAACTAAATTTTACCAATTTAACCATGTCAACACTTTAGTTGAGGGTGCACAAACATGATGAATTCATCATGATCATGCTAATAATCATGATTCATGCTAATTAATCATGACTCATGATGATGTACCCAGAGTAACTAATACTTAAGATCATGTGCTATTTCAGCAGGAGGTCATTAATGACAAACAATGAATTCATGTTAATTCCTGATAACTCATTAGACTTTCAGAGATGAAGTAATGCATGAATCATGAATTTATCATGAATGATTTCATGCATGAATTCATGATAAATCATGTACCCTTACCGCAAAGTGTTACCGTGATGGTTGCCGTGATAGATCAATGAGATGACCCCCGATTTCATCACCTAGCCCCCAACTGTGGCCTCTCCGACTCTGTCTGTTATATTCTTCTCCCATGTTTTCATCTGTCTAAAGTACATTGAACTGACACTGGGTATGATACATGCTATAGCCTATAAATTATCAAATTGTATACTTCTGGTGCTACAATAGACATCTCTGTTTTCTCTTTGACTTCAACTGCTGCATGCAAATCTATTTGAAAGTTAACTAGTGGTCAGGTAGTTCTCAAAAGGCTTAAGTTTGCATGGAAGAGCGACAGTACAATAAATCCAACCCACACTCATCCCCATGGGAACAGAAATAGAAGGCAAAATCAAATAGGTTCCCACTCACTGCAAAGTAAACATATATGTTCCCAGACTCTTTGTGTGGCAAATGAGTCACATCTGGCCATCATCTAACCAAACCACTTGGTACCACTTTTATAACCATCTCCTATAAATAGCTTAAAGTTAGTGGTTTTAATCAATTAAATGACGTAATTCCATTCCAAGTTTTACCATTTTATAATTTAGACATAACAAACTATAAACTAACTAACTAATTTACTACACCATTACATACTATTTAATTCCTGTACACTACTGTTACCTAACTGTTAACTGATATTTATTAGTAATTAATTAACTACTTATTATTGTTAATAAGGTGTTTAATAACCATTTATAGGGGATATACACTTCCACAATGAGACAGGGTTTCACATTGTTTCATTTTGTGCAAAGAGTCTGGAGACCCAATTGCCATGTGTGCTGACTTCCTGGTAGCTAAATAGTTGCTGTGAACTGGAAAACTATTGGGTATGCCATCAGCTATTTGCTACCCCTTGCTTGATAGTGAGTCCCTCTGTTCCAATGATTGTTCTACAAAAAATTCAATGGAAGCAAACCAAAACCTTAGGAAAATACCCTAAAGTAGACTAATTTAGTTAAATGTAAATTGAGCCAAGGTACAAGGTGTGCTACTGAGGCTAGTTTTTTCTATTGATGATATACTGTGCCTTTTGGTTACCGGAGGGTTGCAGGTTCGAGCCTGACTAACCAAGATAATGAACCAACTTCCCCCAGTGAGCAGGTTGGCACCACTGACAGTAAAAATGTTGGCACCAAGGATTCTAGTGCATAGCACTCTAGAATCTTTGGTTGACACCTTGAATGACATCCAATGAAACCCCTGAGTCATGTTAGTTTGATCAGCCATGAACATGACTGTTTGATTGGATTGAAATGTATTTATCTATTTAAATATATTTTAAGTCTGTGTTTCTCCTCTGAACTTGAACTTCCACTTTTATACAGGTAATTGATGCCACTAGCATTTCTTAGCCCCCAATTTCTTTCATCAGCTAAAAACAAATCCACAGTTGTAGCCTATTTCCTTATTTGTTGTTCACCTCCTGAAGACTGAAATACCTGAGTCATTATCATCTACATTTCTCTGGTTAGTAAGGGCATTTAACCATGACCATGGCTCTGTATTGGACTTGATTTAAATGTGGCTTATTTTCCAGTCTGTTGTGCATCTCCCGGGGATTTGACTTTATTGTGATTTTATTGTCTCTCACTCACTCACTCACTCATTCTTCCCGTGAGACACTCTACTTGCTGTGATGACAAGTCATATTGGATTTCCCATCCTCATCCCCACCGCTGCTGGCTGTGCACGGCTTAAGTAACAAATATTGAATTTCAATCATCATGCCCCTTGCATAACAAAAATAGCTGCTTACACTTATTGCGTGCCCATGAAGGATTTGGTAGGAAAACCTTCTCAATATACCTGACAGGAGTAATGCACTTCATCATATCCTTTCTGACTTTATGCTGCCTTCGATTTTTACACTATACAGTGCAGTATACTATAGGACTGTGCATACAGTCCATACTGACACATAGTCTGTATTCTGACTCATCTTTGCTCTAACATAAACTATAGCATGCTGTGTGCATTGGCTCTCATATTCGGCTCTAATACAATAAAAGTTTTAAAAAATAACAAAATGAGAACAACACTGAAGTCTACTGTATCCTAAAGGTTTATGAAGACTTTATATTGCATTGACACTACTGAAATCATAATGAATGATTTTAAATGGTTATATTTCTATATGTAATGCCCGCAAAATAAAAAAAAAATGTAATTGTACTCTTAACCCTTTTTTTAAATACTTAAACACTAAATCAAAATTTGACTGTGACTGTTCAGTGTAGATGAACTACATCTCACGACTAGGCTAAACTATCTCTCCTTGCTAACTATTATGGATTGCTGATGCATCCAACCTCTCATAAGGCATACATTTCTGATTTGACAAAAATCCAGTCCAACCCAATTAGTCTGAAGAGATTTCTTCTTCTTGAAGAGATTTTTTTTTACGCCCTCTAATCAAACATAACGAGTCCACTCAGATTGCTCAATTAAGCAGACTGGCATTCCGCCCAATTGTAAACTTCAGGTCAGGTCCTAATGTAGCGGGAAGAACATTGGCCAAATTTGTGCAGTGCTTGCCTTGCCTGCATGGCTCAGTGTCGTGTGATGAGATGTGGGGCAGTCTTGGGAAAGTATTCAGCCGTGATGAGTCATCATCACTGTTTGTTTTGTGTCTGCTGATGACTGGCTTTTGTCCCCAGTAATGGAGTTTCTGTTGTTGTTGTTGTTATTGTTGTTGTTGTTGTTGTTGTTGTTGTCGTTATTATGTTGTTATCTTCACCAGGTGGGTGGAAGGTGGTTAAAGGTACATGTAGGGTCCATGATGTTTTCCTAAGCACTTTTTTACTGTATTGCTTAAAATCCCCCTCACACCCTGATTGCAAACAATTAATTAAATAAACTAAAACAAAAAATAAAACATGTTAGTCACCTGTTTAACAAACAGGACTGGAAAAACGGCTATAATGTATAGTTCATTACACAGCACACTGACACATGCAAAGTGAAGCAGTCTTTAAATAAATTTGGGGTTGAATTCAGAAGAAGTCCTTTGTCTGTCTGTCTGTCTGTCTGTCTGTCTGTGAGATCTACGACAGAGTAGCGGCACAGGAGGAGAGGAGAGAAGAGAAGAGAAGAGAAGAGAAGAGAAGAGAAGAGAGAGCTAGGGAGAGTGGGGGCTGGGGGTGGGGGGGTGAATGGCTTGAGGGTAGCGTGCAGGACGGCATGTTGAATCCAACAGGAGCCGTGGGGGGCTGAAGGGGCCGGGGGCAGTGTGTGGGCTACATACATGGGGAGCCACATGCATGGACATGAGCGTGGGTCGAATAAGGAAAAGGTCATTTTAGGAAAATGCTTATATATTTATTTAAGCTTTTATAAATAGACAGTCAGGGCATCTTACTGTAATACATACAGGGACACATTGTTGTTAACACAAGGAATGTTTGAAAAGGCCAACAGACTGATTTGTGTACTGAAAAACTTCATTAGAAAGATGACAGGCATGCCATATCTGAGATAACAGACCGATGTGTGTAATGCAAAATGCTTTGTGAACAGCATATAGAACATTTATCATTTATTTTACAGACTGGTAATGCTATGGAACCCATTGAACTCTATGGCTCCTTATGGTAACTGTGGCTACCGTAATTTTCATTTTGAGCAGAAGTATGCATGTTGAAAAAAAAGCTTTACTGTAATAGCTTCAGCACTGGCGTTTCACTTAACTCTTGATGGTTGAGGTGTTCGGGGAGGGCTTAGGGAGGAAACTGGGTTTTAGCCACACAGAGGTTTCTGTATAATGAATGAATGAATCTTAATTTTTCACTATAGCTACAGCAGGTACAGCAAAATACATTTTTGGGCAACCATTCAATGCGCATATAACTAAAAAAACCTACATAAATAAATCAATAAATAGAATAAAAGACAAGGAGCATAATAATGAAGCCACATTCCCAATGTAGTGTTTATTCTAGATATATAGTATAGTGTATATTCTAGATAAATATAACTTCATGGAAACGGGCATGAAAGGCTTTTCAATGCAGACAGTAAGCTACAGGAACATGACTCTGAACCTCTAGTGTTTCTCTTGGCCTGGTAATGTCTCATTTGATTATTGATTATTACGATGATTATTTGATTATTAGACTGCTGATATTCATTAACACCTGATCAGTGATTCTATCTGACATAGCAGCCAATAACACCTCTGCAGTGAGCACATATGTAGATCTATTTATCAATGTGTGTGTGTGTGTGTGTGTGTGTGTGTGTGTGTGTGTGTGTGTGAGTGTGTGTGTGTGTGTCTCTGTGTGTGTGTCTGTGTGTGTGTGTGTGTGTGTGTGTGTGTGTGTGTGTGTGTGTGTGTGTGTGTGTGTGTGGTGGGAGGTAGGCTAGTGGTGGATCAAGTTGTCAGGATGAGTCTAATATGGCCTGATGGTGTGATACCTCCCGTGGCTCCTCCTAAGCCACATCCGGCTAGGCTCCATGTATATGCTTGGGACTTAAAGACTGTATGTTCACACAAAACAATTATGCAGCACATACACGTACATACGTACATAAATGGATCAAATGCCTGTGGTGAAACCAGCTGGACTCCTGCTTAGATGTTTCTGAGAGTAGTATGAGTCAGAGCAAAATTAATTGCAATGTTTAGCGATAGAATAATTACTTAATCACTTGCAGAATTATGTCTGCTACTACAGTAACAAAGAACTTGGATCTTTTTGGTTATTATCTTTTTTTTTTTTTGGTCTTTGTATACTTGTCTCATTTCTGTAAAGGACAAAGGTACTGTAGTCGAAGTTCTTGACATACAGTAGATGCCTTACTTTGCACACATTTGTCTATCCTATGACTCCAATTAAGCTCATTAAGTATTCTTTGTCTGATAAGGACAGGCCTCTATAGGGAGGAAAAGGTGTATTTCTTATGTAATGTGTAATGTGCAGTGTCTGGTGTATTTCCGAACACCAATGTGTTGATATTTCAAACAGCTATTTTTGCGGCCTCTTCTCTAATGTGTAAAGCTGGTGTTAAAAAAGACGTACTGTAAGGATTTTCACAGGATCCCACGTACAGTAGGGTGTCTTGATGGTGACATGCGTTAACAAGACAATGCATGATTATGTCTCATCACCGTCTCATTATGTCTCACCACCATCTCATTATGTCTCACCAGCAGTAGCAGTAGCAGTAGCTCCCCTACTGGAGTTTGGCCACTGTTGGTATCGCTATGGCGAGTAGCCAGGGAGATGGGTGTTTATGATCAAACACTTCATCTTTCTGATTGCACACACACACACTCAGTCTCTCACTTACGCAAACACACACACACACACACACGTGCACGAACATGCATGCACACCACTTGTGTGTGTGCACACACACACACACACGTTTGCATGCACACCCACCCACACATATACATACACGTGCACGAACATGCATGTACACCACTTGTGTGTGTGTGTGCACACACAGACATACACACGCGCACACACACAGACACACATAGTAGTTGGCCACAAAGCTGCTGGCAAAAAATATGCTCACACATTTTTCTGACCCTTGAAAAAGCAGCTGGCATCCCTTGAGCACAAATAAGAGGGAGACAGACTTCTGCAGACTGCATTGGGGGGCGCATAGGACATCCAGACTTTTGCATTTAGCAGATGAGTTCCGGGCTCAGGTGTGTGTGTGTGTGTGTGTGTGTGTGTGTGTGTGTGTGTGTGTGTGTGTGTGTGTGTGTGTGTGTGTGTGTGAGAGAGAGAGAGAGAGAGAGAGAGAGAGAGAGAGAGAGAGAGAGAGAGAGAAAGTGAGAGAGAAAGAGCAAGAGAGAGATAGTTAGTGTGTGACAGGAGAGAAAAGTTGGAGAGACGGAGAGAAAAAGAGTGTGTGTGTGTGTGTGTGTGTGTGTGTGTGTGTGTGTGTGTGTGTTTCTGTGTGTTCGAGAGACAGAGACAGTGAGGGTGTCTGATAAAAAAGAAAAAACAGAGAGAGAAAGTTGAAGGGACGGAGAGAGAAAGACAGTGTGTGAGAGAGAACAAGAGAGTGTGTCACTGTAGACTGAGGGCGAAAGAGAGTGTGAGAATCATAGCCTGTGTGTGTGTGTGTGTGTGTGTGTGTGTGGTGAGAGAGAGAGAGATAGTTAGAGTGTGTGTGATAGAAGACAAAAATATAGAGAGAAAATTGGAGGGAGAGAGTGTGTGTTTGAGAGAGAGAGATAGTGAGAGAAAAGATAGTGGAAAAAGATATATGTAGCGTGAGTGTGAGAATCAGACTATGTGTGTGTGTGTGTGTGTGTGTGTGTGTGTGTGTGTGTATGTGGGAGAGAGAGAGAGAGAGAATATGTGTGATAGAAGAGAAAAATATCAAGAGAAAATTGGAGGGACAGAGTGTGTTTGAGAGAGAGATAGTGAGTGTGTGTGATAAAAAGAGAAAAACATAGAGAAAGAGAAAGTTGGAGAGACAGAGAGAGAAACAGAGTGTTTGTGAGAGAGATAGAGTGTGTTACTGTAGAGTGAGGGAGAAAGAGCGTGAGAGAATAATGTGTATATATATATATATGGGCAATTCCACGAAAAAGTAAACCTCACCTTAAAACTTTAAGTCTCACCTACATGGACATACAAATTCTTTCAGAAAACTTCCAATACAAAAAAGTATTGTCTCGATGTAAATATTCAACTGAGCAAGTTTCGAAAGGATATCTGTTTGTTAAAATTTTTACCCTATTCAGCTATAATGTAAGTCTATGGAGGGGCTTATAATGGGCATAAGTGGGTGATAACACACACAAAGCTGCAATGCTATCAGTTATTTTTCATTGTTATATTACTATTTCTCTTGTTACAGGTTAAAATCCACCGTTCACAATTGTTTTGTATCGTTTTGGAGGGTTTTCCAGACGTCACGTCCATAACGTCACATCCATAACGCCATGTCTCCCAATGAAACAGACCAACTTATTTTTACATTTACATTTGAAATTAAGTCTTTCTCTGTCTTCACTGAGGTGTCCTGTTTGGTATGAATGTAGTAATATTTACATTTCTCTAGAAATTTCACACACTTCACAGCAAAAACTACGCTCTCTCAAAAGTTTGTCCGTTTTTCGTCACGTCCATAACGCAAATTGAAAGGCTCATATTCTTATGATGCAAATCATGATATTAATTTTTTCTGTTTGCCTGTATTCAGCCATGGAGTTTGCAGAAGAATATGAAAAAAATTGTGAAATACTGCTAGGTTTGCGGAGGTTATCTGGCCTTTTGTTCATCAATAATGCACGAAAATGTCACGACCATAACGCTGGAATTGCCCATATATATATATATACAGTATATGTCAGCTTTTGCATATGTGTGTGTTTAGAAGATGGAGATGTTTCACATTTCCAACCATATGTCTTTTCCCTACTCTTTTAGTAGTTTGGCTGATATAGGAGAACGACTTGCCCAATCAATATCTTTGCTAGATGAGTCATTCAACAAATTCCACAGAATAAACTATTCTGAAATATTAGACAAAAATATGATGAAGTATGTGCAATAAAATATCAGGCATTTTGAATAACTACCATTTGTCAAATGTCAGCTTTATATATCCTCAATGTCTAAAATGCTCTCACTTTTTGTAAACGCTGAACAAACCTCTGTTGTGTTTACCTGGTAACACCTTCCCAGAAATGTAATTTTTATGTCAGTTTCTTTGGCTTCCAATTGTTTTTCCAATCTATTTTTTTTACTAGGCTATTTTTATTATTATTATTATGATTTATTTATTTATGTATTTATTATTATTTTTTTAGGCTATGTCTCCTTTTATCTTTTTTCTATTCAGTTTTTCAATATCCTTGTACATGTATACTTGAGAAAATCGCAATACTTGACTTGACTTGAAATTCACACGCAATATGACAGATTCCAACTAAAGGTGGATGGTGCTGCTGTTGTTGCTGTTGCTAATTCTCCCAAGTGTAGTGTAGTGTAGTGTAGTGCTGTGAAAAGGGAAATATTCTCAGCAGACTGCCAAAGGACACACAGTGGCATTTAATAAGCAGTGGCCTCGGTGGTGGTGGCAGTGGTGGTGGCTACTTCAGTCAGAAGGCATGCAGGTTAACAAGCGACATGGCACCTAATAAGAACTCCCCAGGCTGGGCTTGCTGAAAGGTCATTGTCACATTAGAGAACTGATGACCAGCTCCACTGCACTGCACTGCCTGGGTTCACTAACCATGACGAGCTGACTGTATACTGGGGAAAGGTGTCAGAACTGAAGTCTTTGTGACCCAATTGCCCCTGGGCCCCTTAAGAAGCACGGGCCAGTTCCAGAGGGTCATCTGTTGTGAAGAGAACCATGATTAAATGTGGCCTTTGATGTCTTGATGTCTATGGTGATGTCTATGGAATACTTGGTGATGTCTATGGAATGCTTGGTGTGGAATTCCACTGTAACTCACAAGAGCACTGGCCAAGTCTACTGGCAGGTTAATTTTCCTGTCTGTTTGTTCTGCTCGGTGGAGTTCAAAAATTTGCAGTTCATTTGAGGACAACTGCTAGTGTAACATACAGTACAGTACATACATGTATACTGAGAATAAAATACTTGTTTTGCATTCTCCAGTAAAGGCAAATTGTTATTACTGTATTTTTTAGTTGATTCATTGAAACCTAATAGATATAATGTGGAAAATATTGAGTATTCAATAGTATTAAAATCATATTGTGGGGAATTCTGAAGTATCAAAAATAATTAATCTTGGTTTAAGATGTCTATGATCAAACACTCATGAAGGCTACAGTTTACAGCTGACATTTGAGAGGGACATTTACGAACTATTTTGCTCACAAAATCTATCAGAAAACTCGACTCAGGACTGAAAAGACAGTTACATAGACTAGAGAACCTTTCTTCTTGAAGCTCTACCCTTCGTGAAGTTTTCTTTTTTTTCTACCTTCATCCTGCAAATTTACAGGCAGCCATTTTGTCCACTAAATGTGCTATTATTGGGTGTCTCATGACAGGTGTTAGACTCAACAAGACATGTAGAAGCTTATTCCTATTGACATTTTCCCAGAACTATGGAGTCACTTTGCCGTTTTCTCTCTAAGCATCCATCATCCATCAAGCACCCTGGCCCGAGGCACCTCGGACATCTGTGGACTGTTTGGATGAAAATAATTAGATAGATGCAAAAGTACAGACAGTTTAAAGTTGTTGAAAGCATGAAAATGTATTACAAAAAAAATAAAAATAAAAATCTGTTTATGATTCATGAATATCATCATAATACAATATAATATTAACACAATCAATGAGATACATACAATATGGCAAGAAGGATTGTAATGTGAGAGTGTTCTATGTGCTTCAATTACGTCAACCTATAGGGCAACCAGGCAGGGCCAGGCCAATGAAAGTAAATGCCAGTGCAGTGCAGATGTCTTCTAAATGTTTTGCTTCTTTATTTGAGGATGCTTCACAAATGACTAATGTTTGACTAACTCCAGTCAAGGACTTTCAGGAAAAAGTAGTCTTACATTGAAACGTTAGTCAACGTTAGTCACTCTCTCTCTCTCTCTCTTCAAATAAAAACGCTTAAAATGACATGCTTACTTACTTATTTACTTGACATTGCTCTCTCTCTCTCTCTCTCTCTCTCTCTCTCTCTCTCTTTCGCTCTCTCTCCCTATTTATCTGTAACTGTCTGCTTGTTTATGTTTCTGACTGCCCTCTCTATCTATCTATCTATCTATCTATCTATCTATCTATCTATCTGTCCATCCATCCATCCATCCATCCATCCATCCATCCTGCAATCAAATAATCTATCTGCATTTGAATTAACTTATCTTTGAAAGATTTCACTCAGACAAATTTGACAAGATATGTTAAGAAGAGGAGCCTCTCTGAGCGGAAACAGGGATCCCTATGTATAGAGTATGGCCAAAATATCCTCCTTATTCCCCACAGATTCACCCCCTTTGGTGCTGTACACACACAGATCCCCTCAGCAGCAGGAGGCTACTTGGCCCCTAAAAGCACAGACAGCACAGACAGAGGAAGAGGAGGAGAGTCTTGGCCTGAATTGAACCAGACTATAAAGCATTGTTTCAGATCACCCAGAACAACTGCGTTTCCATGGGGATAAAAGGCCCCCCCCCCAAAAAAAAACATTAAAAAAACAAAAAAAAAATGTTATCGATGTGACCCAAATGGTTGCCGTGTCTACAGGCTGTAATACAGTATGTCTTTTAATTTCCATGTCACTGAGAAAGGCTAGTTTGGCATTGGTGAACAGAACAGCTGGTACCAGAGTGACCCAGAGTGGCCAGAAATATGTTTGTTTTGAAATATCTGTAAAAATGCAGCTATAAATTGTAATAAGACCTGCAAGTTTCAAAGACATCTTCAGGGCAGAAAAAAAGATAAAACTAATCACAACACAACAAAAGAATAACCTCACATGAAAACTTTCCATCAGAGACAAAGTCAGACAGTGACATTCAAGCTGAGTGTTGAGCTCTAATTGAAAACATTACAGTTTCCATCTTTTTGTGCCATCTCATTACAGCTGTCTATTTTGTGAAAGGTTATCTGCGTTATGGAAGAAAGGGAAAAGGTCTGTCAACCAAATCAAAGAACTGAATGCCCCCTGACTAGGCTTTTACTGCTAAAACGCTCTAATTTATTACCTAATGACCCTTTAAACGCCTCTTTGTGCTCTCCTATTTGTTTAACCTTTGACTTTATTAACCTGACTGTATGTGTGTTACAAAAATATCTTTTGAAAATGCCACAAGGTTCCAGAAGTCTTGTTCATTCGTGACCATTTGAAATGGAGGGGAAAACATCAAGGCACTCTATGTTCTAGTTTGGCAATTTGGCCATCCAACTCTTCATGATTTGATCTTTTTAAATTTAAACACCTCTAGCCAGCAATCATTTCTCAGTAGCCGGAAAATCCAGACTCCTGTACTTTTTGATTTGATCAGGCTTTGATTATCAGGCTTAGTGTGACAAACAGGGCCTGCAAAATCGTCTTATCTGCATAGGGTAGAAGAGAATAAGTTAGCCAAGATTTTAGGAACATAGCTTTCTAGGATCTGGCTTACGTACTGTCTTTTGGTGTCAGTGCGGCAAATGCGCTTACAGAGTAATAGCAATTTAGTAGCTTTAAATCAGTTTAGTTTAGGATTCATAACCTTTGCCTCCAACTGAGAAGAGAGAGCTTCTCAATTAGTGGAATTATATCAGACGGTGTGAAACAGACGTCAGGGCTGACACTCTGGGTGCTGTGAACTTTCTGTCCTCCTCCATCTCCTGAGCTCTCAGTGTGTGTGTGTCTGTGTGTGTCTGTGTGTGTGTGTGTGTGTGTGTGTGTGTGTGTGTGTGTGTGTGTGTGTGTGTGTGTGTGTGTGTGTGTGTGTGTGTGTGTGTGTGTGTGTGTGTGTGTGTGTGAGTGTGTTTGTGTGTGTGTGTGTGTGTGAGAGAGAGAGAGAGAGAGAGAGAGAGAAAGAAATTATGGAGAGAGGAATAGTGCTACTCCGTTGTATTGGACATGTGAAATCCAAGTGCAAGTCTTGGCCTTTATAACAGGATTACACATACCTTTGGTCTTAGCTGTGTCTTGGCATTAGAGGATCTCAAATGTGCTTACAGACACCTGATTAAACCCTCTTAAGCTGCTGATATTCACTTTACTGGGCTGCTGTCATCTTCGGCTCTAATGATGGTTCAGATGAACTATTATGTATACACGGTGGTTAAAGTGGGATTTGGCAGGAGGGGGAACTCTCATATTTTGTGTCGGCACAAACAAAGAAAAATGTATAGAAGAAGAATGGGATGATATTGTTAATTTATCTGAGATGCCCGAACTGTGTGCCCACGCACCCCCCCCCCCCCCCCACCCCACCCCAAACACACATACACACTTTAACCCCTGTGCTTTTTGCAGTATTCTGACACATACAATTACTTTTATTCTTAGTAGTAGGTTAGTATTTGTTACAATTAAGCATAGTATTTTAGTATGAAGAATGTGATTATTGACTGTATGTGAATGTGATTAGCTGACAGTAAAGCCTCTGAACCGAGCCGGTGTGGACTACTGTACAGTCATTGAGTTCAATCTATTGCCCACCTAGTGGCATGGACACATGAAAATGATCCTACAGTGATTTTTCATGGTTTTCATGGCCGCAGGTAAATAGCTTTGCAGACCACTGGGAATTGACTTGCAAAGCAGCCACTCGCCCCCATACAGCGGGGCCTTGCAGTGACATCATCCATGACAGATGAGTCTGGAGTTCACTGAAGTTCAGAAGAAGCAGGAAAGGTTTTTTTTTATGTGTGTGTGTGTGTGTGTGTGTGTGTGTGTGTGTGTGTGTGTGTGTGTGTGTGTGTGTGTGTGTGTGTGTGTTTAAAACAAGCTTAAAATTCAAGGCTTCTGGTATTTCCCTTTGTTGTAGACAGAAGATCAACTGATATGCCATTTAACGGGACATTTATAAAATATGGCATTTCATCTGATATAAAAATGTCTCTGATAATGGGAGGTGAATTTGCAAAGTTTTGGGTGTTTGTTTGGATGTTTATCTGCCTGAATGTTAATGCTTATTTACGAGAACCAAGCAAGGAACTTTTATCTCTATGAATCAGAAAAGGTTCCAAAAACTATGCGTCACAAATTAGCATGGTCTGGGCCATGTGGACAGACATTTTCTAATGCCAATAATCCTTGAGATTAATAAACAGATACTTTTTTTACCCAAGTTGGGCTTTAGTAGTGGTAGTGAGTGTGTTACTAAAAAAGTCACAGAGGCCGCAGGGAGAGGCAGGATCTGTCTGGAACGTCTGGGTGGTGTCTAGAGAGGGATGAATGTCTTAAGTTGAGGTTTAATGCCTACCATCTTAGCCACGTCATGTTCATTACCTTCTGACAGACTCCAAAACATAACCGAAGAAGACAAGAGTTTCTCCCTTATACTTACATAACATTTTCAGTCTTCTCAAAGTCAGACTAAGTTAAAAGAGGAAAATATTATGAGATAAGTTAGGAAAGTACTTTATTCAGGCATTGCAATGTTTTTTTGTTTGTTTGTTTGTTTGTTTGTTTGTTTTGCTAAAACAACAACAATAATAACAAAACATTATTTGTTATGTCCCCAGGGGGCAATTAGAAGTGGAAGTTCTTACTTCCTACCATGATTGATACAGAATACTCCAGATGAGTCTTAATTCCATCCCCACTGACTGAGATATTCACTGATGTTCAGAAGTAGCAGCGGTGTCCGCTGTGCTTGCTTGAATATTTCAGAATCTTATAATCACTCTCTTTCCAGTTAGGAAATCCAATAATTCTGCTCCTGGGGGGAAGTCTAGTGACTACCTTGCATTGGACTAAATTAAATTTCACAACAGACCGTGCACTCATTCTTTGTGTTTGTACAAATCTTCATTCATGACATTCAGGAGATGACCTTGATGAGTTCTGCTCTGGAAGTTCTCTATCATTATGATCCATCTCATACTCTCTTCCAAATCCTCTGCAGGCTCTGCGGTGAAGGTCTTTCTTTATGTGATTTTCCAATATGCTTTGGACACTTCCTGATCAGCTATTCAGAAAACTGATAGCAAGCCTCTAGTATGTATCAAAACATCATGCAAATGTTATGACTCTGTCCTTCATGCTGGTCATCAGCCTACACAACTATGGGCCTGGACATCTATAATTTATATAAATATAAAATTTATGAAGAGCTCAGTTAATTCTAAGATCATTTGCAATGAATTTACAGAATTTATATGTATTTGGTTCACTTTATTGCCAGTCCATCTCTAATTGGATAGTGCTGGCTTTATTTGTATTGGCTTGATAATAACATTCACATGGCAGTTTAGTTGTAGAGATTACTTTATATATTATAAAAAATATATATAATTTTCTGTATTTCTGAAAATGGACCACCAGGTTTTGCACTTCATTTAGCCTATAGAAATTTACATATGTATAGGCCTATGATATTTTAGTCATTTGAATTTACTTTGAAAGTTATATTTTTTATGTCAAAGTAAAGATTTAACGTCAAAGTGATTTGAGAGTTTGTTGAAATCACCGAATGTTGACAAAACAATCTGCTAAGAACTATGGGCAGTAGTAGGCTATTCTCCCAGGTAGCCTACTTAAGCTCTTTGTCCTGACTCTAACACATGGAGTTAAGCCCCTGGGAGAATACCGCTCTATGATCATAAATATAAACATAATAATCTCATTTTATGCTCCTGCTGCTAATATGTGTCAGAATGAGGCAATGCTCAGGGTTGCCATGCTGAGCGCAGTCATCCAGGAACAAAGGTCACCTGTGTGAATGTCAGAGGTGTTTTGACACAAGAGAGACTCATCTTACTGTATCACTTTAATTGTGCCCCAGTGAACCAAGCATTAGATTTAAAGGGACACCAGGCAACTTTACACCACTGTTTGAGATATCCTTTTTATCAGACAATTAATTTTGGTACCATCTCCAAATGAATTTGGATTATATTTAATCATAAGAAGGGCCGATGAATGGAGGTTTTATTTCCAACAGCCATTCAAGATATGCACTGTACCACTCTGGGTATGGGGGTAGGAACTCCCTCAAAATAATAATAAAAAAAACTAGCTACTGCATGACATACAAACTTTTTTGCTATCAGACATCATAGGCGTGTTCTAGCAGTGTAAGACTCTGGGAAATGTTTGGAAGGTTATGTATGCCTTTTATAGTGCTGTAGCTTACTAGTTTTACAGCAAAAAGTTGCTTTGAGTTTGAGTGATAATTATTTGACAAGAGTTATATTGACTGACAAGGTAAGAAACATAATTCTGGATTCATTCAGCTGCTGGGACAGGTGAGATAGCCTTCGCTTCATTCTCCCATGAGCTATTTCATTTTAAGTGACCTCTAAGCCAGTAAATTAACCTCACAGCATAACTTTAACTAAATAACTAGAAATTGTAATTCCAGAGAAACTACACTACATGGTGTTTTTTGCCCCCAACGTCACCTTCCAGGCAGCACAGCCTAAAAGGCACTACCTCAACCCTATTCCTAACCCTAACCCCCTCAATCCTCATCCTAACCCTAAACAGAGTGGAGTAGTGCCTTGAAGGCAGCGCTGCCTGGAAGGCACCGTTGAGGGCAAAAAATACCAAAGACCAGAAACTACATAGTGCATGCAGAATGTAAAAAAAGTTTTATGTAAGTGACATTTTTGTGCACAAACATCTGATAAGAGAAATAAAACATGATGTGAAATTTTTAAAGAGCAAAAAAAATGTGAAATTTAAAAAATGTCAACAGCGGGCAAATGAGTGCTTACACCTCTTTAATACATTCACTTGTGAGTAGAATACACTACAGGCTTACCATCTGATAAAAAACTCATTCAGTTCAGTTGAAGAGAAGCATCTTGGACCCAAAGCAGACTCACTGGATTAGCTCTTGGGATTAGATTATTTAGAAGCATGATCATAACATATAGCAACATCAGCATAGCGTGTCCTTTAACAGGCTGAATAGATTAACTTGGGCTGGGTACCCTTGCTAGCAAATAGCACTGCCTGCATCACAACAGGGGCACCACTAAGCAAGGACTAACTACCAAGGAGGCACTACACTCAGGGTGGAGAGGCTGGTAGACAAATTAATAATAGTCATAATTGACATTGGCGCCATATCTGTATGAGCGGGGGTCATGTTGTCCCATCGGGGAATAATCGTCGTAATGATGCTGGGTGCGATCGGAGGATCTGGAGTGGTCCATCCAATACGAGAGGTCCGTCTCCAGCCTCTGAAGAAGACGACGAAACAGAAGAGCAACAACTGAATTGAAATGAATGTAAATTTTAAAGGAGATGCAGAATGAGAAAACTATTTTGCCTTGTCTTTGATGAATTAGGAGAGGTTGTGCATGGCCAAAGAGTTATTATAAACATGAAGCATGCTGTGCGTGTCTTTCAAATAAAAATGTTCAACTCAGAAACAGCCACTAAAACATCAGAGAATATTACAAAGCCTCCAAGTGATGTAAGATATCACAAAGCAATTGTAGTTTGATTGTGGCTTCCAAAGAGGGTGCCTTTTAGCCTAAAGGACTCCTTCAATACCCAGCCTCAATCTAAGGTCTTAATTGGGCCTGAAAAGTGTCACTCAAGCTTACTTTTCATAATTTGAAGTTGAATATATTCTAATTTAACATCAGAGAACAAGGTACTGTTCTGTATTCATCCAGTGTATACTGCTAGCCTGACATAGCCCGCCCATAATACGAATGTTCATCCGGTATCCATGGTCTGGGAACGGTCCTCTGGGGCGTGTTTACATCGGTAGAGAGTCTACCGGCCAATAGCGAAGCTGATTAGACGAGCTTTCCAATCGTTTCAAACCAGGAGTGAATGCCCTCCCTCCGCAGTATAATCGCGTCAGGTTAAAGAACCTCCAGACCATGAATACGGATGAACAGCAGTATTATGGTCGGGCTATGTCAGGCTAGTATACTGCACCCCTTTAACAAACATGCATAGTAGCCTAATCGTGGATAGGATATGCCCTCTTTTCAGGCATTCACACTAGCACTCTCATAAAAGTGAGATAAGCCCAGTTCATATTTTAAACAGACATGCAAATAGTGAGGAGGTGATGCATGTTACTGTCAAAAGACCTCTTGAAGATGTATGCTCCTGCCATAATGCCTGTGCTGTGACTAGAAAAAAGGAGCAGTATTTTGGTAATACAAGATGAAGATCTGGGACATCTGCCTGCATTTTCCTTGATTGTAAAGGAACTAGAGACCAGAGGCATCCTTATTTTTACAGTCAAAATCTTTAGTAATGTAATGTTATGTTTTAGTTTCATGTAATGTTTTTCAATGTAATGTTTCAGTTTCAAAAATCAAAGACAAAGTTGGCTGTCTTACATTTATCTGGACCACAAATTAGGGACTATCTCTGGAAATTGAGGTGGCCTGTCACCCATAGTAGGAGCTAATTGAGGACATTTATACATTATACAAATCATTCCAAAATAATTCAAACATTTACAGGTAAATGATTTATAAGATTTCAAAAAGACTCAGATTAAAGGCGTATGACAGAACTGGCAGCCAGACAGCACAGCTTGCCAGGTTAGGATTGGAAATGATCGTAAGTGAATGTGTGTGTGTGTGTGTGTGTGTGTGTGTGTGTGTGTGTGTGTGTGTGTGTGTGTGTGTGTGTGTGTGTGTGTGTGTATGTGTATGTGTGTGTGTATGTGTATGTGTGTGTGTGTGTGTGTGTGTGTGTGTGTGTGTGTGTGACAAGGGATCACGGCCAGACAGACAGAGAAGGTGAGGTCAAACTAATATCTACAGTGGTGGTCACATCTGCAGACCCAGTAGGGACTGTAGAGATCTGAGGCCATTAAAACAATCAGATGCCTCCACCTATCCAAACTGTCAGCTCTGCTCAGTCCAAGCCTCTCATTCACATCTCCATGACAAAGCTGTCATTTTAAGAATAACCGCAGCGTTGACATGGAACTCAGCCTAATGAACTGGGCGTCAACACCACCTGGTTCTCTCCTCTGTTTTAATCCCACCCTCTGTAGAAGTGACCATACAGGGTCATTTCTTTTATTATGGATACTGGCTTGTTAGTGATATTTCAGTCATTCAGATGTAAGAGTGAGTTTGTGAAATGTAAATTTGTATGAAGGCATAATGTTGTCAGAATACCAATGTCTCCCCTAAGACCTAAAATTTCAACCATTTCATATTTACTTGAATTAGAACTAGAACTAGAATGACTCAACTTTCTGATTGACAGATACTTAGAGTCAGCACCAACAAGGGTTCTAGGCTTGGGGGTAAACACTGCCATGCAGCAGGTATTGGGATAAACCAAGCATAATCACAGCCTCATCATTGACAGATATACCAATGGGTTCTTTTTGGGACCCAGCACCAGCAAAGGTTCTAGGCCTGATGAGGGCAAACACTAGCATGCAGGCATTGGGACAAACCAGCCATACTCACAGCCTCATCATAGCCCAGGTACATAAACTGCTGGATCCACTGCTGAACGTCTGGCCTACTGCGGTCCCAAATGTTCCTCTTGGCTCTCCGTAGTGACGCCAGGAACTCTTTGGCCTTGGCTGGGGCCACTGCTACTGCAGGGGCCTTTGGCTGCTCTGCAACTGAAGATGGGAAATGAAGGTTTGGTCCCAAACCGCGGGCGTGGACAGAAAGAGACAGCAGACAGATAGGCAAACAGATGGACAAACTTTGGTCTTTATTTGCCCTCAGCCAGGCCTTCCAGGCAGAGCTGCCTTCAACAGATTACCCTCTCCCCACCCCCACCTCCCCAGCCACAAATCTAGGGTTACAGTACATGCAGGTTTGAGGAGGTTAGGGTTAGGATTAGGGTTTAATTTGTGGTTTCCAGGCAGGGGTAGGGTTACCTCACTCACGTCAGATGATGCGCTACGTAACTTTCGTAAGGCACTTCCGCGCATCGATCTGATGTTGAAGCCCTTCAGAGCAATTTCAAGCCCAATATTTTCTAACCAAACCAATCAGGGCTGCTGGCTGCTGTAGGGGGTGTGACGTAGCGAAGAAGCAACTGTTTTGAATCCAACCAATCCAACAAACGTAACCAGCATCATCGGTTGGTTTCGATGTGATTGGCTGAAGTGTACGTCAATTAAATTGATGGACAAGCCGTTTGTCCAGTTAGATTCAAGTATTTCTGGCTCCTGAAATAACTCGTCTATCGGTGACCATCAGATGTTCACGCGTTAGCGCTACATCTGACGTGAGTGAGGTAAGGGGTAGGGTTGAAGGTGCCATTGAAGGCAAAATATACCATCAAGATAGACAGACAGAGAGAGCAACAGACAGACAGACAGAGAGACAGACAGGCAGACGGATAGACAGACGGACGCAAGCGAGCCCCAACCACCATGGCTACGAGACGGGTGAAGAGCGTCCCGAGGCACGTTGCCCCGCTGCGGCGGCTGCTGAATCCCCCCTATGCTGACAGCAAGACAAAGTGATTGTGACATGTAGCGAAAACCCCAAGGCCACTGCCATAGTCCTTTATCAATGATAATTCTCATTAATAATGATGATGATGACGCTCCCTCTATCACACACACACACACACACACACACACACACGGCCACTGATCAATCACACTGTCTGTGCCAAGCGTCAAGGTCAGAATCTAAAATTAATCTTATCACTTGTGCTCTTGTGTGGACAACACACACTGGAGGTGACGAGAATCAGAGAAGCAAGATGCTGCATTTTGTAAAGACACCGAAATAAAAAAATAAAAACAATAAAGGTTTTGGTAGGTTTACCCTATTTATAGGTTAACTAAGGCAGGTTTATCACTTAAAGGAAGAATCCAGAGTAAATCAGGCCATATCAGGTGGGTGTGTCTGTCTGTCTGGTAGTTGTGTGGAGAAGAACCAAAGAGACTTGGGGGAGGAGGATGTATTTATCTGTATTTATTGACCTTTTATTTATTTATCTGTCTTTACGTCTTGTCTACCTTTTCTTAAAGGGCAACTTCTGTCATTTTCAACAAGGGCTCTATTGCTCAAGCTACTTGAGATCAGCCAATACTGAAGACGCAAGACATTTTGGTCCAACCATATAGGTTTCCTTGAACAGAGAATAATCACTTACAACTAGCCCAATGGGGCAGATTTTTGAACTGTGTTTTCAGCATCTAAACATGCTCCAAATATCACCCCAAAAGCTATGTAACATCATCAGACACATTACAACACACCACTGTAGTGTTTATGACTACAAATGTCTGACAAAGTGGTTAAAATAGTGTTTTTATGCAGTGTTTACAAAACCGTTTTGTAAACAAACAATGTTTGGCTGCTTGTATAAACACACAGTTTTAACAATTTTTGAGCCATTTATAGTCATACACAATACAGTTCTGTGTTGTAAGGTGTCTGTTGATACTTCATAGTTTTTGTGGTGACATTTGGAGTATGTTAAGATGTTAAAAATACAGTTAAAAATTCTGCCCCATTGGGCCAATTGTAAGTGAATATTCTCTGTTCAAGGAAACCTGTATGGTTGGACCAAAATGTCTTGCATCTTCAGTATTGGCTAATCTCAAGTAGCTTGAGCAATAGAGCCCTTGTTGAAAATGACTGAAGTTGCCCTGTAAGTTATATCTGTGCAAACGCACCTTGACCACTTGAATTTCCCTTTTGGGATAATAAAGTTTACTTTATTATTTGATATCCCTGTTCCTTGAGGCTACTGTTATACTATTGATAGCTATCAGAATGGCACAGTTTGGTACAATGTAGCCTAAATATGCAAACTTGCAGCTAAAATAACAGATGTAGGCATATAAAAAACAAAACTTTCATGCCCTCATCATTTAGCGTTGGCTGGCATTGCACTGTTTGGTCTGTGTTGCACAAAATTCTGTCAGTCTCGTACCTATTAACAGCACTTAGCAATGTGAAACAACAGGGCTATGAGTTGATTCCTTCATTCCTTTAACCACCTTCTTGGCATTCACACACCCGTCCCAGATCTTAAATTGAGTTCAATTGTGTTTCAGGGGGCTTTAGGAGAATCAAGCCTGAATTAAGTAAAATTGTTATTTATTCCTGTGACACAAAAAGCATGACTGTTGCCAGAAGTTGCTTATTCAGTTTGTTTATGTAAATAACATAATTTTATGCACAGAGCTTACCATCTCTCTTCTTCAGAAGCTTTCTCAACGGATTCTCACTGGAACTGCCTGTGAAAGAATCAAAGCTAAATTGATCAAATCTCATCTTAGACGGGACATATACAAATTAAATGCTGAATTGGTGAGAATTACATGTAGTTTGGCTCATTAGGCTTTGATATGAATGTAAGCAGACATGAATTTCTGAGGTGCCGGCTGAATAAAGACAGGCAAGCTGTTCTAGAGGTGTCAAGGCACTGCAGTCTGCATACCAGACTGGTTCTGAGCGCTGCCATTTGCCCAGCTTCACATACACACACACACACACACACACACACACACACACACACACATAAATACGCACACACGGAGACACACAAAACACACATACAAATACACATGCACACACACACATAAATACACACACACGGAGACACACAAACACACACACACAAATACACATGCACACACATACACACACACACACACATAAACACACACACACGCACACACACGCACGCACACACACACACACACACACACACACACACTGATTTCAGCTTGGTATAACTGCAACAGCTCAAGTCTTGACTTATTTCTCTCTCTGAACCATCTCTTTCATGAACCCCCATCCCTTTCCACCATTTAACCAAACTCCATTTATTTATTAAACGGCTTTTTTACTTTACTGTAAAAAAAAAATAAAAATAAAAAAATAAATTAAACTACTCGACTTCTTACACCAAAAACTTTTTCTCTCATCTCCAAATGATCAAACATCCCTAGCCCGAGAGGAAAGAACCAAAATAGGCTCCTCTGACAGAGATTGAGTGGCACTAAGAAAAAAACCTTCCATGTTTATCTGACACAACCGTTAGACAGACATAGTGATGGGATGCAGAAACTCACCTGACAAACTGCACACAGACAGAAGAACTACGAGGACCACGAGCTGCTTCAGAAGATGGTGGAGAGCCATGACTGCACCGCAGTATCGTGTCTCTGTATGTATGTGTGTGTATCCCTGTGTGTGTGTATGTGTGTGTATGACTGTGTGTGTGTGTGTGTGTGTGTGGAGGTGAGGCGTGCTGCTGCTACTGTGTCTGGGTCTCCCCTGAGACTGCGGGAAGGAAGGGGCAGGCCTGAGGCAGGCAGGCAGGCAAACATTCCTCCTCCCAGAAAGACGTTTGTTCCCGCAGAAGGAATGCTGTAAACTCGGCCCACAGTCAGAGCAGCTTGGGGTTGACAGGCAGGCATGGCTAGGCAAGGCAAGGGGTGAAGACTAGAAGGTAAATGGTGACGGCCGGATCGGTTGCCTAGTAACAATAAACAATCTAAAAACATTTTTAAAAATCGTAAAGTTAATACTTAAATCCCATCCTCTACTTTTGTTTTTATTTGGTTTTGTAACTGTAACAGTATCCGCAAGATTCTGTGAGAGTGTACAGTAAACGTTTACCATCTAGTTTTTACCAAGACAAGGCAAGGCAGACAGGCACCCACACAGAGACAGAGCCTCTCTGTACAGCGTCCAGCAGGCCAAAGCTTGGCTGGCCTGTGAGACTTGAATGTTTGTTTGCCACAGGGCCGTCGCAACAGGACAGGGAAACCAGGCAATTGCCTGGGGCCCCAGGCTGAAAGGGGCCCCCAACATTAACTGTATAATTATTTTAGTAGTTTAGTTGGTGTTTTTCAATGAAATATGACTTGTCTGGAGTTAGACAACTGTAAGTTCAACACAAATAATTAATGAAATATGCTTGAGGATTGTAATAATTTGGTTAATGTAGGTTTCTATGGGAGGTGAAGGGCCCCCATGTCCTGTTTGCTTGGGGCCCCTCTCAGTACCTTGAAACGGCCCTGCAGCAGGCTAAAGCTTGGCTGGGTTGTGAGACTCGAGTGTTTGTCTGCCATCTCCACTAACAGACACAGTATTTTTCCCCCCAATGCATGGCTCTCCATCTGCAGACACGCTGAGGCGCAGCAGAACTTGCAGCCCAAAAGATTTCATTTCAGACGAATGCAGGCCTGATACCGTAGTATTCAGGCGCCGTGCCTGATTGCAGGCGTACCAACATGACTGTGGGAAAAAATGCTTGCTTTGATATATACAGGTGGGATTAAAGTATTAAACTAAAATTTAAATGTTTTCTACTCATTGTACCCTCGTTGAGGTGATGGGGATTGATAAATGACATGTTCAGAGTTAAATGTGCATCCTTGTAACTAGTTGAAAATATGGAATTTCATAACCAAGTAGTGTTCTATATAACAATATAATATAACATCCCCACCTCCCCACGATGGAAGAAAAGTTCAGGCTCAGAATTTCTTTTCACTATCAGCACTGCTAATGGGACAAAACACAGAGTATGGCCACAAATAGGAGCCACTTGAATGAATTCAAATCAGAAACATGATCATGGCATTGGTGTGTGCAACAGTGTGTGTGCGTGTGAGTGAGTGTGTGTGTGTGTGGGGGGGGGGGTTGTCAAATGCAGGCAGAATCATATCAGCGGCTGAGAAAGACATGGTCACTGATGTAAAAATGATGGACAGAAAATGTAGTGGCCCATATCTGCGTATTTATCTGATATTTAATTCCTGAACCACTGAACATTTCATTTAAAAGAAAACTGACATCTATAAAATATTTTCAATATGCCTGTGCAGTGCACTGTACTGTACATAATTATGACATATATGCCACCATATTCATTATTTCATTATTAATGCATTAATGCACTATTTCATCTAAAAGACATGTGATGAGCTTAAAAACTACAGATATGTACTGTTTAAAAGATTCATCATAACTTATAAAATACTCTGTTATATTTAATGTATTAATTAAAAAATAAAAATACTTCTGTAGTTCTCTGTGGTGTCTACGGAAAACACATCTTGGGGTTATTTTTTTGTCAAGTTGCTTTTCTGGCATAACAGGAAGCATATTTCTAGACAGAAGGGGCAAACAACTTGGGGGGATGGAGACAGATGTTTCTCAATATGCAATAAACATGCAAACCCCTGAATCCAACTGCTAGCTTCACCCGAGCTCTTTTAACTCAATTTCCTGCCTCTGCTTTAAAGTGATGCTGCATGGGCTCTGGGAGGCACGCCTAGAGCAGCCAGTATACTGTAGCGGGCGGGCGGGCCGGCGTCCTGTGAAAGGTTTGTCATCGAGGAAAGTTATACTCCTTTCTGCACTCCGTTTCTCGGCAAACAAACAAACAAACAAAAATAGTGGAGCATGCAGTGCAGAGTGTTGTACTACACAAGGTTGTCATGACTGTGTGTGTGTGTGTGTGTGTGTGTGTGTGTGTGTGTGTGTGTGTCTATGTTTCCAAGACCATACAGTATTTGGTCACTAGTTTGCCAGTGAAGAAAGAGATGCATTACGATTCAGGCTCAGTTTAAGGATTACATGTAGACTGCTATGGATGTTAAGCAAGCAGACAATATGTGAGTTTTCAACCTGTGCTAGGTCTAGGACAGGGGTGGGCAATTATTTTGGCCGAAGGGACACATTGGGTTTTAGATTTTGACTAACGGACCGGGTGTTAACAGTCAACCGGTTGATGCCGGTAAATTGGCAAGTCTCAAACCAGTAGGAGGACATGTTAACATGCAGGTTTTAAAAGGGTGAGATTTGTATTTCATGAATACAACAAATTTGATAAATCAGTCCTAAAATCTAAGTCACCTTGGGAATTATTTTATTTTGGGAAGGCTCCACGGGCCGGATTAAATAGCTCAACGAGTCACATGTGTTTGCCCAGGTCTGGTCTAGGGCCTTGTCTGTGAGTTCTGCATATCGCAACTGCCAGGTGAAATCCATGTATGTATAAGTTGGGGGGAAAAAACATGTGCATACATTTACACCAGTGGTTCTCAAAGTGTGGTCCGGGAACCACTGGTGGTCCGCGAGCAAGCTCAAGTGGTCCGCCAGAGGATTAAAAAAAAATATATATGTGAATTTAGTCTATGTTTCTTACAAACATTATTTGAAGGCAAAAGATTAATTGTTCACTGAATACTAAGAGGCAGCCCTCTAATTAAAAACTTCAGGCTATCTGAATTTGAAGTGCATAGAAAAGCCTTTTAAAAATGCTTGAATTGATAAAGGATAGCACAATGTGAGGGGGCCCGAGGGCAGGTGGTCCCTGAAATTTTTTGGGGTGGGCAAAGTGGTCCTCGGTCTGAAAAAGTTTGAGAAACCCTGACTTACACAAATCAACATTTTAAAAATAACTGAAAATAATGCTGTTATGGTAACATTACCATATTCAAAAAGTTAGGGAATGCGCGCACATCAGTGGCACAGGTGCTGGACCAAACATAGGCTAACTGAAAGGAAAATAAAGGTCCGCAACACTGTTTGATGCTTATTTTCCTTAACATTACCATATTGTCATATAGTTTAAAATGTGTACAACTCACATATCAACATGATGGCTGACGAGTATTGTTTAATGAAAACAAAAAAATGGACTTCAGAGGATTTTACCTGACAGCATACTGGAGTTTCTAGCAGTTACTGTGCGTTCAGACCGAAAGCAAATCAGGCGACACGGGCGACGGAAGTAATTGACTTTGTATGGAGACGGGCGATTTGAGCGACAAAGGTGGAAGGCGACTTGGGCGACGAAATTTGGGCGACTTGGGCGATAAAATCAAGTTAAACTTTGGTTAACTTTATGTAATGAGCTATGATGCGGTTGGGCGATTACCAATCAGAATGTCGATGTACTGGTGAGATGCCTGTAGAGAAGTAGGATTGAACGTTTTAATGCTAACGTCATGGGCAAATTTGGCATTTTGTTTGCTGTGCTCAAACGATGTTTCTAGGGAGTCTTCGGCGACTCTTGGCAATTTATCGCTTGCGGTCTGAACGTACAGTTACATCACTGTTATCTAACCCCCAAGTCCAGAGTCGACTCCCATTATGTCTTCCGGGCAGAATGTACAGCAGTTAGTGATTTCAAAATATTTATTGGCTTTAATTTCATGCTGTCCATCAATGCCCAAAACATGCTATCTGAACCCCCACGAGCCGTGAGGCAAGATATTAGATTTCACTCTTAGAGAGCAGAATCACATTTATGACCTCAAACCATGAAAACCTCAATTCTCATCCAAGGCACAGCATCTGTTTGTTATTGAGTAGGACTGTCAAGCACAACATGTATCCGAACCCCCCCCCCCCCCATACATATTTATGCCCACGATTTCTTTCTGCCTGTGGAATTATCATTCTACCTTGTTAGCAAATTAGATGTGCCCCTCCACAAACATTTTTGCTTTGCAAATGTGATTAGGTATCAGCATAGTTTACCATAGTGTGAGGCCGATCAAGCGTGTCTCCAAGAGTGCAAAGCGATAGCATCACTACAGAGACATTTTCAGAACACCTAGACACACTGAGGAATCGACAATAACCCCAAGTGTAGAGTTAGAGAAAGGGCGAGTATTCAAATTGACAATACTGTATCTGTGGCATTCACAGCGTAGGCCAGTGTAAATGCTGTCTCTCTTGGGCCCTTCCCTCAGAGGCATAGCACCAAATTCTGGGCCCTGTGCACAAGCAGTGGTCATGGGCCCCCCTCACTGCCTGGAATACAATTCCAGACTCTTCAAGGGCCCTCTCCCCCCTCTTGGGGCCCTGATAACTTAGTCCTCCTTTTCCCTCCACTGCAACGCCCCTGCCTTCTCTGCAGTTAGTGTAAGCATCAACACTTTTTTCTGCATGCCACCTTTGAGGCTGCCGAGTACTGTTTATAGATATCAGAATGACAGCATTTGGTAAAACATACACAGACAACAACAAAATTGTGCAGTGCACCCTAACTTTTTCAATTACAAACAATATACGAGGTGCACCCAAGAGTGACAGGGGCTAGGTAAAACTTCTACAAATTTATAAGGGAATAGAAAAACAAAACTTCCTTGCTCTCATCTGTTAGAATTGACTGCCGTTTCTTCTCCAAATTTGGTCATTCTCATACCTATACTGACAACACTCGTCGTAAAACAATACGGTTACAGGATGATTCACACAGGATATTCCCTTTAACCCCTAATGAATGTTCCAGTCCCACCCTGTGAAGGAAATATAGAATGGAAAACCACTTTTACACTGGCTTTGATGAATTAAGAGAGGCTGTGCATGGTCAAAGAGCTATCATGAAGATGACACGTGGTCCTGTCCTCTTTCATATGGAAATCTTAAATTTGGAAATAGCCACTAAAAAATGGGCAAATTAGAACAAAACCTACAAGTGATGTCAAATGTGTTAATGTGTTATGTAACACACTCTCATATCCAAGACAAATTTCTCTATCTAGAGACAATAGAGGCTCATCTCATCTTATTTAAATAGCACAAAGCCATTGCAGTTCAATTAGGGTGGCCAGAGAGGGGCGATGTTTAGGCAAAAAAAAATCGATACACATCTTGAATGTGGTGTTAATTGGGCTTGTAAAATATCACTTTGTCTTATTTCTGACAAAGTACAATTGAACATGTTGTATTTTAACATCAGAGGACAAGGTACAATACTCAATTAATACATTCTATGTCCCCTTTAATATTTGTTTTTCACGTATCTATCTATGTTCTCTCCTCCAGCTGAACTGGGGCAAGGCTCCTGTTCTAAGGTGCTTTAAGGCCTTCACCATCTGAAGGCAGGAAAGAACTAAAGCCTTCAGGCAAGCAGGGTTTCTCAAGCCCTTAAGACACACATTCCTTTTAGAGGTTTGGCTATTCACACCTGTGATCCGCCTCTGAAAATGAGTGGGAACCAACTAGTCTGAGGATTTAACACAGGCTGCTATACAGGAACGGAATATTGAGTAGTTCAAATGAGACACAAACCATCCTTTTCTACTAGAGATTAAGACAGACCTATCTTCAAAAATGTATATGTTTGCATATATTTTCATACATTGTGGTTTAATTGCATCAGAAAGCTCTACTATATTCTGACTGACTGTGAGATACTGTATTTTGCTATTGCAGTGAGATGCCGTCATGAAAAGTTAAGCTCAGACCTTATTTTCTTACAGTACGATAACTAACACAACATTTGCATTTGAACAATAATATTTGAATGCAATCGCCATTATACGCTGAAGAAGGGCTCTGCCCAAATAAAAAATAGAAAAAAATCTGAAGAGTGCTGTCCTTCACTTCTTTTATTCATGTATGCTTTACGTGGGATTCAGCACCCAGTTTAAAAACTTCTATGTATCAGTATAGGCGATAGTGTGAGCGCGTCTCCTCCACTTCAATAATATTTGAATGCCACTAAAAGAGAGACACATCTGTGGTTGTAATTTTTTATTTATTGCAAAATGTGTTTTCTGGTGAAGTTTTCATCCAGTTTTATTGATGAAATATTTCCAAAATGGACAGGATACTGTAGTAGCCCAGAGAATACGCTCCACCTCCAGCGCTTGTACGGTATCATACTGTAAAAGTCTTTATGGAACTCCAGTCTATAGCGAGGGCACTGAGAGAGATGAACATAATGTGCTGCATGTGTGACCTCTTACTCCTCGGGGGCTGGGGGGTCGTAACCCAGGCGACTGGCGGAGGGGAAGTGAGCCCAGAAGGTCCTGGCTAGTTCCTGGATCTTGTCGTATCCAGCGTGAGAACGCAGCTCCTCCACCCAGCCAAAGAAGTCCGAGGATGACAGAGCCCAGTTGGGCATGCTCTGGGTCTCTCGCACACCTGCTCACGGGCCAATCAGAAAGAGGAGTGAGAATTATAGTGACCAATCAGAAAGGATTTCATAATCTCAGAACAGAAGAATAGGCTTTAAGACAAATAATAAAATGAAAAAGGATGGTATTTCGTCACAAGTAATCTAATCTTTCCCTTAAAACAGTTTGGACATATTTCCAACAGTTTTTCTTGATGCAGAACATATTATCACTGATTGCAGAACATGTGCAGTGCAATATGCAGCTATTTCAAAGGGGAAATTTGCTTCTGTCTTTTGCACCTAATGTTGACCAAATGGGCAAAGGGAAAATGAAAATGACAGTAAGTTACTGTGCTCCCTTCGGTTAGTGTAAGTTGCCAGTTCACTATTTGGTCTACTGTACTGTACTGTAGGTGGAAGCACATTTTTTGCATTCTCTTTTTACATGACTTGAACTGATTTACTCCAGGTTTCTTGCAAATATGCTTACATACAGTGGAAATGCTTCCAGTGATAAACTTGGTAAGATACAATACACACTCATTTTTCTCTAATTCACAAATAAAGTACCTGAGCTGCAAATACCCACATTCACTGAGATTTTTTTTTTTTTTTTTTTTTTTTTGAGAGTTTTTGAGACTCCTTTTTTATACTGTGGGACTCGTCCTTGCATTTTCAGCCGCCAAATAAACACACACAAAGAACCATCAGCTCTGAGCTCTTGAAGATTTTTGAGACTCTTGTACACTGTGGACACATCCACACACACCACCACACACACACACAAACAACCACACACACACAACACACACACACACACACACACACACATACAAGGAAGGCATCTTCCATCTGACCCAGGTCAGCCAGCCAGCGAGGCTATGTTCACCGTGAATGAAAGTCAATTTTAAAAATCACTTACCTGATTCCTCGCTGCACTTTACCTCTGCAGAGGAAATGGAGAGTCGGGTTAGAGAGATAACACACACACACATTTTGTTTTGTTTTGTTTCTTACTTTCTTTTGACATTTTCGTCACCTTGGGTGTCATGTTTTCGATTCTCTGGAGTGGGAGCAAGAATACTAGGCTATATCATCAACAACACCCAGGAGACAGATTAGATTTCCTGAACTCTAAAAGTAAAACTCTTGGGGTTTATGGATGTGACATTCAACAATATGAATTTGACATAAACAAAAAACAGAACATGAGCATGCATAGCACTACTTCATTATTTGATATATTTCTTTCTTGCAACCTACATGTAGGCCTACTCAGCTGAATACAAATTGTTGAATTTCATACAAACACATATTACAAAATGAATGACATTTTATCAGCTTCATATATGTGACAAAAGATATTTTCATAGCATTGCTATTTTATTCACATACTATGCCTGAACCTCACTTTCCCTTAGCGATTTTCATAGGCCAACACATAGAGCAGGTATATGTTGACAACATGCATATATAAACATCAGTATGGTCTATTACGTAAGTTTGGGAGTGTCGGCATATCTCCCCAGTGCAAGATATCAAAGCAGTCAGAGTAATGCCATTAATGTAACACGACATAAAAGCTAAATTTCTAAGGGAAGTGAGGGAGCTTTATAAATGAGCAGTGTCAAGCTATTTGTCAAGCTATTTGTAGCTCTTGTTCCTGCAGTATCTGACAAATGCATTTTGAAGCTCAAAAAGATGTTTAAATTTTGACGTGACTTTTCCACAATATAAAAGGGCTTAGCATTTACATTTTAAACTTTCTGCTCAGAAGAACAAGTTTTGTCACGCTCTGTCTCATCTTTTGATTCACCTTAACAAAATAAAAACAGTAGCAACAGAATTAGAATTTAGAGGTGCCGTGTGGAAGTGTTCCAATTCCAAATGGCATGAGGTGTGACGGCCTTACCTGAGAACCAGAGGAATCCGAGCAGAAAGGTGCACAGAAGCAGACTAAGACGAGACATGATGGGGATCTCCTCTCCTCAAACACACAAGCACAACTGGCCAAGACAGATAAAAACTACATCAATAAAACACACACAATAATAACCATCTTGCGTCATGGAGTACAAAAATTCAGATGTAAAAGACCTTGACAACACAAAAGAATGTGAAATATTAAAAACAGTTTTGTATCAGTTTCCTACTGCATCAGACTCATCTTACACTTAGAGCTGTTCAGTTCCCAAGGTGTCTGCTGCCTCTGTAAGCCTGAATGAAGTGGTGCTGCCCAGTCTTTCCAGCTGCTCTATGGTATGGAGCATGTATGTGTGTGTGTGTGTGTGTGTGTGTGTGTGTGTGTGTGTGTGTGTGTGTGTGTGTGTGTGTGTGTGTGTTTGTATGTATGGGTTTGGGTCTAGTCTCAGTTCCTGTGTTGGCATGTTTGTCTTTCACATGCACCCTTCATGCCCTGGTTCCCATCCCATATGGTTGGACAGTCTCCTTCCTACGTCCACTCAACTTTTAGCACCTTTGCTGGGGCATTCCACTCAAAGAGCACCTTTGTGGAACAGAGACCTTAAAAGTTAAGGAGCGAATGCAAGGGTTCACCCAGAGGTCGGCTTAGAGACCATGCGAAGCCTCGGCCTTTGTGGAATCTCACTTTCAAAATCTCTCCTCTTAAACCCAACACAGGATCACAACGATTCAAATCGGTCACCGAAACACACATATTGACTCTGATCTGTCACCCAAAACACACATCTTACAGTAAGTGTTTCTCAAAATCGAGGAACCATGGTGGGAAGGCTGCTTTTCCAAGTCAATGTGTGTCTTGCCAAGCAGTGTTCCAATGTCAAGGATACTTCTAAATTCTATTGAGGACTGAGTTCTTCATTCGCAGATTTTTCAAGGCTACACTGATGGAACCTTTGTTGAACAGAATAACAAGCTATACCCATCTACATAAACTACATACTTCTCAAGGTATGCGTGTAAAAACTTCTACCTAATTGATCCCTTTCTCCAACAAAGGGTTTTACACTTCGGCGTTACTGATCCTGATTCTTTAAGTCTATAGACACAAGGCATAAAGAAAAATGGTGTAGAAATATTTTTTAGATTTCTAAAACACAAACTGAAGTAATACAGTGAAATAACTATAGAATCTTTAGAGTATTTACCCAGATATACTGTACTCCCAAATGACTCTTAATCCTTTAAGCATTATCTTAAGAAGGTGAAAGCCAGAGTTCTAAGAAGTTATGATCTAATTTGACCCAAGGGACGGTTCACAAAGGGGCCTTTGAGAGGGAGGGATGATAGTCATCTTAAAAGCAGAGTTAAATTTGAAACAGACGTTGTGTGGCAGGTGTCAACATACAACTAGGCTACAAAAAGGTTTTTACTGTATGTGGCATATTAATGTTGTTTATAATTAAATGAGCAAAATGTTTTATTTTTTATTTTTTTTTAACTATACACAGTGCAGCTCAATGGTGTTTTTTGTCCTCTACAGCACCTTCCAGGCAGCACTGCCTTAAAGGTACTACTTAAACCCTATCCCTAAAACTAACCCCCATTAACCCTCACATTAACCCTAGATCTCATGGGGTAGTGTTTTGAAGGCAGCACTACCTGGAAGGTGCTGTCGTGGGCAAAAAAGACCAATGCAGATTCCTTCTATCACACACTTCACACACACACACACACACACACAAAACCTCTCGTAACAAAATATCTTCCACCCACATGCACTTTGAGGTGACCTCACACACCTCTCACTCCCAGTCCCAAACACAACCAGAGAGAGACTCACTCACTCCTCCACTCCCCCAGCCTGCAGGGCTCCTTAAAGTGTCCCTCATCTGCCGGCTCTCAGGGCGGCCAGGCAGGCAGACAGAGTGACTACCCCGGGATTAAGACCCTGGCCTGGGTTAATCCACTCAATGCGTCACTTAGTGACTGTGGGAACAACCTGAGTCAACAGAGCAAGACTGATCTCACTGTACTGTCTGTACCTGTGATGTGATGTATGTAGGCTACCACAAGGGACACAGCAGGGCCGTTTCCAGGTAAGGGTCCCCAAGCAAACAGACATGGGGGCCCTTCACCCCCCATAAACAACTACATGAAACACATTGTTATAATGTTCAATATAATTTTTTGTATTGAACAGTTATCTAACTGCAGTTTAAAGTCATTTTATATTGAAAAACACTACCAACTAAAATGGTTAAACATGCCCTTTTGGCCTAGGGCCCCAGGCAATTGCCTGGTTTGCCTGTCCTGTTGCGACAGCCCTAGGCACAGGGGCTGCAGTGATGGGGTGTTCAAACCAACCAATTACCAGGCTTTTGCCTAGGGCTCAGCCTCAGAGTTCAGAGGAGGCTCAGAGGATAGACAGAAGGTATTGCAATGTAAGAGGCGAAGGCTTTAACAATGGGACAGGTAAATCAGTCAATTGGATATTCTTCAGAGTTGTAGGGTAATAAAAATATTGGCTACCACAGCATTTCTATAATGACTGTTTCAAAGTCTTTTTTACTTTCATGCCCTGATGAAGATAAAGGATTGTTGAAACACGTAGTCATGTAGCCAGTATTTAAAGGCTTTTAAAACCTTTTTATTTTTATTTTTCTATTTTTTGCATTAATGTCTTGAAGGCCCATTTTCGATGACCCAGTATAGCAATCCCCTTTCCTTTGGTATCTTTTTAACTTTTATTCAGGGCATTGCCAATAATGTTGAGAGTTCCCATACCTTCATAGCCCTTCTACGTAGCTCTGCTCAATAATCATTTCCCATCACAACTCTGTCTGCTGTTGTTCGTAGAGATCAATTCCATACTGCCCTAGCAAGCAGGATTAGGACTTGTGAGAGATAACCTCGGGTTTCTGTTGTTGTAGGGTAGCTTACTTCACACCTCCAGCTTGCAATCAATCATTCGTCAATGGTGAAATGCCAGACCCTAAAAGCTAAAGCGTAGACCAAAAGGATGGCGAAAGTCAGGCTATCCCATACCACTGGAGTTGCAGCTGTATTGTGTTTAGGACATAGGGTTATACAGGTCCAAATGGAACCTCAGTACCACATGTTCAGAGGTGTTCACAGACAGACTTTGTGTCAGTGAGTATAGTAAGCAGCAGGCTTACTTGTGTCAATGCAATTGTTATTCAAGTAGCGCCATCTACTGGGACCGGAATGAATGACAGCCGCCCTACACCAATGTGCCAACTCCTCTTATGTTGATACTGTATGTGTATGTGCAGAAAGCGGAGCAACCAGGGCTTAAAGCAAAATGTATTCCATCAGTTATAGAAGTGAACTCTGAATAAGCTATTTCTTATTTACAAATTTTTGACAGCCCAACCAAAGTCTGAATTCAGGCACCTAGACCTTAAGACCTGGACATTTAGACCACTGCGGGGAACATTAAATTAGGTCAAAACTGTTTAAAAGACAGCCTATATTCCTTTATATATCTTAGCCTCTTTTAGTTGTAGACCAGCTAAGCTAAAGTATGACACCCTTTAAATTATTTATGTAAACACAAAATTCACAGAATTTTATAAGATTCAATTTTCTTGGTCACCACCATCTGCTTAGAAAATTAAAAACACACATACACCAAAAATGTATTTCATTCAGTGTTGCCGGTGTAAAAAAAATGCAGTGGACTACCTGAGAGCAACACAAACCCTTCCTAAAGACTTCATATAGGACATAGGCCTATATTAGTGTTACCTCACTCACGTCAGATGATGCGCTACGTAATCTGACGTGAGTGAGGTAAATATTAGTGCTGGTGATGGGGAACATTTTTTTGATTATTCACCTTGAAATCACAAATCATTTCCACCAGTAAGAATTTGAATGCCTGGGGTGAGTTACATCCTGATCAAAGACACTGATGCTAATAAGTTAGCTTTGTTCTTCTCAAATGAGGCAATTCACGCATATCCCCTACCCCAACTGATTCCCCAAACATCAAGTAACTTCTCGATCTACAATAGGCTAATTCATGTCCACGTGAAAAATATCAGGGAAGAGCGATGCGACAAAGACTTCAAATTAAACAGAAAAAGGGGCGCACCTTGCATCAAACGTCCTTTATTTGTGCACAGACTCGTTTCGCTGTGTGCCTTCTTCAGTGTGCAACAATGTTGTATATAAATAAAGGATGTTTGATGCAAGGTGCGCCCCTTTTTCTGTTTAATTTGAAGTTTTCATTTGGGCCAGCACCCTTAAAAGTAATAATGAACCCTGAGTGAAGCCTGCTCCCTGCTACAATTTACAATGCGACAAAGACTTGGAATGGAGAGTTTTGGACAATGCTAGTCCACTGTGGTGCATGTTTACTTCACCCTCCACTGTTGTTATAGAGGAGTGAGTGAGGCCATTGCATTTGTCCAGTTTGACTAAATAGCCGAGCTATCTTCTTCTAGATGAAACTGAGTGCAACGTATGTCAGGAAAGTGGAAGTATATCAATCAGTTTTTTTTTTCTTCCTTTTTTGATTGATCACTTGAGTAGAAGCATTAATTTTGTGGTGGATTCCTATTCTACACCCAGAGCTACACCACACATAATATATTTAGATGGAAAAAGGGAGTGGTACTTTCCTATATCCCACATCATCATATTATACACCTTCAAAATTAACGTGACGCCTTACATATTTCAAACACAATTCAGTTCATTTTTGCAAAAAAAAGAAGACATTTTTTAATTGAAACAACGGTCTCTCAATTCTAACCATACTGCTTCCGTACAGTTCTAATAGGCCTGGAACTAAATTATATACGCATCTTATTTCTTCCTCTTGTTTTAAATAGACATACAGATGACACATTTTAAATAACGACGCTCAATAACATTCAGACATATCAAAAAAGGATGGGTGGGCAATCATATGTTAACTTTTACTGGTAAACATAGTGTTTTGTGTTTGTGTTTATATATATATGTCCTCTTTTATCAGTGGCCATAGATAAATACATACAATATATCTCTGATCTGAGGGTTTCAAACAGTAAATATCAAAGTGTGTGTGTGGAGGGAGGGAGGGGGGGGGGCAGTGGGGAGGAGGGATTGGGGTGGGGAGGGGGGGTACACATAAGTGAATACAAGGGTGGCACATTTGGTTGGACATCATCCACAAACATTCAACTGAAAACAGACAACAGGCTTCCCTTGTCACTTCCACATTTGTCCACCGGATGGCACTCTTTTGCTTTCCTTCAGACGGCTGAGACGCACTTCAGAGAGGACGGGTCCATTTCCTGAGACGGCTCTCTAAGATGTGTGCTTTTGCACCATCACACAGCTGGCACAGCTAGCTATTTAGCCTGTAAAAAATACCTGTGTATTTGTTTGGATATTGTTCATTTATAACATAACAGTTCTGTCATTCGATGTGTTGGAGAAACTCTCCGAGAGCGCAATTGGTGGTGGGACTGGCATTTCCAACCAGAGCGGAAAAATAGATGAAAAAGCCCTGCTTTTAAGGAAAGACGAGTTTGATGTACTTTACTTCTTCTTTTTCACCACTCTATCTTTTTTTCCCCCATCTTCAACAGCTACTCTCACAACACAAGAGTTTGTGACATGGAAGGTTCTAGAATGGGAATGCTGCTAGCCTGAGCTCTCTCTCTCTCAGAATGTTCCAGCAAGCTGGAGCTGGAGGTGAAGGAGATGAAGAGCCGGTAGCCAAGGCAATGAGTGAGGGCGGGGCTTTACTATGGTCACTTAGTGAAGGCAAGTTCCTCTTTTTATGACACCTTCTCCACAAAATAAACAAAAAACAAAACAAAACAACAAACAAACCCTGGAAAGTGCAGGGCACACTTTCAAACAAACACAAAATAAAACAAAACAATGAAAAACACAAAAACAAAATAGGCCCCGGGACGCTTTAAATTAAGATGTGAAACAGCTCGTACCGCCAGTTCTTGCTAGTGCCATGACAATCTTATTAAACATCACCAGGATTTCACATTTGGCTCCAAGTTGTTGAGTCGTGTTTGGATCATGGTTGTTTACTGAAAGTTCTCGTTTGCTACTATTTGTTAAAAGTTCTTTGTCTTCTTTAAAGTCGTACAAGAGGAAATCAACATACTGTATATATCTCTGTACAGAGTCCACTCCTAAGGCTCGCTTTCAGGCAGGGTTGGTGCGTATATGGTGTGTGTACCGTACGTATTTGGGTACGTCTGTGTGTGTGTGTGTGTGTGTGTGTGTGTGTGTCACAGCAGAGGTTTGACAAGGTAGAGCTTGTCCCCTTGCTCGCTGGTGAAGATGGGCGCCTTCTTGTAGTGCTCCACCAGCTCGTCCATGGTGTTGAAGCGGCGCTGGCCGATGCAGTAGACCCCCTCACTCAGCTGCACCTTAAAGTGCTTGTTCTTCCCAACCGCCTTCAGAGAGATGGAGAAATCACTCGGCTATAGGACAGGAGAGAGAGAGAGGGAGCAGGGGAGGAGAGGGGAAGAAAGGAAGAGTTGATAGGAGGAGGGAAAGAGAGAAAGACAGAGAGAGGACAAGAGAGAGAGAGAGAGAGAGAGAGAGAGAGAGAGAGAGAGAGAGAGAGAGAGCAGGGAGCAGGGAGGGAAGGGATGATGAAAGGAAGGGATGATGCGAGGAGGAAGAGAGAGAGAGAGGGAGGGAGAGAGAGAGAGAGAGAGAGAGAGAGAGAGAGAGAGGACGAGATAGAGAGAGAGAGGACAAGAGAGAGAGAGGACAAGAGAGAGAGAGGGAGCAGGGAGGAGAGAGGGGAAGAAAGGAAGGGATGACAGGAGGAGGGGAAGAGAGAAAGAAAGAGAGAGAGAGAGCGGGGAGAGAGAGGGAGCGGGGAAGGAGAGAGGAGAAGAAAGGAAGGGATGATGGGAAGAGAGAGAGAGAGAGAGAGAGAGAGAGAGAGAGAGAGAGAGAGAGAGAGAGGGCAGGAGAGAGAGAGAAGGAGCAGGGAGAAGAGAGCAGAAGAAAAGAAGGCATGTTGGGAGGAAGGGAAGAGAGAGAGAGAGACATAGAGAGAGACATAGAGGGAGAGTGAGTGAGAGAAAGAGAGAGAGAGGAATTCAAGGGAAAAAGGGGTGACAGAGTTGACGTAGTAACAATAGGATATTAAAAGGACAGAGGAAATAAGAGGTTTGGGGGTGGGCAAAGATGAAATGAAGTTCAAATTAGATTCTCAACAATCAAGAGAAGCTTGTATAACCCAGAGGGGTAAACACATTCATTTTCCGAGAGCAAAGCAAATCAATGCACACACTATCCCGATGGCATTAGGACACAATGCAGAGGGAAAACCACTTCTGAGTCCTTCATCAACCACCCCCAATTATAGTATAGCCAGTGCTGCAATATTCAAATCATTAAATGGGTTTGTGCAATATCAACATGAAGGCTCTAAATTGTAATAATATTCTATTTCCCAATAGCTACAATAGCCATTGTGTACTGATTTATAATTTAATTTCAGAGCATGAGCAGAGCTGAGCTGAGTTTAGTGTGGGATGATGATGATTCTGGTGAATGGACTTGCAAACAAAACAATAACCAATCATAGCAACTAACATAGTTGCTACCTTAGTTAGCAAATATGCTTTTGGGTCCGTTTCCCAAAAGCATAGTTGCTAACTAAGTCAGCTAGTATGTTGGTTGCAATGCAATTTCCTATTGACAACTAACTAAGTTGCTAACAGGTTAGCAACTATGCTTTTGGGAAACACACCCCAGAATTCTAGGAACCAGAGGTCCGTTTCCCAAAAGTATAGTTGCTAACCAGCTAACCAAATTGTTTTTTTTTTAGCAACAGCAATCGGTGACCCTGAATAAGAAGGCTATGGTTTGAAATGCTCTTTGAAAGTTTTTAGAGGATGGAATTACTCACCGATGACTCGCTATCCCTCACCAGGAAGTCTCCCTCCGCGCCCCTCTCGTTGAGCGCACATTCCGCCTGATGCCGCGTCACTTTGCCGTAGTACCAGTCCCTCCCGGCGAACTTGCCCGTGCGCGAGGGCCCCGTTTGCCCGGCTGACCCGCCCAGTGCCGGGTGGTGAAGTGTTCCCCCAGGCGCTGGTCCGTCGCTCAGCACCACCACGTAGTTCTTGGGCACGAGGCCCAGCTGGCCGCGAGCGTTACGGCACTTCCACCACTCGGGATCGTTCTCGGGCTTCTCTACCACCTCCATGACCTCGCCCTTCTCGAAGTTCAGCTCCTCGTCCGTCACCGAGCTGAAGGGGTAGAGCGTCTGGACTGTGTGGAGAACCCCGAGTTGTGACGACTGCTGCTGCTGCTGCGACTGATGCTGTTGTCCGCCATTGCTGAGCCCACCGGCCCTCTGCTGCTGAGAAGTCGTGTAACCCAGGCTGGCCTGGAGCTCACCAGCGCCCCCTAGTTCCTCTCCGCCTTCCTCCATCACGTAGTTGGAGGGGAACCAGCCAACCTGAACAGAAATGGATTATGGCCTATTTTGCACATTTGCCCAAATGTTAATATAAGATGCTTCTATCTTTACTGGTCTCAACTGGCTTTTTACACTTTGATCATGTTGTATGTTGTATATTGTATGTCTGTTTTTATGTAAGGATGTACGTAGCCTAACACCCCCTTTTGCCAACACAAATTGTTCCCCAAAGGTAGTGCTGTCAAACGATAAAAAAAATCATCTGATTAATCACAAAATGTTGCAATAATTAATCGTGATTAATCACTTTTCATAGCAACTCATTTCCTGCAGTAAGATTTTGGATGCTAGGGTATGTTGGATCCTTATTTTGCCCTGTAAAGGCCCTGATACTAAATAGTCGGCTTTGTTCTTCTCAAATGGGGCAATTCATACCTGTCCCCTACCCCCACGGATTCCCCAAACACGTTGTTGGACAGTCATAATAGTCATGAAAGTGGAACCATATCCATCAGGATTAATCTGAATTAATTTTTTTAATCTGGGTTAATTTTTAAAATCTG
>JAODXP020000031.1:1547934-1550434 GCA_027497455.2 Sardinella longiceps
AGTGGGTAGGCATTTAGTTGTTTGAATCGGCTTGTTTGTTTCTCTGACTGGTCAAAGCCAGAGACATAGAAACTATGACTCTGGTCACTGCACTATTCTATTGAATGTATAGACATTTTGATCCCTAGGATCTATTCATCGTGGCCAGACTACACATTATATGTTATATAGTCTCGCTAGTCAGGCTAGCTGTGGCCTAATTAGCAGACTGGGGAGAACTGATGTGAACTGAACTGGAGTGATGACGTCGAACCCAAACTGTGCATTCCAGTGCGTAACATAATGTCAGTAGTTTCTGGTCACTGATCACTGGTCACTGACATCACTGAACTGGAGTGATGACGTCGAACCCAAACTGTGCATTCCAGTGCGTATCATAATGTCAGTAGTTTCTGGTCACTGATCACTGGTCACTGACATCACTGAACTGAGGTGATGACGTTGAACCCAAACTGTGCATTCCAGTGCGTAACATAATGTCAGTAGTTTCTGGTCACTGATCACTGGTCACTGACATCACTGAACTGAGGTGATGACGTTGAACCCAAACTGTGCATTCCAGTGCGTAACATAATGTCAGTAGTTTCTGGTCAGCTCTGCTGTTCTTCTGAAATTCAAGGGTAGCAGCATGTGACTTGAAGAGGGGGAACAAGGGTAGGTGGGCCATGAGAAACATTTTTTGGGAAAAAGTTTGAGAACACTGTTCTACCACAACCAGTCAGGTGTATCCGGTGGCGGTCCGCACCGCACGTGGGTCTCGAACCCGCTACCCCGCAAGCTACAAACTCCCAACGTGGGAGTGGGACGCTCTAACCAACTGAGCTAAAAGCCCGAGCTTCTAACTCAGCCGTTAGAAGCGCCTATGGAATTGGGTGATGAGGATTTACACGTACTACTGGCCTCCGTTACACAGGCAGAGGCTGAATTACTGAGCACTGCCCCCAGACCAGCAACAGAAGCTACTACACTAGGTGCTTTGCTCTGCTGAAATTCAAGGCTGCTTATGTCAGCAAGCTGCAGAGGTAGTAGGGCGCTCAATGGTGTTTTTTGCCCCCAACAGCATCTTCCAGGCAGCACAGCCTAAAAGGCACTACCTTTACCCTATTCCTAACCTTAACCCCCTCAAGCCTCATCCTAACCCTAAACCAAGGGGAGTGGTGCCTTGAAGGTAGCGCTGCCTTGAAGGCACCGTTGAGGGGAAAAAATACCAAAGGCTTAGTAGGGCCCCCAGATGGGGGAGGCCCAGGACTGAAGGGCCAAGGGGCTGAGGAGCCTGAGCTGCACACAAACAGGCCCTTCTCCTTCTCTAGCACGCTTCCTCAGAAAGGCCCACGGCTGACCTACAGGCACCCAGACACAGCACAAGACACACACACACACACACACACACACACACACACACACACACACACACACACACGCACACGCACACGCACACAGCCACACACAAACTAACACGCAGACATGCATACATACACACAGACTGACGAACACACAGACACACACAAACACATGCACATGCACACGCACGCACACGCACACACACACAGCACAAGACACACAGAAACAGACACACGTTGTGGTGAAAATAATTTGGTTTAGCAAAGCAGGCAGTAGAACCACAAGGCGGCACAGATTAATCCCCTTTCCCTCTGTGTCTCCAAGGCTTCTGCTTTCCCTCTCGATGCCTAGTCTCCTCTTTCCCTTATAGGCACAGCATTCCCAGAGACCACACAACTTTCCCTCTCTACGGTATTTCTTACCCTAGTACCTTCTTTCCCTTATAGCTACGGCATTCCCAAAGTTCACTGAACAGAGCAACACTATCCCCTCTATTCCTTTTGGGTCCAGCATTCCCAAATATCACTGAACTTTACCTTTCTCTTACACTAGTATCTTCTTTACCTTTTTTAGCTACAGCATTCCCAGAGACCACTCAACTTTCCCTCTCTACGGTATTTCTTACCCTAGTCCCCTCTTTCCCTTATAGCTACGGCATTCCCAGAGATCACTGTCCAGAGCAACATTATATGTTACGATATACACTTTTCAATGGTCTTTAGTATCATTGTATGACCCCCCCTCTCTCCTTTCCCTCTCTACAGTGTGTCTTACTCTAATCCCTCCTTTCCCTTTTGGGTCCAGCATTCCCAAAGATCACTGAACTTTTCCTTTCTCTTACCCTAGTCCCCTCTTTCCCTTTTTTTTTAGCTACAACATTCCCAAAGATTACTGAACTTTTCCTCTCTACAGTATTTCTTACCCTAGTCCCCTCTTTCCGTTTTAGGCACAGCATTCCCAAAGATTACTGGACTTTCCTTTTCTACGTCTTACCCTCATTCACACTTTCCCTTTAGCTACAGCATTCCCAAAGATCACTAAACCTTCCTTCTCAACAATATGTTTTACCTCAGTCTCCTCTTTCCCTTTTGGGTTCAGCATTCCCAAATATCACTGAACTCTTCCTTTCTTTTACCCTAGTCCCCTCTTTCCATTTTTT
>JAODXP020000031.1:1555434-1689446 GCA_027497455.2 Sardinella longiceps
AGCGATCACCATTGACTATGCAATTCTAAACGGAGGATTATTGGCAGAAACGCTTAATAACTGCTTTGTTTGGTTGTTAGCTTACTGGATGACGCCACCGGATCCTGCATAGGTTCTCTTTAAGCCTCCACACAAATAATCTGGGCAGAACAAATACCGTACACTGAATCATTGAGGAAATAGCTTTTTCAAATATAATGCATTTGATGTATTAAGTATCCACACAAATGAACTCAAAGGAGCATAATGTAACATCCTATTAATCTCACTGTCCTCAAGATACAAACCAATCGACTTCCTCAATGGCGATCTGGCGGGAGTGCTGAAGCAGCGATTATGCCGCTCTATTGGCCAACAACTGACAATCTGCCGAAGCAGGCTTGACTCCTGAGCCCCGTGGTGCAAGTCTGTTGCCTGAAAAGCCAGACTATAACATATAATGTATAGTCTGGCCATGATGAATAGATAATAAGGACAGAATCTTTCAATCTCCTTCCGCACGCAATAGGATAGCACTACGACCAGGCTTCAACCAATAGAGCAACAAACTGTCCACATAGAGGGCTGTGATTGGTTCCCCGCTACTAAGGGTTGAATATCACTCTTCCTCATGGCTGATGGCTAAACTTGCTGAGACAAATAATTTGCTACCGATAGGGTATGTCTAGATTTATAGGCTAGCTAGTCTGTGTCGCTTTGGATAAAAACATCGGGTAAATACCAATCAACTGGACTTTACTTCCAGACTAAAAAAGAGTAAGCACTGCACACTGGGAAAGATTTAGAGAACTGTTATCCAGGGTGTGGTGGTTACACTTTTTTCCCCTTCAATTTGTGAGCCTGCAACCCACCAGCACCTGGCTTTAAGACACATCTGGCTTTTAACTTCTACTTTTTAAGTTTACTTCACTTTAATCCAATTCAAATTCTCCTGGTGGAGCTTTACAAAAAGTACTCCACAAGAAGACCCCATGCAAGGGGCAAGGAAATACTCCCTTCTACTTGTAGTAATTCTTTTTAGGAAGAAGCCTTGGGCAGAACCACGTCTCACGGGCTCGACCCAACTGCCTAGGGCCCAGTGAAGTACAAATACATTCAGTAGTTTAGTGATAGATCACATTAGAAGCATAGAAGCATTAGTACAGAATATTGCCTGACTACAGTATAATGTAGCCAAAAGCATAGTTAGATGTCTGTAGTTGTAGTTGGGCTATAATCACCCAAATGTAAGGGTGGAGCCAATAGTGGGGGTAGTGTTCAAACTTTATATGTAGATCCTTTGACCTGTTACTTTAGTACATTAGTAAGAGTTCTAAGCGCTTAGATCTAGAACACGTGCGGCCGATCGGAGCATCTTACCAAGTGTATCTTTGAGGTTCTTCACTAAGGAACCCTTCTTCAGGCTGTTCTTGCGTTCCACGTAGTTGGACGGGACGTAGCCAGTCTTGTTGGAGGCGTTGCGCACCCGCCACCACGTCTTGGAGTCGTCCAGGAGCCAGAGCCGCTCGTTTCGCCGGATGTCAAGCTCCTGGTCCTGCTGGGCTGTGTAGTCCCACTTGGCTATAACAATCACCTCCTCCGTCATCTTTCATGGAGTCACTCTAGACGCAGAGAGAGAGAGAGGAGGGAGGGAGGGAGAGAGTGTGATAGAGGTAGAGGAAAGAAAAGAGAAAAAGGGAAAGTGGAAAAGAAGAAAAGAAGGGAGGGGAAGCCATAGAGGGAGAGAAAGTGAGGGAGGGAAGGAAGGAAGGGAGAGAGAGAGAGAGAGAGAGAGAGAGAGAGAGAGAGAGAGAGAGAGAGAGAGAGAGAGAGAGAGAGAGAGAGAGAGAGAGAGAGAGAAAAAAAACACAGAATAATCAGAGAAGCAGACTCAAGAAGTCTTCCCCTCCTGCAGCTGTGTGTGAGTCTGCTGCCCCATCAGGGGAGTTGGAAGCAGCCCTTAGTCTGGGTCTGACTAAGCAGCTCTTACACACACACACACACACACACACACACACACACACACACACACACACACACACTCTCCAGGCTCCCATGATGCCCCACTGGTGCAGTACAGCCCTCTCTACACTTTACACACACACACATACACACACACCACTCGATCGGTAATCTCTCACGCTTAACACACACACACACACAGACCCTCACTCCCTCACACACCTCTCCAGGCTCCCATGATGCCCCACTGGTGCAGTACAGCCCTCTCTACACTTTACACACACACACCACTCGATCGGTAATCTCTCACACTTAACACACACACACACAGACCCTCACTCCCTCACTCACATCTTGCCCTCTCTCTCTCTCTCTCACTGACTCTCTCTCTCTCTCTCTCTCTCTCTCTCTCTCTCTCTCTCTCTCTCTCTGGCGTGTTGGGAGTCAGAGTGCTTACTCTGTGCCCTACCCTAGAGGGACTCCCAGAGCCCTTTGCATCCTCCTCTCCTTTTTTTAGCCATCCCTCTCTCCCTCCCTCCCTCCCTCCCTCCATCCCCCTCTCCCTCCCTCCCTCTGTTTCTCATTGCTCTAAAATACTGTAAATGATTTAGCAGCACCCAGCGGGTGAACGCTGCCGTGTGTTAAATGGGTTGCGTTTATAAACACGACTTACGGAAGAACACCGAGAGGGGGAGAGAGAGAGAGAGAGAGAGAGAGAGAGAGAGAGAGAGAGAGAGAGAGAGAGAGAGAGAAGGGGGGGCAGCAAGGGCGAGATGGAGGGAGGAAGGGAGGGAAGGAATGAAGAAGTAAGAAAGGGGAAAAAAAAAAAAAAGTTGAACACCAAACTGGATGCGAGAGTGAGAGTGTTATGGAAGACCAGCCTGAGAGAGATGGAGGCCAAGAGGGAGAGAGAGAGAGAGAGAGAGAGAGAGAGAGAGAGAGAGAGAGAGAGAGAGAGAGAGAGAGAGAGAGACAGATTAAAAATGTGGGAAAGAAAAGTAATAAAATGAACAAAATAATATGGATAAATAATGATGGAGCCACAGGGAGAAAGAGAGATAGAGATGAAATTGGAGAAGGAAATGGGGTAAGGAAGGAAAGAACAGCACGCAAAGTTGGACACAGGAGGGGTGTGATTGTCAGATATATTCAATTTGATTGTGTGTGAGTATGTGTGAGTGTTTCTGTGTGATTATGTGCATGAGTGTGAGAGTGTGTTTGTGTGTAGTTATGTGCATCTGTGAGTGTTTGTACTTTATGTGTGTGTGTGTGTGTGTGTGTGTGCGTGTGTGAGTGTGCGTATGTGTGTGAGTGTGTGTGTGTGTGTGTGTGTGAGAGAGAGTCTGTGTGTGTGCGTGCATGCGTGTGTGTGTGTGTGTGTGTGTGTGTGTGTGTGTGTGTGTGTGTGTGTGTGAGAGAGAGAGAGAGAGAGAGAGAGGAGGTAAAACATGGGTACCTGGGGGGAGGGAAGAGAAGACAAGAGAAGAGAAAAGAAGTAAACAGGGAAAGTGAGAGTTGGGGCTCACCAGCTGCAGCCAGCTGAGCCGAGCAGAGAAGAGGCCACTGGGGGATCCCCACTCAGCACTCACACACACACACACACACACACACACACACACACACACACACACACACACACACACACACACACAGCGCTGGAAGAGGCTGGGAGGCAGGGAGACAGGAAGAGGGTGGTGGATGGGAGTCTAGGGGGACGGGATGGGGGGGCAGCCTGAGGAAGGCTGGAGAAGGAAGGCTGGGGGGGGGGGCAGGGAGAGAGTCGGGGAGACTAGCTGGGGAGGGGGGGGGGGGCGGTAGGCAAGCAAGAAAGTGGAGAGGAGGGAGAGAATATGGGGATGGGGGGTCAGCATGGGGGAGACAGGTAAGGAGGCAGGGAGACAGGCCGGAGGGGGTTGCGAGGAGTGGGAGGAAGGGAGACAGGCCGGAGGAGGGTGTGGGGAGTGGGAGGCAGGGAGACAGGCCGGAGGGGGGTGCGGGGAGCGTGAAGCAGGGAGACAGGCCGGAGGGGGGTGCGGGGAATGGGAGGAAGGGAGACAGGCCGGAGGGGGGTGTGGGGAGTGGGAGGAAGGGAGACAGGCCGGAGGGGGGTGTGGGGAGTGGGAGGAAGGGAGACAGGTCTGAGGAGGGTCCAGGGAGTAGAGAATGAGGCGGGCAGCTTTGGGCAGCCCAGCTGTACTGATTGCTAGGGATGAATAAATGAAACACTTCCTGGGAAATAGTAATTGCTGCGTGGATGTGAAGCGACAAAATAATCTGTCTCTCGCCCGCTCATACACTTACTAACTCACTCACTCAACTCACATTCACTCACTCACACACTCACTCTTCCTGGGAAATATCAACTGCTGCGTAGAAGCAACACGACAAAATAATCTCTCACTCACTTACTCAAAACTCACTCACTCACTCACTTTCTCAAAATCATTCACTCACTCACTCACTCACAGGAAAAGACCGACACACAAAGAGGCAAACAGGGTTGTGGGGTACAGATTGAAAAACAGATCATGACAAAAACAAGAGTGCCTGACTTGCTGACCTGTCTTTCCAACCAGAGAGAGAGAGAGAGAGAGAGAGGGAGAGAGAAAGAGAGCGAGAGAGAGAGAATGAGAGAGAGTGGGAGAGAGAGAGAGAAAACTCTTGAGCGTGTCCAAGTGGGTGGTCTTGACCCCTGTCACTCAGTTCCTATGACAACCCCTGAGATGGACTCCCAACAAGAGTACTGTTACCACCACAGCGTTCCACTGCTGACTGCCCACTGCTGACTGTTTCTCAAAGTCAAGAATGCTTCCTTGGTAGCACACTAGCCTTGGAAGCCGTACACTTCAAAAACGAGTCTCCATCAGTGCATCCTTGAAAAGTCTATGAACAAAGGCCTCTGTCCTTGCAAAAATTTAGGAGGATGCTTGACTTTGGAACAGTACTTGGCGACAGACAATGACGTGGAATGCTTGAAAAAGCAGCCTTTCAAGCCTTCCAGTTTGTTTGGTGACAAAGAGAAGCAGTCTGCTAGCCTGACAAAACTTTTCAAAACTTGCTCTTCTCCTACATGCCCTCCGGACACCCACACATACATTGCAATGCTTTATTACTGTACATGTATGTCAGAAATGCAAAACCTAGTGACTTTTACAACCATTCCCTGAATAACAGGTTATGCAGCAGCAGCACGGTTTGAAGTCGTTTCAGTTATGGGTAAATAACTGCCCTACATGCAGGGAATGTGATACTTGACAGAAGGAGTGACTTTCATTTGTCATACTGCTACTAGTCATGCATACAGTATGCCTGTGAGCCTAGCAAAAAAAAGGCATCATCTTTAGCAGTGAAAAGGAAGTCACTTGTGATCAAGCCTAGCACAGTTGCTAACTAAGTTAACCTTATTGGTTGCAATGCAATTTCCCATGGCCAACCGGCTAAGTTGCTAACTGGCTGAAAACTATGCTTTTGGGAACATACGCCAGCTACACAGAATCAGCAACAGGTTATGGGTGACGTTAGTCAACTGAACCTAGAAAAATACTGGAGCAAAACTGATTTCATACAAGTCCCAGGACTGTAGCTACCTCCGTCAAGGAGGTTATGTTTTTGCTGGCGTCTGTGTGTGTGTGTGTACATGTGTCGAAAAGTGCTGCACGGATTTGGATAACATTTTCAGACAACGTGTATATATACAAGTAACGACTGATTAAATTTTGGTGGTGATCAGTGATCCAGAACACCATCTGGAATTTATACTGTGTCTGTTCATTTCTGTTTGGCTGCGACGTTCTGACTGTAATTCTAGAATGCACAGCAGGCTTTCTTTTCCAGAAGGACGTCACCGTTACCGTATATGTCAAAGATCCTGACTACAAATCTCTTCCGTGATAATCATGGCCCTTTTTTCCAGTAATTGCACATGTGAGCCATATCTACTGCGGGAGGCATCCTACTCATGTTGAATTATTAATATCCTTGCAATGACTCATAAACTCATAAGGCTCAAACGGGGTATGAATGTTTTAAGTGGAGTTTATCAGAGACATCCAAGATGGCCGCCACAGTGTGCTAATATACATCTAGAGATCTTTGAATCTTCATCACAATACATTTTGTTTTGCGTACTGATAATACAGTTACTCTTTCACTTCAAGTCAAGTGGTTTTTAATGTCATTACAGTCATATACAATGTATACAGGGAGATGCAATGCTGTTTCACCATGGAGCAAGTGGTGTCACATTTAAATTATATAAAATATTTACACTTAAAGTGCATTATATAACAGACAAGAGACCGACAACACAAGAAAGAGGTTAGATACTGGTGCTCTTAGTTTTGCATTGGCCGTTGGGGCAACTTAAATACTTACTTAGATTTTAGTTACTGTACGTGGCCCACAAACTCACAAGTTTGCCCACCCCTGATACAGAGCATTAAAACTGTCAGCACAAACTAGGCTGCCTGCATTGTTTAACAATGTACAGCTCATTAATGAATTAGCCATGTTGCAGAACAACTGCTGCTACATGCATGTGCTTGAGAGATCATGTGGAATGTAATGCAACCAAGTTTGGTCTGCGGCCTACAGTACAGTATGTATGGTGCTGAGAGAAGATTAGCCACATGCATCATTTTCAACTTTAAGCCAGAAAGAATGTATAGCGTAAACTCAAAACAGAGGTAGCCTTTGCTAGCAGGCAACAGATCTTGTTGGCAAAATACTATTATTATATCATTATGTGGAAGTAATAGCCTGGCTAGGCTAACATCATACATAAATATCAGTATATCAATATCACCACATCAGAATACTTGCCTAAGGCTTTGGTTTAACAAACAACATTTTTTTAGCAACCAATCAATGGATAGAAATCAAATGCAGACCCGATCGTGACGTAAATTAGCCTGTGGGCATGTCTGGTTTACCAGGCCATGGGAGTGGTCGTGGCAGTCATAATGTCCCCAATGCCAACACTCCCTCTCTTCATCCTGGGTTTAAAGGAGAAATCCGGTGCGAATCAGTCAATAGCCCTGTTGTTCCAGGTACAGTACCTGAATTTGATGCTACATAAACCGAATAACAAACCGATTACTAATTCAGTCTGGATGGGGCATAATGAAATGAAACTGAAAGTAAGTTTTTATGTCCCATTCACTTAGTGTTAGTTGCCAGTACACCTCTCTGTCTATGTGGTATCAAATATTCTTATTCTTTTTCCAACCTACAGCACAGTGAGTTTGAATAACAGGGCTATGGATTGGATTTCTCCTTTAACTTGTAAAGCGACTTAAGTGAGTCTAAATCAATCACTTTAGATTAAGTCACCTGCTAAATACTAGGAAACTTCAAAACTTCAATTTGCAGCTTTACTCTTATCTGGACCTGGAGGGAAACCTCCACATATCATCCAGCTGACAGAATTTCTGCAGGTGTCTCGTTTCCACTATCATCAGCTAGGCATCTCTATCAGCTGCTGTCTGACTCACACACACACACACACACACACCGCGGCCACTTGTGTGCACAAACACACAGTCAAACTAACACAGCCTGACACATCCCACACACACACACAAACAATACACACACAGCAGGCCCCCTCGCTCACACACACGCACAGCCTGAGGAATGTCACACACACACAGCCTAAGGAATCACACACACACACACACACACACACACACACACACACACACACACAACTAGTGGCCACCACATGCTGGCCAACTCCAAGCTGGAGGCCTCAGTGGCACCAGTCAAAGCCATCATGAGCGGCGCCGATAAGGAAAGAAGGAAGGAAGAGCTGGCTAGCCTGCAGCTGGCATCATCCACACAGGAGGTTTAAGGCAGTGAAGATGTCACAGACTTCTTGACCAATGGAAACAAGCTAACTGACAGACTGACAGACAGACAGATGCCACATGGCAGTATTCAGTATGAAAGATATGGGACTTGCCCTTGGTAAAGTAAACCAAGCCAGTGCCAGAGACAGTCACCAATGCAAGGATTATACATCATGGAGTAGTGTTGGCTATAAATTTATAATAATATATTTATAAATATATTTTCAATGTTTTTCCATATCAATGAAATAGCAATAGGCCAAACATTATGTTCTACAATAGCATTTTCTCTACACAACAATTAAAGGCCTCATAGTAGCCTATTTGATTCAGATTTAAAAAAAAAAAAAAAAAAAAAGTGGCGGAAATGGGCTTCCATATTGAGCTCCTCCTCCTTCTAACATGTTAATTCATTCCGGTACATTTCATGGAGTAGTGTTGGCTATACATTTAATATAAATATAAATATTTTTATATATATAATATATATATATATATAAATATATATTATATATAAATCTATTCTATAGTAATATATTTATAAATATATTTTCAATGTTTTTCCATATCAATGAAATAGCAATAGGCCTAACATTAATTTGTACAATAGCATTTTCTCTATACAACAATTAAAGGCCTCATACTAGCCTATTTGATTCAGATTTTTTTTTAAGTGGCGGAAATGGGCTTCCATATTGAGCTCCTCCTCCGTCTAAAATAATAGCCTGACAATCACATGTACATGTACAGAGTAGCCTACGTCTAGGTTTCTAAGCTAATAAAATAAATCCATTCAGGCTAAGCGACCAAGCCAGCCAGGGAAGGTACACGTGAACCATTTGAAGAGTGAAAATTGTGTGAGGCTGGCGCGCAGGTTTTAGAAAAAAAAGTTTTCTAACCCTCTGTAACGGAGTCCACAAGAAACAGCTGCGCAGCTGCAGAGGTTAAAGCAATTAGGAGAAAACAATTTCGAAAACCTGCGCAGCAAGCCCATAGAAATTGCTCGCTTTACTAACAAGTTTGTTGTGTATATGAAAGTTTCGACCATTCAGATTGAAGTTAATAGGCCTGCCGTTTGCTTTAAACTGCGCTTTTCTTTCAGCAGTCGTTGCCGATTTAAAAGTAGCCTAACAATACCGATGACCTAGCTCATATTTGGCTGATTAAAACGGCAATTTAACTGTACAGCGACGTTCACAAAGCCACCGTCTATCATAATAGCATCAAAACGATGTGTTTCCGTCTTTGTTTCTCTCTTAAAATAGCGCTAAATTGTGTCATTTTGCTATGTTTTGATGGCAGCACTGAGAATGAAAAGTTAGATGACACTAGGATTATAAATCATTTTGTACACGTCCATATTGATGAATAGAATAGAATCGAACAGAATAGCATTTTATAGTCAGTTTCATTACATGTACAAGACATACAAGGAATTGAAATTGCATTTCTCACTATCCCAACAGTGAAATACACATTATTCTATTCTATTCTATTCTATTCAATGCAAGAATACAACCACACACACACAACACTAGGATTATGAATTATTTTGTACACATCCATATTGATGGCCGTTGCTTCTTCAGCTCAAAGTGCTCACTTCAATTCCGATCATTCAATTTTCTCAATTCAATTTGTGTGAGAATGTTGTCATCTTTTGAATGAAATTACCATCCGGTTTATCTTTAGTCCTTTTTGTGGCTAAACACAGTTTCACTTTGTGCTAAAAAGACATCTTCCTACTACACACTTGCTATGACTTAAAAGGACTACAACATCATCTACACATCATCCCAAACTGATAAGGGAAACCTAATCAAACTCAGTCTGCAGCTGAACCAAGTTAAAGTGTTGCACAAATACCACAACAGATTCCAGAGCTGCTTAAACTGAAGTATAGGCCAGTTGTATACATAGTTCCCTGCTGCTCAAGGATTTACATATAGTTGGCAGGTTTGACCTGATTTCACACATCCTCCTATATTGGCTTTATAATTAAAAGACAAAAACAAACAAACAAAAAAGACGACAAACAATTATGATAAAAAAAACACCAGTTGTTTGTTTGACTAAGAAAGGTGCACAAATAAATGCACATAAATTTACACAAGGGGAAGGGAAGTGTTCTCATCCTGGAGCTCAATCCAATGGATTCCTATTGAACCAGAGACCTCCTGGAGCTGAAAAATATCCAAGGACCAGTCACAACACAAATTTGGGAATTTTATTCATTTTATGTTTAAATTTTTGATGAGCTGGTAGCTAAATAATATATTAATGATATAATATTTTTTGTCTTTCAGAGAGGGATCTTTAAAATGAAAGGAGCCAAAGAGTTGCTATCTACTACATTCTAGCCACTATGCTAAGCTAAAGCTAAAGCTAAATAAGAGCTAAAACTGAGGTTGCCAGACTAAGAAAAACACATGCACTGAGACCAAAATACTTTTACCCACATATGTAACTCCAGGGAAGAGGGTGAATAACCCATTTTTATAAAATGGTAGAATATCCCTTTAATGTGTGATTGGCAATTGGTTGCGATTGGCAACTGGCTGCGTGGCAGTCTGTTTCATTTCCTTCATACTGGAGCAGCAGGTGTCTGTGCCCCAGCCCCTGTATGGCATGCAACAAACACCAACAACTGCAACCCTCATATCAGCTCATGACAGACAACATGATACCACTGAACAGAACACCACACAGAGACAAACACTCAACTCTCTATGGGTAATAACTAGGCCTCTTTTCACTGCGCGCACACACACGTACACTCCCCAGCTGCTCAGCGCCAAAGGCACCTACACACACATTCTACACACACACTCCTACACACGCGTGCGTCACGCACAGCGCAACAGCACGCACGCTACACACACATTCATACACACACACATCTACACACACACACACACACACACACACACACACACACACACACACACACACACACACACACACACACACACACACACACAGAGAGAGAGCCACAGATGTGCAAAGTCCCACCAACCCAAAACATGACCAGCAAAGTATAAAACAGGGGAAAGTGAAGTATGAAATCCAACAGCTGTTACACCGTAAGAAGCGGTGAAGCCAGACTAACAATGCACACAGTACAGTACAGTACAGTACACACACAGAGGGATGTGTCTGGGGAGACTACAGGTGAGTAATACGCTTTAAGACTCATTACACACACACACACACACACACACACACACACACACACACACAGACACAGACACAGACACACACACACACACACACAGCACACACACACACACACACACAGACACAGACACACACAGACACAGACACACACACACAGACACAGACACACACACACACACAAGATGAGTCAAACGGCTCACACAATTGAGTGTGTGTCTTTGGGACCATTTCTGTATGTGTGATGATCCTGCCCTAAAGGCTTTACCCTGCGCGTGCACACACACACACACACACACACACACACACACACACACACACACACACACACACACACACACACACTTTAGTTGATGATTCAAAAGGCTCACACACATACTTTACAGTATTTTACATCTGCTAGTGGGAAAGCCCTGGAGGGACAAACAGGCATGACTTCCCTATTAGCAATTAGGCTAAGATCTTGTGTGAGTGTGAGTGTGAGTGTGTGTGTGTGTGTGTGTGTGTGTGTGTGTGTGTGTGTGTGTGTGTGTGTGTGTGTGAAAAAGAATTCGACATGCTCTAGTTACGCAGCAGAAACATAAACATGTTTCGTGTAGTTGTACTTTTCCTTTTGAAACTTTTGAAAGTGCACACGTATGTGTGTGTGTGTGTGTGTGTGTGTGTGTGTGTGTGTGTGTGTGTGTGTGTGTGTGTGTGTGTGTCTCCAAGCCTCCATAAATCAAGTGCTCATTATTTTAGCATTTTTTTAACATAAAGAATGTCATGTTAAGAGTGCATGAGTGATTCTAAGCAGGGGAATGGTGTAGGGGAATAAGACATAGTATACATGGTTCCCAGGTAAATAACAACAATCACTGTGTCCTGTTGTTCTTGTGTTCTTGCTTTTGTGATGAGGGCTTGTCTGTGTGCCAGTGTGCGTGTGTGTGTGTGTGTGTGTGTGTGTGTGTGTGTGTTTGTGGGTATGAAAAAGAGAGAGTGAGTGTGTGTGTATGTGTTTTTCCCAATAAAACATCTACACATTTGTGTGAGTGTGTGTATTTTCTCCATCTACACATCTGTGTGAGTGTGTGTGCACGTCAGTATGTAGCTCTCTCTCTTGTGCATGTGTGAGTGTGTATTTTTTCTGTATATGTGTGTGTGCGTGTGCGTGCGTGCGTGCGTGCGTGCGTGCGTGTGTGTGTGTGTGTGTTTGTGGGTATGAAAAAGAGAGAGTGAGTGTGTGTGTATGTGTTTTTCCCAATAAAACATCTACACATTTGTGTGAGTGTGTGTATTTTCTCCATCTACACATCTGTGTGAGTGTGTGTGCACGTCAGTATGTAGCTCTCTCTCTTGTGCATGTGTGTGTGTGTATTTTTTCTGTATATGTGTGTGTGCGTGTGCGTGCGTGCGTGTGTGTGTGTGTATTTTCTCCATCTACACATCTGCTTATTCTTATTCTCCCTGTGGTGTCAGTTTGCTGGCCCCCTGACCAAGCCGGTCATGTGACCACCGTCTCCTGCAAGCTAATGGCTGGGAAAGCCATGACCTTTGACCTCCGAGAGATACAAGGGAGAGGAGGAGGACGACACAGAGAGGAAGGGAGGCATCACAAGAGAGAAGGAAGAAAGGGAAGAGAGACAGACGGAAAGAAGAAGAGAAGGATGACAATATAGAATGGGAAAGGAGGGGAAGAATTCTAAGAGAGAGCGAAGGATGGCAGCAAGACAGGCGGATGAATGAATAAATGAATATCGATGCAAACCGAAACCGACTTTTCTCAGGAGACCCTCTCAGACATGAGGTGAATACAGGAAGGTCAGAATGCCTCAGGAAAAAATAAAATGGAAGTCAACAAATGCACAGGAGATTGAGGTTGCCTTCACACTTGGCCCACTTAACTGGACAACACTGGACAGAGTGTGATTACTCTACCCTGGGATCTAGCACTCAGGGGGTGCGATTACCCTCCCCAGTGACAAAAGCCGGTCTCCATTCACATTACATTATTATTTGTTTATCACCCGGTGGAATGGAATACTGTTTTCTTCTTTCCTATTTATTTCACCACTGTTCCATATCAATGCACTTTAAAATGGTAACTATAACAACAGTAAGCAGCCTGGCCAACTTGTCCGCTTCCGTCAAATTGGCAGCCTTTATCTCTGACCTCTTGGTCCATTTGTGTCAGATTTACAAGCGTCTATTAACTATTATCACCAGGAGAAATGAAATACAGTTTTTCTGACTGGCTGACTGATGACGGAACACTGAGCAACAGGAACACTGTGTGTGTGTGTGTGTGTGTGTGTGTGTGTGTGTGTGAGTCGTGGTAACACAACAGCAAGAAAGCCTATGGTACGGTGGCTCTGCCCTCTGTAGCATCACAAGGCTCTGATTGAGTCCTCTATGTGCGTGTTGCATCATCCATTGAATGAACTTCCATCAGCATCACCAGGAATGCCAAGTCACGGCACTCCGTACTTGTAAGGAAAGGAATGCCAGGATTGTGGAAAGCCGCACTTCCAGAGACCAAATAGGAATCTTGCTGGGCGACCATGAACAAATTCACTATGATTTACCCAAGTCAGCCAGTCAGACAGAGAGATGAGAGAGATAGAGAGAGAGAGAGAGAGAGAGAGAGAGAGAGAGAGAGAGAGAGAGAGAGAGAGAGAGAGAGAGAGAGAGACAGAGAGAAGGAAGAAAGAGAGAGAGACAGAGGAGAGAGAGAGAGACAGAGAGAGACAGAAAAGGGAGAGAGAAAGAGAGAGAGAGAGACAGAGAAAGAAGGAAGAGAGAGACAGAGAAAGAAGGAATAAAGAGAGAGAGACAGAGGAGAGAGAGAGAGAGAAATAGAGAGAAAAGGATGAGACAGAGAAAGAAGGCTGTTACATCTGCCTCTCATCCCTCGCTCTCTCTCTCTCTCTCTCTCTCTCTCTTACTGCTTCTTTCCTTCCGTTTCTCATCGAGCTGCAATCCCACGCTTTTTCGTTCCCAAGGGGCGGCCCATCGCAGCGGCACGGAGCGGAGCCCGTTTAACATATCAGGCCAAGTTAATGCTGCTCATTCTCCCAGAGAGAGCCAGAGTGTCAGGGGAGCGGCGGCAGAAGAAAGTGTTCAGCAACAGGGCCTCTAATCTCAACTGACCCTGGATCAACTCCTGTCCTAGCAGCACCAGCTCCAGCTCCAGCACTAGCTCCAGACAAGCAAATACATTACAGCCTTCTTGCCATGGTAGCTTATTGTATGACTGTTTCTCAACATTGAGAATGCTTCCTAGGGAGAATGCTGGCCTTGGAAGTCATACACTACAAAGATGAGGTTCCATCAGTGCATCCTTGAAAACATTAACAAATAGCAGCTTCACCTCCAGACAAGCACATACATTACAGCCTTCTTGCCATGGTAGCTTATTGCATGACTGTATTGCATGTTTCTCAAAGACGAGAATGCTTCCAAGGTAGAATGTTAGCCTTAGAAGTCATACACTACAAAGACGAGGTTCATCCTTGAAAGTGCATCCTTGAAAAATCTATGAATAAAAGACAATGATGTGGAATGCTCGGAAAAGCAGCCTTCCAAGCATGTTTGCAACTTTGAGAAATGTCTCCTATGTCTCCTATGTCTCCTAAACGAAGGGAATTGATAGGCAATTTGCAAAAAGTGTTTGTTTGCTGTAGGATTATTTCTACACTACAACTGCATAATTAATGAAAATAATGACGCAATGTAATAGAAACAAATGCAGCCAGTGTATTGCAATGTATCTGCAATATGATGCCAAAGATTATGAAGAGATTTTTTTCTTTTCTTAGTCTTTTGGGCTTAAGTCTGGAAAAACACAAATAAGAACCAGATGCATCTGTTAGGAGTCCAAAGCCCTGTAGCCAGCCGACCCCTTCAGTCAAAATCAAAATGGCCAATGAAGGGGCAACCTCCAACCAGCCCCCCATACATGACTGAACAACACTGGACAAAAACTCTTCTGACAGAGCTCGAGCAGGATGCCTTCAGCATTCAGGTCAAACCCAGCTGTCAAAACAGTAAATGTCTGCTGCAAATCCATCACTTCCTGTGGGTTATGAGAGTTATTTAGGAGCCTTCTGTTGTCCAAATACCAGTGCACTGTGAAAGATCCTGGCTGTCAACACCATCTCACTGACATCATTCAAAAACCAGTTGTGAAAATGAAACGTAAGCCTACAATCAGTGCATTTACAGGGCTGCATTGAAAGTCTAGACAAAGGAATCCATCCAACTTCCGTCTTTTTGTGTAGTCGATGACGATGTTTGTCAAGTTTGTCGAGCCCAATCTTACAGAGCATACTTATAATTCTATTTCTTCAACATTTTTATAATTACATTTTATTTTAACAGTTTAAGACTGTGATGACATCAAAGTAACAACTATAAACTACTAAGAGAGGTAAGTAATTTCATTAGCCTAATTGTTGAGCTTGAACGTAATTTCATCAGAGTTACGGTGACAGCATCTTCAAAGAACGCAAGGCAAAAAAAAGTAGGCTACCCTAATGACTAGGCCTATACCCTGGAATGCGAATCTGTCCCCAAGTTCTATGATCTCATACTTAAATTTCACCCAGATTGGCCTCAACCAACCAAAGACACAATTTTTAGGGTACTTGTGGTATGATGTCATGCTTAAAAATGGCATACTCATAGACTGTAAGTCTAAGGATGGTCTCATCTAACCAGGCCTTTGCAGTGGTCTACGATACTGTCTAGAATACAGGCTACTTTTGCTTTACTTGTGTGCAGAGCTGAAAAACCTGTGAGGACAGAACGATGGCGATGCTTTGGCTCCTGGGCACCTTTGGGAGTTGAGTAGTAGGTGACCAGCAAAGAGGGTCAGAGTAAGGACACCAAAGACCGCAGCAGAGCGACTGCAGAAGCAGCAGCAACAGCAACAACAGCAGCAGAAGGAAATTCACAGTCCCTTGATCGGTGACTGCTGACTGTCCTACCCCGCAGGCATTGGGTGCTTTCACACAACAGAAGCCTCCCAGCTGCCCACCGCAAAGTTAACTTCACTTCACTTCTTGTGAAAGTGAAAACAGTCCACCTGTCAAACTGTGAAAAGCTCTCTCTCTAAATATATCCTCTGGTGGTTGCAAGGGGCCACAGGACCAGAGTGAAACTAGGAAGTAAGAAAGTAGGCTACTGTCTGGTTTAGAGGAGTCCATATAATATTGCCAAATCACAGTGGCAGTTGGTTCAAAAACCACCAAGCCAAGAAAAAGGCTGACATGACACAAAAAGGGGAAGGGGGAAACATGCCAGAAAGCCTCACATGAGAGGGAGAGAGAGAGAGAGAGAGAGAGAGACTCTCATGGCATGAGAACTGAATCCCTCACACAGTGTCAGGAAGCGGCGAACAAGAACGAACAGAGAGGTTTCCGATAGTGCCACAACAAAGTCGGACAACTGACATTAATTGCTGTTGCCATCGGTAACGAGCTGACAGCCCTCGTACTCCAGCTCTGCGTTGGCTAGCCCCAGTCATCATTTCCAAGTGCCTTTCATCTGACATGCTTCAGAACTCTCATCACCTAACCTTCCAGCGGCAGCATCAATGGTTCCGACACCGACAGCCACAACAACCACGTCAGCCAATTAGAAGAGGCAGCGAAAACGCACTAGCAAACATCCACAGCCACCTCTTCTCAATCTCTTTATCGTCAGTCAGTGGCCTCCGAATCACCCTGAGATTTACCCCTTTATCTCCACCATACGATTCTTCCCTGACACCTCCATCTTTGAGTAATGAGGTCTTACTCCATACAACTGAATAAGCAGGTCTGCATGTAGCCGCAACCCTGGCAGTTATTGATGTCCATTAGTTTAACACAAACACATACAGAGGATGTTGAAAGATTTGTATAAATAGTACGTTGCACACTGAATGCACTACACTGTGAATCTTATTTACCAAAACAGAGAGAGAGAGAGAGAGAGAGAGAGAGAGAGAGAGAGAGAGAGAGAGAGAGAGAGAGAGAGAGAGAGGCAAATCCCTGTCCAAACAAACGGCGTAACTTTGCAAATGTGTGGTGCTGTTTTTGTGGCTCGCTGAATAAATGCAGCTGACACACAGTTTCCCTCAAGGCAAAAACTAATCATGTTTGAAAGCTGGGCAACATGGACAGCACTGTTGTTTTGAGAGCTCACTTTACAGGTGACAGAAGCTCTGCCAATATGGTTATGTTTTCCTCCGCTCTGTTTGCAGACTGGCCCGTTTGTTGTCGAGTTAGCCAATGCAAAAAGCTACGTCTGTGGCATGAGGTAAGAAACAGCAGAAACTACTATGGCAAAATAAACATTGCATGTTTGAAAGTATAAATAAATTGAGGTTTGGTGGTTGAGAGCAGCTTAACACAGGTTTTCCATTAATGTTATTATTATTTTTTTTAATGTTAGGGAAGACACAAATAAGCTAATTGCCAGATGCTCCCAGATGCTACCATAAGCGATGTGCTAGCTGGTCTCACCCACTTACAGTGATTATGCTCAGCTAGGCTAATGCTGTGACCCAGATAAGACAGGGCTGTATCCTCTAACTCTGAGGCAGACTGCAAAAAAAAGCTAATTTCCTAATTAAATCAGAGTCTGTATAGCATTTTATCCACATTGTTCAACAAGCCAACCATCAACTAAGCAGCCAACCAACAAGACACAGGTGACAATAGAACAAGGGATGTCATCATGTCACGAGAACAGATACTTACTATGCCCTTCGATGCTACAATAACAAAGTACTGACGAGGCCCATTTTTTGAAGCACCGTAGGCACAGTGAGCATGATGCCAGCTGTTCGCAGTATCTGTGTTGCGTCTTGACTGTAAACATAGTCAAGTCAAGACATGTGTATTTAGATAGCGCATTGTAACACAACACAGTTGATCTAAAGCACTTTTACAGTGGCAGGTGGACCACCAATGTGTAGAACCCACCTGGGTGATGCACGGCAGCCATTATGCGCCAGAACGCTCACCACACTACTCCGATCAGAAGTGTGAGTGTCTGAGGTACTGTAAAGCGGTCCGACACAGTGCTGAGCACTCCGCTTCCAACATTCTATTCCATTGTTTTCAATGCAACCCCGCACACCAGCGCCAAACTCTTCCGCCGTCCACTGTGAATTACGATTGAAGTCTATTTTGTCGGAGCCGCCCCTTTGACATCCATTGTTAATTCCTCATGCTACTCTACTGGGTACGTTGCCAAATTGTCGAATTCGAAAGTGCTCGGCAATGCTGTCGTAGCCGGTGTGCGGACGGCTTAAGGAGGGATCAGTCAGGAAGGACATTGAGTGTGGGGCAGCCTCTGTCCTCTCCATAGGAGAGATAATAACTACAGTACATGCCGCTGCCCTCGGCTCCATTGGCACCTCAGCGGGACTTGGAATTGAACTGGCACATCATTAGAGTCTCAGCAGCTGGCAAGGCTGGCATACTGTAGGCAGGGTCAGTGTTCATACAGTAGCTTGCTGTGTAAAGAAAATGGACGTTGACGTGCTGAGATGCTGTGGGGGAGCTGATGGGTCTGGAAATTACATACTGTAGAACAGCAGGGTAGGAGTTCCATCTTCAGTTAACAGTTCTGTACTGTACGTCCAGACAAGGATAGGGATACTCTGTTCTGTTTCCGTCAAATGACCTTGTAAACAGGTAAGGATAATGACTTTGTAGATTAGACTTCACTTCTAACCCATAAAAGTAGGGCACTCCACACATCAATCCTCATTCTGCAGTATCAGGTGCATCTCATCTGGACTGAAGCTCTAATTGAAGGAGAGGACAGGAGCACACTGATAAAACTTGCAGTCTTTTATTTTGTTCACTTCTTCTAACCCCTTTTGTGACCAGGCAACTCAGAAAAAAAGGCAGAAAGTTTTTGCATGATGTTTTTGTTTTCCTATCCAGCAAACCAGTAAGAGTGAATACATCATTGGTGTTTGCTTGAAAACAAATCTAGAGCATGACAGAGATCGCAATCTGCTCCCTTGCCCAATCCCTGTGGAGATCAGCTGATTATGACAATACCTTAATATTTACAATACCATACAAGCATAAACAACAAACACACAAACAAACAAACAAACAAACAAACAACGCTAGAAAGAGTACAAAGTAAAGGCACAAATGCATGCCTGGTCAGGTGATTTTCCCTTCACTACACTCCTGCAGTCATGTGACTCTGACCTCTCCGACTCTTCTGTTGGACAAGGCCAAGTGCTTAATGAGGCGAACTTGGATTCAACACATTGCACGACATTGGATCACACACACACACACACACACACACACACACACACACACTGTTTGCACACTGCTCACAGTCCACATGGTTGCCGCTAATTAGGTCTCTAAGCAAGGAATAGTGCCTACAGAAAACAATACTCGCCAGGCAACACTGAGTGTGCAGCCAACAGGATAGTCCAACATGGCATCATCAGCTGGCATGACCCAGAAAGATTTTGTTATTTTTATTATTAATTTATCATTATTATTTATATATATATACACCATCTGAAATAAAGATCAGTCTTTGTCGGTATTAAAGTGGCAATGCTGATCAACGGTGTTCCAAATTCAGAAAATAAATGTCAGAAAAATACCATGTTAGTCATATCACAAATCTGTGCTGGTATTTAAACTCTACATCCAGATTCTGTAGAGCGTGCATGACAGACAAATCAGCTAACAAAAAGAAAGCTCTTTGCTACTTATCATCTGTGATTAAAAAAAAAATCCCTCTCTCTTTGACAGTGGCACACGACACACAGATACAAAGACATAGGCCTATTTAAACAGGCTTTATGTGATTTGCATTTTAATGACATACATGTCTTTCAGTTCTGGTGTTCGATGGAATATTATGCATTCGCAGACACTGTCGGAATAAATGCAAGATGGGAGAGATGGCTAATTAGAATTTGCGGTTATGTAAAGCTATTGTTTAAATATGCTTATGTTCCTTTACTGAAATTGGTGTAAAGGAAGTTGGTGTTTAGCAATCAAGGATCTTACAAAAAAATATGTTTGTGTAACTGTTTCTTTTTTTTATACACAATATGCAACATCTCGTCAAGAACTCTCGACAAAAGTTCTATCAATAGGATAAACAACCAAAAACAAAACGTAAAATTGAAAGGCAGAGTAGTCTTAATGAAAAAAAAATATATAATTTACATTCAAATACGACCTTGTAAGTTACCACACTCTACCTCATACCTTGTGTAACGGATGCCAACTAGCTTGGCTAGCTGGCGGCGGTACATGTAAACAACGTTTACAATGTTCGACTCGCATGCTGTTGGTTTGTTGTAGCTGACAGGGTGGTGAGTTCGAGACCCGTGTGCGGTACAGACCGACCCAAACTACAATTACTCAAACTAAAAAAACTACAGGAAGGAACACAGAGTTACAGAACACTGGAGCACTGAATCTAAAGCTTAAGTTCTGCATTTATTATATCAAAACAATTAGGATTTGTTAGTCCTCGCTTTAACATGTTTTGATGTTTAGCTATAACCCTCCCAGCATGGTGGGCTAGTTTAGATTCTTCCTCTGGCTAACTGTGCTGTGCGTGATGGTCACTATGATGCGGGTTAGTTCTGAGCCACGGGCCTGCCTGTGATGTGCCTGGTTTGTTTGCATTAGAAGATCAGTTAAGCTGTAGGCATGACCCCCCACACATACACACACGCACACACGCACACACACACACACACACACACTTGAATGCACAAGCACAAGTAACAGATGCCTGTTTGTCCACTCAATGGCTCTATGCACAGTACATCTGAGTAAGAATCCAGTATGTGTGTGTGTGTGTGTGTGTGTGTGTGTGTGTCTGTCTGTGTGAGCAAGTGCGTGTTTGCGTGTGTGCAAGTGTGGGTGTCTGTGATAACAGTCAGAACTGTGACCGTGAGTCACTTTGGAACTGTCAATGTCCTGCTTCTGTCTTCAATGGCCACTTTGTGACCATCCCAAAAAAGATAAGACGCTCTGTCCTTTGATTCTTGTCAAGTGGACTTTCAAAATCCTTCTGTTATGATTCCACTATTTATAACTGATGCGGTCATTTGCCAATCCTAATTGAACATTATTAATGCATTCAAATGAGCATACAAATGCTAAAATTCATCTTGTGAGTTCACAATTCGCTTCAAAGTCGAAGCTGTTTTTTGACTTGGGTGTGTTTGGTTGGTGAAGGAAGAATGTTCTCTTATTCCTGATCTCCCATCCATATTAATAATCTGATTACAGTGTATTTACAATGTATTTGTTTTTTAAAGTCTCATTCAAACACACAACAACAACAACAACAACAACAACAATAACAACAACAACAAAAACATCACTAGACAAAAAAATTAAAGCAATTCCTACCTACTGAACACTGCAAATCCCGCCGAACCGTTTTTCCTTCTCGGAATGACGTCTGGAATGATGACGAAGAGATGAATCAGCCGAAGCAGGATGCAGTGCGGTCCGTTCTCATCGGCGCTGGTGTGCTCTGCCTCCGAGGCCCGCGGGGGAGAAGACCTGGAGCAGGAAGAGGGAGCAGAAGAGGTCAAAGGTCAGCAGAAAAGCTGGAGGGGCCGCTTCCATATTGCCAAGCAAGGCCTATTCTGTCAGCCCATCAGCCCATCACACACACTCAGACACACACACTCACACACACACATACACACTGTCACACAGGCACACACACACAGTCCATCCCTTTCACACACATGCACACACACACTTTCTATCACACAAATGCAACACTATTTTTTCAGCCCATCAGACACACACATACACACACACACACACACACACACACACACACACACACACACACACACACACACTAGGGAGATCTTAGGGAACCAGCTTCCAATGAGTCATGTTCATGGCAGGAAGTATGGACTATGTTAACCCTTCAACGAAAATAACGATCCATCCCATAGTCATAGTTGCCATCCATCTGGTGAAAGAATCAGTGACATGAGGGCTTAGACCTCTCTACACAAGCATACAGTACACTAGCCTCTCATATGATCCAAGAGATGCACCGATCAAAATTTTTTGGGCCGATACTGATTTCCGATTTTCCACAGAGTTTGACCTGCCGGTACCGATTTTGGCCGATACCGATTCATTTTTTTTCAACCACTTTGCAGAACACAAAATTTATTTTCTTATAATTTATCTATTATTTTATGGTTGATCGACCGAGCGCCAGGCATGGCCAAAACCAAGACTGAATATGACTAGACACAATTTAGCAACCAAAACTAACATGGAGTAGCATTCAATCACAACAGAGGCAAAAAGAAAGAAACAAACAAACATTATTTATAGTGTTACAGGTCTACAGTTGTAGTGTTGTTATCCAGGCAGCAGAGAATCGTTTATCTGTTATTACCAAGGACAGAAAAGGGGAAAAAAAAAAACAACTGTGAATAGCAGATCAAGTAGCTGGGACAATAGCAAGCCTAGTCTTTGTTCTTCATCATCATCATCCACCTAATAGGAGCTCCCTTTACCATATTGACACTATTTGATGGAGCATCCATGACAACAGACCAATAACAGACACACAAACTTACTATGATGATCAGTTAGAATGCCTTTCTGCTAACCCTAGATTTGACAGCAGCTTCCAGCAGAGAGAGTTATGGTTTGAAGTAAATATAAAATAAAATATAAACAAGCAAACAAAAAACAAACTGTGTGGCCTCTATGTGGCCGTTGTTCAGCGGAGGTTTGCACCACATTGCTGCCTGCCAGCCACTGGGATATAAATAGCACAGCAACACGCTCCAGGGGAACCGAGCTAGTTGGAATGCAGGGGAGCGATATTCCAGAAAGTTCTGTAGAGAGGGAAAGGAGCCGTTAAAGTCTCTCTCTCTCTCTCTCTCTCTCTCTCTCTCTCTCTCTCTCTCTCTCTCTCTCTCTCTCTCTCTCTCTCTCTCTCTCTCTCTCTCTCTCTCTCTCTCTCTCTCTCTCTCTCTCTCTCTCTCTCTCTCTCTCTCTCTCTCTCTCTCTCTCTCTCTCTCTCTCTCTCTCTCTCTCTCTCTCTCAAACATGGAAAGCTTGTTGTATGTTTCAAGGCCATACGGAGCCAGAGGGGGAGACACAGAGAATGAAGAGGTTCTAGTGACACCATGGCAACCACAGAGACAGCTCTGAGAGCTTTGCAATGAATGGGATGTCGGGGATCAGATTCAGATACTCTCCAACTGAGCATCTTCCACAGCTGCCTGAAGGGCTATTCATATCAAGAATCGTCGAGAGCTAGGCTATAACAGCAAGAGCAATAGCTTTAAGTGTTGCTCTCGTTAATGTGAATGACATCAAATACCGCATAGGCTTACTGTGACAACAATGATGTGAATCACTAGGCTATGAGAATCACTTTCAGAGCAAATTTAAAAGGCTAACTGCCAAGAGAAACCGCCCGGTTTTAGACAATACATTCCTCAACACGAGGAGACAAATTATTCATACCGTAATTTCCCGACTATTAGCCGCAGCTTATACATTGATTTTGCTAAAATTTCCTCCACTATGAGGTTAAAACAGGGGGGCAGTTAATATGGTGTTAATATGGTTTTGTTTTTTTTAACTTGCATAAAACACTGTTCTGCGGCTTATACACAATGCGGCTTATGCGGGAAATTACTGTAGTCATTGTTGGTCTATAACAGAGGTTCTCAAAATTTTGATAGGTGAGGGCCAATTTAGGGACACAACATTGAACTGAGTGCTGCTAAAGGGCCGGGGAGAGAAAAAAAAAACTGAAAAAAATGTTTTGCATCTCTACAGTTTACATTTATTGCAATAAAATGCATATAGATGCCATTAAATACCACAAAACAGACAATCATTCTTTCAAAGCCATGTACAGTTTTAACAGTTTTATAAATATTATCAGATGTTATCGCGGGCTGCCAGAAATGTTTCCGCAGGCCGTCATTGGCCCCCGGGCCGCACTTTAAGAACCTATGGGCTATATCAGTGTTTCTCAAACTTTTTCAGATCGAGGACCACTTTGCCCAAAAATATGTAGCCTATCTCGGGGACCACTACCTTTGCGCTCCCTCACCAATTCACATGCCACTACCCCCTACCCTTTAACCAAATCAATAGGCATTTCTAAATTGGCGTTTTTAGGCACTTCAAATTCAGATAGCCTGAATTTTTGAATATAAATTACAGGCCTGCCTCATAGTATTCATTGAACAACTCCTCTTTGGCTTTCAAATAATGTTAGTGAGAAACAGACTAAATTTACATATTTTTTTGGAAATCCCCTTGCGGACCACTTGAGCTTGCTCGCGGACCACCAGTGGTCCCCGGACCACACTTTGAGGACCACTGGTCTATATATGGACCAATAATATATAGTTATAACGTTATTGTCCTATTCATCATTTTGGACATGAATCTTATTTGGTGAACTCTGATTGTTCAAGACTCCTACTGTGACAAGAGCTCAGCACCAGAAAGTAATTTCCCTTTGCATAAACACAACAGCGAAGGAAGATCTGGGCTACGGATTAAGCTTATAAAAACAATCGAGACTGAAGCCAGGGAAGTCACGGATTTCTTACGGGGTAAGAAAAAGTAAGAATCTCTCTCTCAAAAGACTTAAATCATGCTGATGCAAGGAGATTAGGAGGAGGAGGGGGCAGAGGAGGGGGCTGCGTGGAGTGCTGATGAATTTGCTGTACAGACATCCATCTTCAAACATCATGGCATGGTGAACTAGAGTCGATGGAGTAGACTACTGTTAGGGTAGAGACTATTTTTCTCCATATCTTCTTCTCTCAATCTAAACTGAAACTTAGCTTTCATTTTTTTAATAACTTTTGTTGTATTAGGCTAACGTGTCTGGTAAGGATCATAAGCCATAAACATTAAAAAAAAAAAAAAAAAAAAAAAAAACATCTTAAATCCCTCACTTGCATGCAAATGGGCAGATTTGGGACAATGGCTTTGAGAGCTGTGTGTGTGTGTGTGTGTGTGTGTGTGTGTGTGTGTGTGTGTGTGTGTGTGTGTGTGTGTGTGTGTGTGTGTGTGTGTGTGTGTGTGTGTGTGTGTGTGTGTGTGTGTGTACAGAAGGAGATATAGCCTAAGCCCGACTCTAAGAATATGCCCATTGCTTGTTGAATCATTAATGAACTTTAACAGACCAGAGAAGAGAGAAGAGCCTAACCCGGCGCATAGAGATCAACAATGAAAGTGAAAGGAGATCAGCTGCGTTCTATAGAATGTTTCAAGTTGAAGTTTCTTTATAGAGAAATATTTCCCTTGAGGACGAATCAGAGACCTCCGCTGCGCGTCGGTCTCCGGTTCTTCCTCTCGGGAAATATTTCTCTATAATGACCGGCGGACAATACATTATCCCTTACATATATATATGACAGAAAGAGAATGAAATAGAGGCAGAGAGAGAAAGAGATAGAGGGAATGAGAGGCAGAGAGAGAGAGAGAGAGAGAGAGAGAGAGAGAGAGAGAGAGAGAGAGAGAAAGAGAGAGAGAGAGAGAGACAGGGGAATAAAAGTGTCAGACAGTGACACAAAAGACAAACACATTGGATCGTTTCCCCAAACTTAATTTCACACATCAAATGAAATTTCACCTCCAGGTGTGGAAGGTCCACTAGATAGCTGTAAGCTAATGAAAGCAAGTGAGCAAAAACAACAAAGTACAACAACAAAAAGTGAATGTGTGTGTGTGTGTGTGTGTGTGTGTGTGTGTGTGTGTGTGTGTGTGTGTGTGTGTGTGTGTGTGTGTGTGCGTGTGTGTGTGCGCGTGTGTGTGTGTGTGTGTGTGAACACTCACAAATCTTCATTTTCCATAGCTCAGTGCACTTCACTTGATGGCAACAGCACTCACGAGTAGACAGGCATTCAGCTAATTGGCTGCTGCTAGTAGGGCTGGGTGAAGCGGCAAAACATTTGATCACAATATTGACTGATATTTATTCTTCTCATGAGTACAAGCCTGATAGTATTCAGTCGCCGTGCCTGATTTCAGACGTACCACCAGTATCACAACATGTTTGCCTCGAGATATAAAGACGTTACCTCACTCACGTCAGACGTAGCACATCATCTGACGTGAGTGAGATAAATAAAGACGTGGAATTTGTCCATAACCAAACAGTGCACTAAAAGTGTGTTGCAAGTGTGCTGTCCTTCAAAATAGAAACAAGTCCTACCTTCCCAAGCGCTTTAAGCGCGGTGAGCGGGACTTGCGCGGGTCCATAGATTTTGAGTGCAGAGCTCGGGCATCCACGGGAAGCAGCCGCGGGAAGCAGCGCGGGAGCTGCGCGGTTCACCGCTCAGAAACCGGACAGGAGCCGCGCTGAACACGTGTGCAGTCTGAATGACCTAACCTGTTAACATATATTCTAAATGAAATCGCCCCAAAACGTGCCCGCACCGCTTACGCCGCTCACGCACAGGTTTGTGTGTGAATCGGCCGTTATTCAAGATATATCTTGTCCTCTTAGGAAGTGGGCAGAGAACATCCCGCACAAAACAACGAGACACAGGAACATCTTCTTTCCCACTGCAATCACGCTCCTGAACGGCAGATAAACGTGACATCCAAGTATGCTTGCACAATAAAACTGATTCTGATAACAGATGATGATCGAATAAATACATGACATACATGAATAGCACATAAATTGAATCAATAAATGACATAAATGGTGATTACGTGTTACAGCAGGTACAGCAGGTACAGGAGGTACAGGAACCTCTAACAGGTTTTTTTTTTTTATCTATGACCAAACACAAAGGACCTGCCTGACATTGATATATTGTCTATAGTTTCAAGATCATTCACAGAAAAAGAGGAAAGAGGGAAAGTGAGAGTGAGAGTGAGTGTGAGTGTGAGTGTGTGTGTGTGTGTGTGTGTGTGTGTGTGTGTGTGTGTGTGTGTGTGTGTGTGTGTGTGTGTGTGTGTCTGTGGCCTCCTGCTAGTTTCACTGAGCCAGACATCTTAGCAGTGGTTTGGGGCCAGCCACAGCACAGGCAAATCTAAATCTAAATAAGCGTAAGACTGATTAGAGAGTGTTTAACACGTTCTCAACAAATCCAGAGTTAAGAGGAGATAAAGGGGGTTAAGTTCCCAAACTCACAAACTAAAAAGTGTCCACTTGTGGGTGACAAAGAGGCAAAGTCTGGCCTCTGGTGAGCTGCTTTGTAAGTAATAAAACCAACAACTCTTAAACCTGAAACTGTGACACACAGACCACAGGTTGCAATATGGAGAAATTTGTTATCAATAAATAATCAATCCATAGCTCTGTTGTTTGAAGTCACAGAGTTTTGTATCGGGTGGATGACGGATAGCAAAATTCAGACTGTCCTTTTGTCACACACGTATAAAAAATGGTAATTGTTAAGAATTGATATGGAAATGTTGTTGGTCTGATAGGATCAACTTCCTGCATACTAAAAATTTTGGTGTTGTATTTAAATTTTGACATAAAACAACTATCCAAACATAAAAAATGTCATATGGTGTGACTGTCCACTATGCGTGTGATTTTCCTAATTAGAATGTATATCCATATAAAGTATAAATAATTTAAAATTTTACCAGGCAAATAAAATAAGTGGATGTTTTCTATAACCACAGAAAGTTTCGATGCCCATGCATAACGTCCAACTAAGTTCTAATCAAATATATTTTGTCCCTACAATGGACGTCATATGGTGTGACACTATATTTTATATTTTCAACGGGCATTAATTTGGACATCATTGCCATGACACGGACCCTGCTTCATCAGGAAGTTACAATAGCATGTCAGGAGTGATTGCCATGGTCAGGAGGTCAGGTCTGCCTTTTAGATTTTTATATAAAAAGCTCCATATCCGACATCATCAATAGTGGCCAAAAAATTGTGTCTTATGGTGTGACATCATTTGCAATAAAAATTGTTATTTTTCACAAATCTTCTTTATGAATTCTTAGAAAGCATTGCTGCCATGTTGTCAGTTGCATGCTAAATAATATCTAGCTGTATTTAGTTGTCTAATAAATTAGATAAACTGTCAAAATGTCATATTGAGTGACACTATGTCATATGGAGTGACATTGTTATTACATTGTTATTACATTGGGACATTGAAAATGTACAGTCACACTATATGACATTTCTGTCACACTCTATGACCAAACTGCATTTTTATATTGAAACATATGTAAAAACACGAATTCAATTTAAAAATCATATATGAAATATATTAAATCTGTGATAAGAATTTAGCAAAATAGGATCTGTACAATTTATATTTCCCTTTCCCATTTTTCCCCCATGTCACCATGTTTCACATGTAATATGCAGTTGAAAAATAGATGTTATCCCTAAAGTTCTTTTCAGTGGACTTCAAAATTCATTGTTAATGATATTATTTTCATGAAATACCTTTTTTTGCGCTGATACATTGTGATTTGGTGCATTTCATCATATGGCGTGACACTATGTCATTTGGTGTGACGTCAAATAATCATAGAAAACGTCATAAAACAAGACTTTCTAACTGACAAATCATGACAAAATCAATAGTGTAGAAAGGAAATGACATCTGCAAGAATCTCAAGAATTTTGAGCAACTTTTGACAAAGAATGTCAGAAATACGCTAAAATATCTGGTTAGAGTTCAGACCATTCTCCTCCTTGACATAATAACTTGTCAAATGTTAAGTTTTTATCCTAAATATTCACAAGCAAATGTTGCATATCAAAGCAAACATGATTAATAAGTACATTGATGTAAATTAAAGAAGAAAAAGATAGGCCTACCTAATTTTTATTTTATATCAAATTGTTTTAATGTCACACCATATGACAGTTTTAGGCACTACCTTGACAAATTCATATATAAATACTTATTTTAATTAAAAAATGTAAGAAATATTTACGTATTGGTTAAGTTTAGACTCACAGCAACACATATAAACACTTTTTAGGGATGATATTTGAAGTTTTTTAAAAATCCTTTTTTCAGGCTTATTTGTCATCCACCCATATAGGAAAAAGAATGAGAAGATTTGGTAAAATTTAACAGCTAACATTAACGGAATGGGGCATACGAAAGCGAAACTGAAAGTGAATTTCCTTTTAAGGCAAGTCCCTTCACTCTGCCCGCATCTATGAGATGCCCTCAGGCAGACTTAAGAAGTGCAAGCCCTATCTAAAAGAACAGGAAGATATCCAGATGGGCTGGTCGTACTTACTTGTACTGTACTTGTACTTGTACTTGTACTTGTACTTGTACTGTATTAATCAAGGCAGAAACTGTCCCATCAGTCTTAGGCCTACCCTATTCTATGGAGTACATGTAGTTCAGTTGGTTGAAACATTTAGGGAATTCAACTGGTTCAAACAAGTTTGAAGTGAAAGTTTGTTGTAATTCAAGCATAGCCCTGTTGCAATAGCCAGCCGACTGCACTAGATAGCAATTGGAATGAAAGAACTTGGAACAATATAGACCGAACACAAACACAAAAGTGAACAAGCACTTTACATTGAGACAACATGTAATCTTATTTTCAGTTTCTAATGTAGTATGTTCTATTGACTCAATGTAAAGATCCTGCTTGCTTTTGTGTTTACATTCAGCCTATGTTCCAAATTCTTTCACCCCACTTGCTATCTAATACAGCAGCTGGCTCGTGCAACACAGCAAGAGGATGTGAAGACACAACTTCATTAATGCAAATATCAAAAATGCCAGAATGTCCAGAATGACAATAAATTTACAATGACAATGTAACTAAGTGAATAACAAAACTTCACTCAAGTCAATACGAAACCGAAAGGAGTCCACATACAGTAGCTGTGCGAAAGGGTGGAGAACAGGTTTTCCATTATGGCTTAATCCAGAGATCTTCACCAGACAGCCCATTTCCATTGTGGCTTTGTCCAGAGATCTTCAACAAGCAACTCATGATCAAATACAAAGGGCAGGCCGTCAGAGAAATAAAGCGGCCTTCATTTATGTGTGACAAGAGTTGCTGTGTGAGGTTTTGTATGATGTCATACCCATTGTAGCCCAGGGCGACGGTTCTATTATTCTCCCATCAACTCACCACCTATCTTATTCTGCTTTGCATATGTGACAGAACTTTACATGGGCACTCTTGATTAGATCATATCATACAGGCCTACAGTAGTGACGGACCAAAGTGCGGGTCAATCACACAGTCGGATGTGCTTGAAGCTGCTATAATTTAGGATAATCAGGCCAGGCAGCAGAAAAGACGGGAAAAATAAAAACATGGCCAAACTGGTCACAGGCTGTTTTTGCAGCTTCAAGGTCATCAAGGTACACAGCCTAAATACTTCATTCACAGCTATTAACAAACACAAACGTGTTCCTGTGGGGGAAAACGCCATACACTTTAGGCCTAGATCTATCTTATGCATTTATGCAACACTACAGAGGAAGTTTTCTTCTCTAGCGTAGCCTTGCCTGTTTGTCAGTTTCTCTCTGAAACTTCACTCGCACAGATATCTGCTACTGGAAAAGAAAAAGGACCATAATCATCAAACAGCATCCTGCTTAATGGAGAGTGCTCAGTGCTGGGTTTCATAAAGGGAAATTATCTGGGGGAAAAAACAAGCCAAATAACCAAACAGGATGCAACTTATTTTTCAAACAACCGCATGATTAAAAAATAAACATCAATAAGTTGACAGAGAGCAGGAAATGGAACGAGGATGGTTATGGAAACGGAAACTGAGGTTTGCCTGCCCTGATTCAGCTGTTAATCAAATGAGTAACTTACTTGATTCATACTCATGATTTACATGCAGATCAATCAATCAATCAATCAATCAATCAATCAATACTGAAATACTGAAAACACTGATGATGATGATGATGATAATAATTAGCCTAAGCTCTCATACAGAATACTCTGCAAATGTGTTGGTTTTTTTTTGATTGGGCATAATTCAAGATTGATAAAAAGGATTTCTGACATGACAAGGATTTCTGTGGTAAGAAAGTGGCATCTGTTTTCATTCAGGCATGTCTCTGAATGAAAAGGCCAGTATTCATCTCCCTCTCTCGCTCACACACACACACACACACACACACACACGAACGCGCCTCACAAACACCCTCACACATAAGACGACAAAGATGAACAACAGCAGAATAAAAACTTTGTTAATCCAAGTTCTAAAGTTCTGTGAGGGAGTTTGCCATGCAGAGACTGCAGCAGCAGAGACAGCCCTCTGTTGTCCTCAATGTCTCAATGCCTCAATGCTGTCCTCAATCAAACTGTCCTCCCCTCCTTCATCCATCCATCCCTCTCCCCTGATACGTACTTTTCTCCCTCTCCCTATGTCTCTCCCCCTCCACTTTTCTCCTCTCCTCCTCCATTTTTCTCATCTCTCTCTCTCTCTCTCTTCCCCCCCTCTCCCTCCATCTCTCCCTCTTTTTCTGCTCTCTCTCTCTCCACTTCTCTAATCTCTCTCTTTCTTTATCTCTCCCTCCCTCCATCTCCCTCTCTCCTTTTCTACTCTCTCTCTCTCTCTCTCTCTTTTTCTTTATTACCAGAAGCAATACTTGAGTGAGACAATGAACAGACTGTCAGCGCTGCAGTCTGCCTCTCTGATACGATTCCCTCGCTTTGCTTGTGGGAGGCTGAGGAAACACTGCCATGCCTTTAAAAAAACAAACGCATGTGGCCACAGAGCCAAGCCCTCCCAAATGTGTGTGTGTGTCTCTGTGTGTGTGTGTGTGTGTGTGTGTGTGTGTGTGGAATGTCTCTGTGTGTGAGGAGTGCATGTGTGCGTGTTTGTGTGTGTGAGAGAGAGTGTTTGTGTGTGTGTGTGTGTGTGTGTGTGTGTGTGTGTGTGGAATGTCTCTGTGTGTGAGGAGTGCATGTGTGCGTGTTTGTGTGTGTGAGAGAGAGAGTGTTTGTGTGTGTGTGTGTGTGTGTGTGTTCGCGCGCACGCCTTCTGTTGCCTCTAATCCGCGGGCAGCTCAGCGTCCGCTCCTCCCGTCAGCCTCGGTAGGATATAACGCTTACATATCACTGTTTGCCGGCTGGATGTCCCACGCAAACCCAAATGTCACCGAGTCCTCTGACGAAGGGTTTTGGGCCGAGTCTAGAAGCCCACTCGTGATGGCCCTCTCCCTCCTCAGCTCTCCGCACTATAGGGTAACCCCAGTGGAATTCAACTCGGCCTGCAGTTTCTAACAAGCATTAAGAATTGAATAATAGGCTAATAACACTGCAGAAGTGACTAGAAACACATATCTTAGAAAAGACTTTTTAAGCCTGGATTTTTTTTTTTTATTACTTTCTTGTGGTACAGGCCCAAGATAGGGGGACGCCATTTCATTATGTGTACATGATCACTGCATGACAAGATGACAATGAATTTAATTTTGAATCTTAAATAAGCATGTACAAACTCTTTAGTAGTTGCAGGAATGGCAACACATTGACAAACAAACATCCAAATTAGCTGCGTAGCACTTTGAGTTGAGTCAATTGCATCACTAATTTACTTCCGGTTTCAAATGATTTTGGTGCCGTTGACTCAATGTACTATATGGTTCACACATCACATTCGGTCTACAGTACGTTGTTCCAAATTCTTTGGTTCCACTCGCTATCTAGTACATTCAGCAGGCTCGTGCAACAGGGCTATGCTTGACTGACACTGAACCATCACTTTAAATTGGGTCTATGAAACTCTTGAACTAGCCTACCGGCCAAGTTCAAATGAAACTAGAAAAGCAATCGGGAGTGTGCAGACCTCCACCAAGACAATAGGGTTACTAATGCAATAAAAGTTCCAGATGGTCTTCCTTGTCCTAATATTTGCATTATCAAAAAATTCCATCAAATCTGTGCAGAACTTTTTGAGCTATATTGCACATAAACAAACAAACAAGCAAACAGACAAACAGTATGCAAACCAAAGCTAGTGTAAACAGAGGTAACAATCTGGAGAAACTGGAAATGATGGGTTTTCCATCTTTTTCAGCGTCACAGATCAAGGTTGTTACAAGTCCTGATTACCTAACCGGACAAATAATGCATATTAAATTATACTGAATTGATTTTAAAACCGCCAACTCAAAGTAGACTATTGCAAGAATGACTCATTCATTGTCAGATGCAATATAAAACCTTTGAGGAGAAGGACATTGCAGGCTACAAAGAAGTGGGATGAGACAGAGGGAAGAACAGAAAACCTATTGTGAGGATTCTAATATTAGAACATCTTATTTTTACTTCTGGTCAAAATGATTCACAGTGCTCTCATGAAATATTCAACAAGGCCCACAGGGAGGGGAAAAAAAGACAAACTACTGCTCTCCAGACTATAATTGAGGAATAATTTACTCCAATACCAGTCTTAAAAGAAAATGTCCATTGATGGCTCAATGCAAATTGTTGCTTTGATTTACCAGAATCTTGATGATTCAATCAACAAAAGTTATGAATTAGGTCAATATGCTGTTCTGGCAAAAGAGATAAAGTCACTTCCTCATTATGACTGAATCTTTACTCAATAACATCACTGTATTAAAACCATGGGCCTACTGCATGCCAGAATGGGCTACAAATGTAGTCTGTCTATGTGTGTGTGTGTGTGTGTGTGTGTGTGTGCGCGCGCTGCACCTTGGATGTTATATTTGAGCATCACTGATGTTGCTTCCTGCAACAGACACTGTGAGTGAGTTGTCAGTGGACAAACCAGTAGCCTACTCCACGTGGGAAATTACTGTTTGGCAAAACTGCATGAGAAATGAGTCAAATAACTGACTCGAATAAGGAAGCAAGTCAAAAGGAACAAAAAATAGGAAATCATCCAAACTGATTATATTCCAAACCTGGGTTCCCAAAACAGGTTTGGTAAAAAAAAAAAAGGGTATTTGATCTCTCTATTCCTATCCAATAAAAGCCCTTAGTCTATATCTCTGCCCAGATGCTGGAAGAAACAGAAATGTTCTTATACAAAAAAAGAAAAGAAAGAAACAGACATGAAAACAAGAACACCACTTCTGAAACCTACGTTTCTTTTATTTCTTTTCTGAATAAGTGTTCTGATAAGCTCTAGGTTCTAAGTTCTAAGCTCAGTGTGAACAGCACAGGTAATAGGTGAACAGGATCTTATGTTGTGCTGGTTAAAAGTCTTAGAATACAGAGAATGCCTGCATATTATCACAATTAATTCATCTGACACCACTGGTTTATAATAAAATCAGTGCTTGGCTTAAATGATGGAAGAGAATGAGACATACCAGTGACAGACTATACTGTGCCTTGTGAAGCTATGATAATGAGCATTCAGAGGTAACTGCCACCGTTTGGGCCACACTATGTGGTCCATAATTAATGCATATTCTGGATTTCAATTATCTACACGCCAGTGACAGCAGAAAATGTCACGTCAGTGTTCGTGAGGCTGTGTGTGTGTGTGTGTGTGTGTGTGTGTGTAGGGAGACAAGTCATATTGTTTGACCACAGCAAGCTGAATGAGGGAATCATAAGAGGGTTTGAAACACAGAGCATTGGCCCATTGGCCTTAATCTCTTCTTCAATGCAAGGCTGTCAGTCAGGGCATCTTGTGTGTGTGCTGAGGGGTTGATTCAGCACACACTATAGGGGAAAAAAAGGAGTGACAGTGTCAGGGCAGATGGTTGCAATGATTTATGCTACATGGTGCACCTGTGTGCTCAAATATGCATGAGGTCCATAAGCCCACGGAAAAATAATAATAATAATAATAATAATAATAATAATAAAGACAGCTGTCACAACAATCATGAATGGATATGTTTGAATACTCTCCTAGGTGTTTTGACAAACTGCATGTCAAGGTAGGCCCTACTTCAGACACAGTGAATTTAACTTAAGTGTTAAAAGAGCCTTTTTTTAAATATGTCACTGTTATTCTCAATATCACTCCCGCTACCTTTAACATCCATACTTTGCAACGTGTGTTTACAATACGGCTGTGAAACCAGAGAAAGTAACTACTGAAGTGCTGATATTGAGATCATATGTCAGTGAAAATTCTGAGGCTGTCAACTGAGCATTCTGTCTGTTTAGGATCTTCTACTCAGAGGTGTTTGGTTTAGTTTGCTGTTTTAACAGATCAGTTTCAAAATGTAACGTTATTCATTTGGTTTGTAGACATCAGGGCATATGGGACTCCCCAGGTTTACGGCTGATGTGCGCAGAAAGCCCAATTTAGCCAAACAAGTAATGTTCGGCGCGAAAGAAAACACAGTAATGTCAAGATAATTGTTTGCTTGTTCTGTTATACCCTAAAGCTGTGCACTTACATGAAATGAACTAAACCGCAGTGTTTATAAGCAACAACCAAAAACCGCCTCAACCGCGACCGTGACCACAAGCTAACGTAACGTTACCATCCCATTGCCTATTGTATTGCCGAACGACACACACAAAGCCACATTGCACGGCGAGGTTCAGCAAACTACACATACAAATCAGTGGCATTCGACTTCTCGGTCACTTTGTGCTCGTTTCAAACTTTCCTTAGGGAATTGGACAGTCTCTGAAGCGCTTCAGCCAACACCATTCGGGACTGGTAATGAAGTAAAGGCACTGCCGCTAGCTATCATCACCAACTCTACCTCCCGTCAAGCTACCACCATCACATCAACTTTGCGCTCAGTTCTGTTCATTCTCGTGTCCGTCTTACCTTGCTTGTTATCCGGGATGGCTCTTGCAAGGCAATGTTCAATGCAAACAGGAGTCCTCTTCGTCAAATCAGACCGGCATTCGCTTTTAAAACTTTCGCCGTTAAATCCGTTCGGGTTAATTTTTTGACTCCTAGCTTCGTTCTCGCAGGCCCTGAAAGTCTGCTAGACAGTCGGCTCCAGTCTCCCTACCTTCGGCTCAACCCACACTGCCTAGCAAAGTGACGTCACCGCTGCCAAGGCTGGATCAGCAATCGCGTTGTCTCCAAAGGGCAGAGTGGCACGCGCTTGACAGAGGCGAGAGAAACTGATGCTGATAGGATAGGAGGAGTATTCATTTAATGGGACTCCTTATTGACCCTATTAGTTATTGAAGTAACACATTGTAAGGGCTTATGTTCTCGATCAGATAGGCCCAAGTTATCTTAACCTGACTATCTACTGTATCATTTCTGGTACTAACTACTAGAGAGCCTACAATGAAACACATGAAACCATGGTGTACTACTAGTTTTACTACGTTTTAGTTAAGTATAGTTTAACTGTTTTCCCTGGTTGTCTTACAATTGACTTGGTAAATAAATATGATCATTCACTAATAACTGCACAGGATGCAATTTTCTGCATGTTGCGTGCATGAAGACATACAGTAGGCCTAATGGCCTAATAGACATGCACAAATAGTATACATAGCCTACACAGTTGTAAAGCTAGACTATATAACATCAGTTAAGTGTTGTTCTCCTTGTACACCTTGTGACCTCAAGTACAACTCTAAGTCATGCCACATACAGAATTTCAGTTCAACACTGCAATTGTGGGGTGTGTTAGAAATGGGCAGGAAGAGGAGTAGCCAACAGATTAGAAGCGTTGTGGAGGACTTTGTGGGTTGGATAGTAGGATAAACACTGCAAGCAGTTGCACGCATCCATCTGAAACCAATCCAGTGGAGAGTTGCTTCAGAAGGCAAAAATCCTCGCAGATGATAGGATAAATGACTTGTCTGTCATCTTTATTGACGTGCTACTTCAGCCACTCAGATAGATCAAAACCAATCGATGACACCAGTGGCGAATTCAACGGTCGTAACGTTTCGTACAGTTCCCATTCATCCGTTATGCTATCTTGAAAACGCCATAGTTAAGAATTACGCAGGTAAAACCGGAAACCACTGATCTGTCTGAAACCAAAACAGAATAGCAGTCGTGATTGGTTCGTCCGCTTCATTTTCTTCCCGAAATCCCTCCCAACTGAATCGGCCTCGGATATGTGCAGATGCTTGCAGTATAACGCACCATCTGACATGAGTGAGGTTAGGGCAAATCACCTTCAGCTGAACATTATTTGACCTATTGACCCATATGTGTATCCCCTAAAATTCTACCTCACTTTGACAACCACTGAGCAATAACGTTAAGTGATGCATCATGAAAGAAAAGCGTGCTGTATGTCCATTGGCAGGCTGCACTAAATTAAAATTGTAATTCAGCATTTGAAAGGTTTCAGAATCACATACAGCAGTAGCCTGGCGGGCCATCCTATATCATTGAAATGTATAGTCTGGCAGTGAGAGATAAACCGAACTCAATTGTGGGCTGAACAACGCTGCTATCTTTCAAACTACTTCTGGACGCAACAGGATAGCCTATGGCCAATCGCAGGAACAAACAAGATCGGCGAAGCCCACCCTAAACACATAGAAAGTGATTAGATATCGCCAACAATAAAATTCTCTATGGCTCGCTACTAGACGTACAGGCTGAGCAAATTAATTTGCCGCCGCTAGTGTACGTCTAGATTTCTAGGCTGATACAGCAGTCTTTTAGGCTGAACATTGCACTGAATTCTGTAAGTCATTTCATCTGAAATATGAATGCTGGCATCTGATAGGCCTGCTGCAGGATGAGCCTTCATATTTTACAAAAATGCTTTATGTCAACTTCAGGGCAGACAGAAGATTCTAGCCATATCCACCACATGAATTAAATGTTCATGGAAAGTAATTAGCTAAGTATTAATTTATTAATTATGGTCATTTGTTACTGTGGAAAGTGTGTTAAATATGTATGTTTTGTAAGATGGCTGTTAACAGGCAAAAGAAGATCCCTCAGTGAAGAGCTGGAAGTGAAGGTTGGTTTACCTTATGGACACGAAATTAAAATTAGTCTGGTAATAATGTTCACATGTATGTTAATAGTATGTATTTTGATGGTGATTGATTTTTTTTTTGTGGTGTTGCAGTACTGTCTCAAATGCTGAGCTAATAATCTTGTCCCAATGTTTTTTTTTTTATAATCTTATATTTTATATTACTGTATCCACAATGTTTGGGCATTGATATTTAAATAATAAGCTATTAAAAGCCTGCCCAGCCTTTGGAGAATGGTTGCCTGAGCCTTTACAAGTTGATATTGCATGCTTATTCAATGTCTGCAAGGCATCAGCTTCAGAAAAAACTTGAAGAATCAGAGTTACACTAAGGGTTTGGGGTGATGGTGTAGTCTTTAAGTGTGTGAAAATTTGAAATCAATCAATCAATGACCAGGAAAAGGTTTAAGACATATTGGTTCATTTTGGTTCCTTTCTCATTCCACTGCCTCTGTGCAGTTTCAAGTAGAAGTGGCCTGATTGCATCAACAAATGTTAAAGGACATCATTAGAAATCAGTACCTGCTTGCAGCAGGACAGAGGACAGGTGACAGGTCACCCCTGACTGTTTTGTCCACAGCTAAAGCCACGAAGAAGGCGTGGATGTTCCAATTTTCGACACTAGGTGGCGTCCACAAAGACAAAACAACAGGCACTCATCTAGCTCCCTCTGCTGCTTTATTTGAATCATCAACAAACACAAACGGCTGCATTCCCATGATTCACAGAGGGCTTTTTATAAGATAAAAAAATAAATAGCTTTCAAAAAATCTAATTTAAAATATTTTGTGCAAAAATAGCAGTCCTATGAGTGTCTTGTCAATCAAGTCCATCACGAACGTGAGCTACAAGTCTGTGCGCATAACGTTACTTCCATGCATGTCCATCTTGTTGGTGGTTAGTCGGGGCTGGCAACAGTTCAGTTCTGGGTCACTTCTAGTCTTCTTTCTGCTGGTGGTGCCTCTATAACTTCGCCACTCATGAAATCATCCTGTGAATGAAGGTAGGACACGCATTAGGCAAAGTCATGCTAAGGTCAATACCAATGTTTATTAGTGAATCTCTTCTCAAGCAAAGCATCGTAACGTTAGGTGTCCTTATCTGGCTCGTTCTGTAAGTTAATGATGCTGTTAGCCAGGTTTAAAACAGCCCCACTAACCTTATCATAGATGACTTTAACTATTAGGGAACAGCTCGGGCACGTCGCTACTTCTTCACCATTCTCCAAATCTTCCTGTAACCATACGAGACACTTTATGTCAGAAAAGTCCACAGGTCCAAAACAATTAACTGAAAAAATGAACTTCGCTATGATGAAAACCGAAGGCTGTCAAAAACTCTCCGGCCTAAACAACAGTGCTATGGTAACGTTAACTGTTTCTACTTTCACATAACGTTAGTGAAACTAATTTTATGAACACGAAGAATGACATGAGATAACGTCATGTCAATAAATCAAAAGAAAAAAATACATCTGTTGTTAGGTAGCTTGAACTTTTGTGGATTCAAGGTTTCACGTTATTCCGCTATGAAGCCGACCTCTCTCTCTCTTGCTCAGGCAAATCAATCCACACTCCCACAATTTCGTAAACTTACTTTGGTAATGGCAAATCTATCTCCACAAGGACAAGGGTAATAGTATGTATCTGTGTCCTCGTCATATTCAAAATCCTCTATTTCGATTTCGTCGTGGAAAACAGACATTTCTGGCGGATTATATTTACACTGCCACAGGAATCGCTGGCACGCGACACTCCTCTCGCGACGTTTGATGACGACTACGGCGCTTCAAGATGACATCATGATGCAGTTGTACACACAGCTTGTACATACTGCCAGCCAGAGGAGGGCAGTGATGGCAATAAAAATGTTTTAGGAAAAATGCAACGAAAAACATCCTCAGCTGTCAGATGAGATCTTATTGGGTATGTTTTTTTTATATGATAAAAACGTTACAACACATTAAAGACAGGAAACCGCTTTTGATATAATAGGATGAAATGATGCTTAGGCTACACTCAAAATAAAGTCCATCAAACTTTCCAAATTACAATAAGAAGAGATGTAGGCTATGGTGAATTGGCCTAGAGAAGACCTCAGGATATTGCCTATTCCAGAGTCTCTCTTTCTCCTTTTCTTTTCAGAATCACATAAATCACTGTCCAGATACCCAGCCTTTAGTAGATATCCTTAAACAGCTGCCCCATGCATCGAGTTTCATGTGTTTCTCTCTGGCCCAAACGCATTAGGCTAGTAATTAGCATATAGCCCTCTGCAGTTACTTATATTGTCAACACTTAAGTCCCTGGATGGATGAAGTGCTCCAGTCTGACAGATAAGATTACAGCTATAGCCTGGCCCCCCGCCCACTGACTGTGATGATGGTGCATTGATAATTAGGCTATTACAGCTGCTCTGTTAAACCTCTAGTCTCTCTTTGTGTCCCATTAGAGGATGTCTATTGCCATAGGCCCACCATACCCTGACAAGCCAGACTATAACATAAAATGCATATGTCTATGTCTGACCACGAGTGATAGACTCACGGGTAAGACGGCTACAACCAATCAGAGCAAACAACAAGCCAATTCAAACAACACTAAGCCCGCCAAATGACTTCCTTTCCAGCTAGATTCAGAAGTTTGTGGCTAAAGACCACGATGTCTGAATACAACCTCGACCAATGTGATTGGACAGACACCACCAATGTCTACACTAGGCCTGCCATACAATATCATGTTGATTTATACAGGTGGAATAAGATGAGTGATGATCACTTTTGTACTATGTTGCGAGATGACTGGGTCAGCTGCCCAAGACTCCAGGGTGCTCAATATCTTGACCACAAAACCAAAGAGGTTCGATAGTGTATTTCCAGGCAGTGCTGCAACACTATCTCAACCCTAACCCTAACCCCCTCAACCCTCACCCTAATCCTAAAATTTGGGGGATAGTGCGCAGTCTCACTTTTTTTTTCTTCACCCTGACAAGCCGAACTATAACATTAAAATGTGTAGCCTGGTCTCGATCGTAGATAGATTGAACTCAATCCTGGGCAGAATCAGTGGTTGTCTTACAAACGGCCTTTGCAAGCAATAGGATAGGGCTTCGACCAATCAGAGGAACAAACAAGATGTCAACGCCAATCCAAACAACTTCTGTTCTTCGCTACGCCTGTCCAAAACATATAAAACACATAAAGCATTGTGATTGGTGAACACCAACAATGTCTGACAAAACCCTATGTCTCGTGGCTAGATGTACTGGCTGAGCAAGTCTATTTGCTGTCATCAAGATTTCTAGGCTACATTTCAACTTAAAGGGATATTCCACCTTTTTATTAAAATGGATCATTCACCCTCTTACCTGAAGTTACATATTTGGGTAAAAGCCTTTTGGTTTTAGTGCATGCGTTTTCCTAGTCTGGCAACCCACAATTTTAGCTTTAGCTTAGCATAGGCACTGGAACATAATGTAGCCAGTTAGCAGCTGTTTGTCTACTTTACCTAAATCATACAGTAATGCAGTTCTATAAAATGAAATTAAATGTAATATTGGATGAATACATAGCATGCAATGACATAGGTGAGCCCTTGCTGCTAGCAGTTGCAGTGCCTCAAGGGTTCCTGTGGCGCTAGACAGTCTGTACAGTTCACTGACGAGGATCTAAATGCTGTGGTCTGAGCCATATTACCTAGAACACATGACTATGAAATTTGGTCTGTTGGCCAGTCTTCAGTAGATCACATGTTGTCTGAAATATGTGACCTATACTATATGGTCAGGTGATGCCACATAGACCAGGCTCTTTCGATCCGCATCATAAAGGTTTCCATGGCCATATTGTTCACCAAGAATCAGTCAATTAATACAACTATCGATCAGACCACCTACTCTAGCTTTTAGATAACCACTGTCTGAAAACATGAACGGAAAAATGACTGATGGTTACACAGGAGGCACTGACACTGACTGTCCAGAGAAAAATGTTATAGGCCTATTAAAATCAATATTTGAGGGGCCCAAAATAATTTTTTGTCATAGGGCCCAAAATTTCTATCAGCGCCCCTGAGGAGGCATAGTGGGAGGAAAAGGAGGCCCCAAGAGAGGGGAGGGCTCTTGAGGAGTTTGTAATTGTATTCCAGACAGTGAGGCACACTGCTTGTGCACAGGGCCCAAAATTTGGTGCTACGTCCTTGGCAAATGATGATGAATAAATACAGTAGGCCAGGGGTGGCCAACCAGTCGGAGACCAAGAGCCACATATCTGACTATGTTACAGCAAAGAGCTACATCGGCACACGGGCACAAGACCCTGTTACTACTACTACATTACCCATCCTTCTGACACACACACACACATACCTCACACACATGTAACCGGTCGTACCCTCTGCGTTGTGAGTTGAAGGAATGACGCCACACAGCTGATTTGCCTTTTCAATCTTTAATTGGGAGCTGCAACAATGGGTCAGCATCAGAAGGGAAACAAAGTAGATCGTGTTAAAGTGTGGGTCTGCATCTGCAGCATAGCAGAAACACTTCCTCCTGCTGCATCACCCACAATGCAAATCTCTACAGAAAACAAAATAAAAGCACTGACCCAGAGAAGCAGGATTTAACAAAAATACCAAAAACACCTATTGACTCTGTTACCTAGGCATCTTTGTGTAATTATAAAAGGCTTAATAATATGTACACTGTTACACACAGACCAGCAATATACACATATGGGCACACACCCCCAACCATCTCTTCCTCGCACACATAAACACACAAACACAAACTTGGACATGAACGTAAGAGCCACATGACTCCAGGCAAAGAGCCGCATGCGGCTCGCGAGCCACGGGTTGGCCACCCCTGCAGTAGGCCTATTTAGGCACATTGGGAACAAATGAGGAAAGAGTTGGACGATCGATGTGACTATCATGAATGAGTTTTTGCCCTGGTTGTCACTGCATCGAAAACCTCTCAACCATGCAAGAACATTTGGACAAACATTTGGCAGTTTTATAGGCCTCAAAATGTGCTAAACGTCATCAAATAAATTCACACAACAGCTGTGGATTTTTGGGAGAGAATTAAGTATATGGGAAATGAGGTTAGTGGTGAAGTTGAGTCGGTGCGTGTGTCTGGGCTGCTACACAGAAAGCTTTCTCTTCAGCTCTGCAAAGTATTACAAGAATCTTGCTGAAATGCTCATTTGCAACAGATTAAGGGAAATTAAGTTTTCTGTGAAAGTCAGATTTTAGCACCTTACTGTGTTGGGACTATAGCCTTCCTTTCAGAGATGTTTGTTAATTGTTTTAAGCACAAAAATGTTTTCAAAAGCTCATTGCTTTCAAATGGCGAAAGGCCTTAAGCAAAGCAAAGTTAAAGGAAGCATTTTGTAATTTTATGGTTTCATTTTAAAAATCATTTGCATTTTGCCAATTTATGCAGATATTCTGGTTATCATTTTCCTTTTGTCTTTTGTTTCTGTTCTTCTATACTTTTCATTACACAACGTGTAACTTGTACTTGACAGTTAAAGACTTTGTTCTGATTCTTCTCTCTCTCCCCAGATCCACCCTCCATCTTCCCAACCCATTAATAATCACAATAACCACAATCCCAGACCCATCATCTCTAATTTATTCTGCTTTCTATGGCTCTGGTTTTATCGCTATCCTATTGAATGCAGAGGCAGTTTGAAAGATTCCACCCTAAGGGTCTATCCTTCTTACCTCACTCACGTCAAATGCAGCGACCCCTCGGGCACAGCAATCTGATGTTGCGTCCATTAAAAGGTATTTCAGGACTGATATTGAATGGACGGACCAACCAGGAGACGCGTGCGAAGCAGCGGGCAGGATTTTTGACGTAATTCATCTCTAGCAAACTTACAAAACACATCTAATAGTTATATATTAAAGAGACATCTATATTATGCCAGTTGAATCAAGTATTGTGGCAATTATGCCGCAGATTCTAGCGTTTATGTTTGGAACAGGTGAAAAACTAGAAATCGCGTGCAATCACAGGATGCAATCAGTAGGTTTCAATTTAAGTGGTTGAAGTAGGATGACGGACAAGTAGTTTATCCAAGTACATGTCACGATTTTTGATGGCATCCGGTCTTTTTGAAACAATTTTCCTATCAAGCGACATCAGATGCATGTGCCCAAAGGGACCCTGCATCTGACGTGAGTGAGGTTACTATCCTTCGTGACCAGATTATACATTTTATAGTCAGGCTAGGCCATCCCCTAGAGGTCTTGGCATGTTTTGACTTGAAATGAACTCCTTCCTCAGCATTGAAAACTACGCTATACTTACAGTAAGAGTACACCTCATTATTCTGGGCCTTGACTTTTGTAAAGGCCCACAAATTATAAAAAAAGTTTCAATTGCCACAATTTAAATGTGTTTGAGTTTGGAACTGGAAGTGCATTACAACACGTTTAAACAACAGATTTCTTTTAAGCAGTTAATTGTAAAGGATTGATTGCTAAAGAATCCTTTTATTAATATCTAGGCCACGGAGGAACCAATCTTTAGCAGACTACTTCCTAGGCCTATAATAAATTCACAATTGGTTAATTATGATGGCTTGTGACACACACACACACACACACACACACACACATACAAACACACACACACACACACACACATTCACACACAACAGCATCTGTCAGTAGCCAACTGTTAAGATGCACAAAGCTTGGTTCATTATTGCCTCCACTGTATGCAAAGCCCCACCATGTTTTTGAATGGATAATTGGAAGAAGATGGTCATTGGATTGAACTGACCTTTTCAATTTGTCTCTGTAATCAAGTGCCAGCGGTCATGTGGCTGATATTAATGCATTTGTTTTCAAGAAACAATTCTTGTTGTCCTGCTGACCTTAATGAATTGAGTTTCATGGCTGATGGTACGATGCCTGTCTTCCTGATTTCCTTTGGCTTTGGGGAAGTAAAGGGATATGAGGTGAGTGGTTATCGCATCACTATGAACTCAGGGGAAAAACAGGGTCATTTGTCAACTTTGATCGGATGTTCTATAAAATGTACAAGTGAACAAAGGAATTTATATCAATAGTTCAACTCTCATCGGCATAAGCAGAGATTGGCTCTGTCTTTTCGTTTGATAATTGTTTCACCATGAACTCAAGAGAAAAACAGGGTATGATTGGATGTTCTATAAAATGTATACTTTTAAAGGAATTTATATTATCAATCTCATAGGCATAAGCAAAGATTTGTCAGCCTTCTCAAGTTTTTGGATCCAATAATATAGGCCTAGGCTACAGGACACACAGCTCATCAAGAGCAAACTTAAAAGAAAGACCATCCAAAGCAGCATGCAAAAGCAGAGCCTGCTATTGTCCATGATCACAACTGTCTAATGTCCTCACTGATTCAAACATTTTATGACCTAAAGCATTAGTTCTCAAACCGGGGTCCAGGGACCCACAGCACATTGCCAGGGGGTCCGTGAAAAAGTTTGTTGCAAAACATAAACTTGTCTTATAGGGATAGAAATACTATCAAGACATTCCCTTTGGGCATATTATAGAAAAACTTCTGCACTGTCAGATTTTGCCAAATGCAATTACATGCCTATGTAAAACACTTTACATTTTAGTAATGGTTTACTCTACCCCTTAGAGCTGTGCATATCTTTGATGCCTGGTGAGAATAATGGCACCTTCACCACCTTCATCAAACCCTCTCCCCACATACAACAGCACAATGTTGCAATAAATCAGATTGTTGTAAATCAGACTGTGTTGTCTACAACCTTCTCATTTTTTTTCTTTGGCTAGTACCACTGTACCACTTATATTTGTCCTTTGCAGAACTAAACAATTAAAAATGAATTGCATCTGTTGAAGAAATGCCTTTATAGTGACTGGTCATGGTGTGTCTGTCGACAGGCCTATCCCTTCAGAGACTCTCAGCCTCTGCAAGCAGTTCCGCTCTCTTACAAGCCCTTGGTGGAACACACACACAGCCATGCCGATGCGTCAGAAAGAGATTCTGGAATGTGCCTGCCCGCCACCCGGACGGACGCAAGTGGGCTTGCCTCCCCCATCTCCAAAATAAAGCACAACTGTTGTGGGGAGACAGAACAAGCAGGCCATGTGAGCAGGGAGCAACCAGCAATCTTAAGCCCCGGGATATGAGGTGGGTTTGAGCTGCTGGCTATGATATATGGTTGATGGCCCTGTCTCCCACTTTTGCGTCATCACCTCCACCACCACCACCACTCCAGGCCTGAAGTCCACGCTTATCTGCTATTTGGAGCTAAGGAAAGCCCACTCCATTGTGCGTGTGTGTGTGTGTGTGTCTGTGTGCGTGTGAGGGAGGAAGGAGAGGGGCTGAAATTACATATTGAACATTAATGCATGTGTAATTAATGGTCCACGCTTATCTGCTATTTGGATCTAAGGAAAACCCGCTCTATAGTGTGTTTGTGTATGTGTGTGTGTGCGTGTGAGGGAGTAGGGAGAGGGGCTGAAATTACATTGAACATTAATGCATGTGTAATTAATAGTCCACACTTATCTGCTATTTGGATCTAAGGAAAACCCACTCCATTGTGTGTGCATGTGTGTGTAGTGTGTGTGTTTGTGTGCGTGTGTGTATGTGTATGTGTATGTATGCGCGCCTGTAAGAGGGAGAGGGGCTGAAATTACATTGAACATTAATGCATGTGTAATTAATAGCTGTAGCTAACTACCCCCTACACATTTCTGTTAGAACAGCCCTATTCAGGTTGTAGAAATCCTCTAGACACACGGCGGAGGAACAAGAGTCACAAGAGGACTAGAGAGGAATAAGGCATATCTATACCCAACAAAACACACACTTCCACTTTGCAGCGGCAATGAGGTGTTTTTCACTAAACGTAACGCGCTAAATGACATAAGTGGCTAACTCCTGGCACGTCTTCAAAGAGACACTTTCAATTGCATTAGAACAGATGAAAAGATTAAAAGATTTCGCCAACAAACAACGACAACTGGTACCATCTGGTACCAACTTTGTGGGTCCCCGTAATACGTGGCCGATATCAAGTAACACCGACGATACGATACTCTGGCCAGGCATCACTCAATGTAAACTTCTCTCCTTGCTTCTCACAGCGTTGTTAAGACTCATTAGAAAGAGCACATCAACACCAGCGCTTGGTTATCCAGCAGATTTAGGCCAGATAATTTATGGCCTTGGAACCACAAGGAGGATATCTGATGACCTTTTCTGGTCAGGGCAAGGTGTAGATTTACGTGGCGACTCAGTTAACGTCCTCTTGTCAGCTGGACGCTTTATCCCAAGGTCTTATCAGCTGTGGAAAGATCGAGCCAGAGTGAAGTTTGGTGTTGTGATGATGGCTCGTGGTACCAACACAATTACAGACAGAGAGATGATGAAGATTTGTGTGCAGTGGATTCGAGTGTGTATTTTGTCAGCCCATCTGTGCTGCTGTGAGAGCCTTTGCCCTTCAGCTTGCAGGTTTTGTGACTTACTTTGACTTACTTTGACATTTGAAGTGCAAACCTGATTCGGATTTGCAATGACAGACCTTGCTGTCTACCTTAGTGTCAATTGAAGCTGTTTTTCACCATGCTAAAATATCCTCTGATTACTTTATGAAATTGACTATATTTAGATCGCCTAGGTCTGGACAACTCATGTGAGATGGGCTAGAATCAAATTAAAATGAAATCTCTTTATCACATTAAATAAAATCGTCTAAGAAGCAGTTTAGCAGAAAGGCCTATAAAACACACTGTTATCCTTGGATCTTATATTCTGAGAAAAACGGGATATAAAATTAGCCTTGTTTGACATTTAGTACCTTTTACTGTATAGCCCATTGTTGTTGTACTCCGAGTACACTTACAAATGACTGAGAAAATTCAATTTACTACCTGTCCTTGTTCGTCTCGTTTCTTGAGAGATAAGCAAAATGTAATTTGCCCATAAAGCTAGTAAGCAGTCTGCATATAATGTGGGCCAATGGCATACTGTATATCAGAGCTAAAGTGCTTAGCGGGGAGAGGCATTTAAGTCCACAACAGTACAGTATATCAACATCTTATGCACTTCATAAACATTTAAATAAAGACCTTGTGATTATAACACCAGATAAACTCTCCCTAAGGAGTGTTTGAGCAAATTAAGTCAAATGATCCAAGGTATGCGCAACCTCTCTGGTTTTGTGAGGACGTTATTCTCTAGGGGCACACAAAAGAAGTGTGTGTGTGGTGTGTGTGTGTTTATAGCATGTTGTCAGGCCTATACGTGGCAACGGTAGAACGCCTGTGGAAAGTGCGTGTTAACTGGTGATGGATTTGAGCATCAGGATCTCTCCATTCTCCACCCTTCCTGCCTGTGCCCCTGAGAATGCCCTGGGAGACTGGCACAAGACAAGCACAACAGCTGCTGAGGCACCCCCATACCCTTACCCATACACACACACACAGACACACACACACACACACACAATAGACACATGCATATACACACACACACAGACACATAAACACACACATACACACATAAACACACACACACATACAGACACATGCAAATACACACACACGCACAGACACATAACACACACACACATACACACACACACAAACATATACACACACACATGCACATACACATACACACACACACTCTCTCCCTCAATCTCTTATCTGCCAAAAGAAAATACAAGGGAATTATCTCGGCGTGTTGCATAACTGCGCATGCCTCCCTGAAATGGACATGGCATGGTGGGGGGAACGTGAGATGGTAGCGCTGCATGGTCTCCAGCTTTCTGCATGATAGGACGAGAGGCCAATGCAATGCCACTTTTGCACCGGTGATTGTTTTGGCAATGCAACAGTGTAATTGATGCTAATGGTCTCTTTAATACCTAAATGTCAGGAATAAAGGTTGACTGATATATTTATTATATCGCTCAGCTGATATATCAGACTGATATTTGGCGTTTTTAAACATTTGGCATCAGGTGCTGAACAGCTGTGTGCTTAATCCAAATCCACTTTAGCATCTTTGATGCTAAGGCTATGTTGCATAACAAAAGTTATCAAGGGATCAATTAGGGATGCTGGAATAACTGTAACACTCTAACACAACCAATATGAAAGTAATTTGAGCTTTGTGTAGAATATTGCTGATGAGAAATCATGGGAATATCACACCTGAAATTGAATGACCGCAAAAGTGCAGGCTGTTCATTGCTTTGTGAAAATCCGATGTGCGTTCTATAGAACAGTATCCAAGGAGATGCATTGATAAACTGAAAACTGAAATGGAATATTCGATTGAATAATTGATTGATTGATTATTCATGTCCATAAGTGAAGATACCTTTCATTATTCCAATGTACTGCAATATGATTTAATCCCTTGATACTTATTCTTAAACAGTTCCTATTACCCCTTTACTCAGTACTTTGCATGCTGTTATCTAAAGTGTTACGGAATTTTGTCTGCAGTTGTGTGTCTGTGTGACGACATTGAAGTTGTCAAGGTTTAGCTCTTTGCACCTCTAAGGAAGAATCTGGGAATAATGAGACCTGTTTGTTTTCCATGATGTCTAAATCCTTTTTCCAGAGCCTGCAGGTAATGGACCCCCTCGTTTGTACTGGCGTCGTGACAGCTTGTGTGTTTCATTTTAGGAAGATCCTTCGGTATGCAATGGATTTAATAAGTCATCTTTCAATTAAGGTTTCAGTTACAAATTCAAATGCTTGAACAAGTTGTTTGTTTGTTTGTTTGTTTGTCTTGCCTTTTTTCCACCAGTTGCATATAGCTAGTTGAGGGGAGTGTGTGCATGTTTATATTTTAAGTGTGCTTGTGTGTGTGCAGGGCTTTTATGTGTGTGTGTGTCTTTTATGTGTGTGTGTGAATGTATTTATGTATGCAGGCTTCTCTGTTTGTTTGTGTGTGTGTGTGTGTGTGTGTGTGTGTGGTCCACATAATAATGCAAAGCCATAAAAGGTCACTGACCATCGCCCATGTAGCGTAGGGGCCCCAGGCACTTGAGAGGTGACTCTGTATTTATAGCCGTGATAAAGGGCCCAGCCCACCTTGGTCACCCCACCAAGAACACACTCCAGCCTGAGGTGGACTCTTCCGATAAAGAGAAAAAAGGGCCGTCTCTTCTGCCCCAGCCTTAGTCTGACTCCCCTCTCGTAGTAGACACACCACGCAACAAACAAGGTAAGTGTGGAAGTGTCTGTCTCCCTCTCTCTCTCTCTCTCTCTCTCTCTCTCTCTCTCTCTCTCTCTCTCTCTCTCTCTCTCTCTCTCTCTCTCTCCTCAGTCACTCACAATTTCTCTGTCACTCATCTCTCTTTTGTTGCGTGTCACTGCCATTTTTGTATTCTAATTGTGACAATAAACTTCAGCTCCGTAAATGATGGGGTTGTTTTGCAATTGACTAAATGCTGAAGAAAGAGTCATGCTGTCAACAGTAATTCAGACTAGTGGCGCCAACAGAGCATCTTTGTTTCGAGTTGTTGAGTGGATTGCTCAAGTTCACTTAATGTGCACTTAATGACATAGAAGTTGGAATGTCGATTTAAAGTAAATCATATTTAGTAATCACAAACATTCTTGTCGAGTGTAAATTTAGATAAAGGCGCAATGAATGACTTGCTGTTGTCAAGTAAGACTATAATGTCTTTATCAAAAGTTTGTAAAATACAATTAAAGAAAAAAAAAGCCAGGAAGAATGTCATAGCATTTTGACCTTCCCTGCATAATTAAGTTTTTTTTTTTTCTTGAATAAATTTAATCACAAAAATTACTCTTCAGTGGGGAAATGCTTGTGCCAGGGAAACCAGACAGAAAATGTCATGGAATATCATGCAAAAACAGCTACTCATTTTTGCTGTGTCTCCATCCAACATTGGTGTCTCATTGCTAATTAGCGTAGTGAGCATCTGCAGCTGGTAACCATCATCTGTTTCAGGCAATTATAGTGGAGACACCATTGATGTAATGTAGGTGCATCTGCACTGTATTCAAACTAGAGTAGAAAGGATGTGTCTCTGAGTCTCATATGTTTCAGGCTCATATGCAAGACTGTGTATAGTCCAGCAGGATCCCTGTGCTTCTCTCTCTCTCTCTCTCTCTCTCTCTCTCTCTCTCTCTCTCTCTCTCTCTCTCTCTCTCTGTCTTTCCCTCTCTCTATCTATCTATCTAATTTTCTCTATCTCTCTGTCTCTCTCTCTCTCACTCTCTCTCTCTCTCTCTCTCTCTCTCTCTCTCTCTCTCTCTTTTCAAAGGCCTTGTTTAGACCAAGCCCAAACCCAAACTCTCAGGTTCCAGAGCCCTCCGCTCCACTCTGCTCATTGTCTTTAATTAGCCCATCGTATGGTGTGCATGTCATCATCAGTACTTCCTGTGGCAGATGGGGATGGGTAGGCTTGTGAGGCAGCGAGGAATGAGAGATGGCCAAGGGGAGGCCGGGTGGGAGAGAGACAGCTGGTCCTCTCTGGGCGCCCATCTCATCCGAGAAACAGATGATGAAGATGACTGGGTGTTGCGGGCGGTTCTAGAATGTGGCGAGATCAAATAGTGGTAGCTTAGGCTTCATACCGTAAGGCCTGCCAAAATGGAGCTTCTATCTCACTGCCTTGGCCTCTGTTCTTGCCTGCAGATATTTTTTATACATAAAATGGCTCCTGTATTTAGTAGGGGGTGAGGAGGTTAATTTGATATTCAAGATATGCAAGACAGAGTTCTAATTTTATCGAGTCATTATCAGGCTTCGCTGCCAAATTGTTGACGCGATAATTGTTAATTATTTTCCACATTATTATCGAGCACCCTCCACCCTATCCCCCTTTCCTTTCCTCTCTTTTTTTGTCTCTGAATATTGGCAAGCCCCATTCATTCAGGGGAACATATTGAGGTGTTCTAGAGAGCCATATTGTATAATGAAGAAATAGGCTAAAATATGTTGGCCAAAGAAAAAATGGAAATGTATTTCAACAGTTTGACTATAACCTCTGAGATTCTGCAGAATGGGGGTTAAAAAGACATCTGTTTTGACAAACATCAGTATTTAAAGATGACATAGAATGGATTCATTGAGTATTGTACCCTGTTCTCTGGTGTTAAGATACAATATATTCAATTGTATTTTCTCAAAAAGAAGATCCAGTGGTATTTTACAAGCCTAGTTAAGACATCATTTTTAAGATGTGTATTGAAAGGTTTTTTTTGCCCAAACAACGCCTCACTCTGGCCACCTTAATTGAACTGCAATGGCTTTGTGCTATTTGACATAATTTGTAGGCTTTGTTCTAATTCGTCCATCATTTAATGGCTATTTCTAAATGTAGGATTTCCATATGAAAGAGGGCAGAACCATGCCTCATGTTCATGATAGCACTTTGACCATCCACAACCTCTCTTGGTGGTTTTCCATTCAATGTCTCCTTTAAACTTTAAATGCCTTCACTGAGCTGTCACTGATACCACTATGTGGGTCAGCCATTGCTGGAAGTTTCTGCAGAATCTTTTTAATATCGACTTTTTTATTGGGATGACCTCTTTGTCAGAGGGTTCTAGCTCTCGGAACAGCAGTGAGGTTAGACAAAGACAAGCTGGCAGGCAGGCAGGCAGGCAGGCAGGCCATCATCATCTAAGGCCAGTCATGCTGTGGGGTTGAGCGTATAAGGAAGGATAGCCAGGGAAGGGGGATAGAGAGAGATTAGCTTTTTGGAGACACACAACAGCTGCATACAGCCAGTACAGCCTAGTTGGGAGCCTAGTTGCTTTTCTCCACTTTAGGAACATGCATCATCCCCATCTCCCCCACCCCCCAACACACACACACACACACACACACACACACCCATGCTTTTCTATCCACATCAAATTTATTTTCTCCTCTTCATGTGTCTACTGTAGAAAATACCAGGGGATACCAGGAAGTCCACCTGAGAGACAGACAAAATGACCGAGCGTTACGACTGCCACTACTGCAAGGAGTCCCTGTTTGGGAAGAAGTACGTGCTGAGGGAGGAGAACCCGTACTGCGTCAAGTGCTACGAGAGCCTGTACTCAAACACCTGCGAGGAATGCAAGAAGCCCATTGGCTGCAACAGCAGGGTATGTAGCCTATTAGTAACTAATTCCACAAACGCAAACGCCAGCTGTGACATTCAATACGTTCCATGAAGTGGCTGTAATGTAAACAATATATACTGTGCTGTATAGAGACCAGCAAATCCAGATCGAGGGTGGTAATCACGTGTGACCTATAGAGACAGCTTCCTATCCACGGGTGGCATTCCTTGATGTCATCACTGTGTCAGTATAGCTGTGTCCTTTGAATGCCAGTGCTATCTATCTGTCTATATATCTAGCTAGCTATATTGATTGATTCTACAGTATATTATAGTATGAATAGATAGATAGATAGATAGATACATACATACATACACAAATACATACATGTAGATAGATAGATAGATAGGCCTACTTTACTGATCATGAAGGAAGTGACAGTTGTAGGATGGGATGGAGGAGCGTCTTGTCTGACTGTGCAGGAAATCCCTGTCTGTCGGGGTCGTGGACGGGGACACATTGAGACATTGGGACCTGGAGCTGGGGAGGCAAATGCCAGTGTGCCAGACAGTTTCTATTTCAGGGTAATATCTCTTAATCCCAACCTTCCCTGTGCTCTAGAGGACACAGATTCCCTGGGCCTCGGGAAGACAAACACAAACTGTACCGTATGAACACTGCATCTCTCCAAGCCTGTGGGATATTATCTGTTTCGTCAGTGCATAAAACTTCATGACAAACAATAGGGCACCAGAATGCGTGGTTATAAACCAGCATACATGGAATCCAACATACATTGGCTTATTGTCTTCTTGCTATCAACTAGTGAATGCAAATGAACAAAACAAAGTGGGCAGACGAATTTGACCTGTCACAGCCCTTAAAAATTGGAGGTGCAGGTCGTGCAATGTATAGTATAGGTCTCCCACAATGCAATGGGCTCTCCATGGAAACCTGGTTTCAGACAAGGAGTCTGCTGCTGAACTGTTCTTTTCCCTGAGCCCTGAGCTGAGACATTACTGCTTGTACGGCAATGTATATTCTATTCAAAGTAAAGGAGCCGGAGGGGACGTCAGACAGAGAAGTAAAGTACTGTAGGGTTTCACACATGCAGTCATTAGTGTCACACTCTATCATAGTTAGTGCTGATATGGAGGACAATTCAGTCTTTAGTCTAGTTTACAAAGCCACAGAGGAGAACCTCTCTCTCTCTCTCTCTCTCTCTCTCTCTCTCTCTCTCTCTCTCACACACACACACACACACACACACACACACACACACACACACACACACACTCAGAGAATCTCTATCCCTGTCTCTCTCTCTCTCTCTCTCTCTCTCTCTCTCTCTCTCTCTCTCTCTCTCTCTCTCTCTCTCTCTCTCTCTCACACACACACACACACACACACACACACACACACACACTCAGAGGAGCTATCTGTCTCTGTCTCTCTCTCTCTCTCTCTCTCTCACACACACACACACACACACACACACACACACACACACACACACACTCAGAGAAGCTCTCTGTCTCTCATACGCACACACACACACACACACACACACACACACACACACACACACACACACCTCATCATCTTCCTCATTTTTGTCTGCTCTTTCATATAGCTGAAGGCTGGTTCTTCATCAGAGCTCATGTGTACCCACATTCCTTTGGATAATGAAGTACATGCCAACCCAATAGTCTCCTCTGCCCGACTCTTTTCAATTAGAAATGACTCAGGCCAGAACCATCTGTGCATGCAAAACAAAGCATGTAATGTAGACAGAACCATTTCATGTAGAGTCAAAGACACGTATTACTGTAAAGCAACTCTTTTACCTGAAGCAAATAAATTTCAATTTTCAAGTTTTTCATAGATGTTTTGTTCTTCATCTATTTGCGGAATTTTGTTATCCAGCACCCTGTAAAAAACAACAACAAATTATTTGACCTAATTTAAAGATTTTGACAACTGTCAAAATGCTCACTTGATTTGGGCTGAGTGAGGTACATGTAGGCCTACACTACTTTATTTATTTACAAATTTTCTCTTGTTTATTTGCAGGATTTGTCCTATAAGGACCGTCACTGGCACGAGGACTGCTTCCACTGCTTCAAGTGCAACCGCACGCTCGTGGACAAGCCCTTCTCTACCAAAGACGAGCAGCTTCTGTGTACCGAGTGCTACTCCAACGAGTACTCCTCCAAATGCTTTGAGTGCAAGAAGACCGTCATGCCAGGTGAGATCATTTTTTTTTCTTCTTTTTTTATAGATATTATTTTGGGCTTTTTGCCTTTAATCAGATAGGACAGTGTAGAGATGACAGGAAACAAGTGGGAGAGAGAGATGGGGTGAGATCGGGAAATGACCTCGGGCCGGAATCGAACCCGGGTCCCCTGAGTAATGGTCTGAAGCTCTAGCCACTGAGCCACGGCGCCCTCCAGGTGAGATCATTTTAAACACTTTTGTAACACTTCCTTTGTCATTTCACACAGATCGGATGAAAACAAAAATATGATCTGTTTTAGACACTTTCAAATGGAAATAGTTAAAAAACAAAAAAACATGCTGAAGGATGACTGGCCTGAAATGTTTGTGGAACAATTCCAAAAGTTAAAAAAAAAAAAAAAAACACTGATGTATCTTGTTGTTCTTATACCAACCGATAGCACTTGGCAACCTCAAGAAACACAGTCATGGGCTGATTGACTCTGTATTTTTCTGTAGCATCACTTTTTCTTCTTCGGATCCATCATCTCATTCTCTTGCACATCTGCTTTTGTTTCTTCTCCAGGCTCCAGGAAGATGGAGCACAAGGGGAACAGCTGGCATGAAACCTGCTTCACCTGCCAGAGATGCCAGCAGCCTATCGGCACCAAGAGCTTCATCCCCAAGGAGAACCACAACTACTGTGTAGCCTGCTACGAGAAGCAGTTTGCCATGCAGTGTATCCACTGCAAAAAGGTACCATTGCAGCAGACATAGTCTAGGGTCCATGAACTGGAATGTCATTAGCACAGATGCTTAACTAGCCTGGCCATCGCCTTCCTACGCAATTCCTCTTGATTCTCTTCTCCCATCAGTAGACCTAATTCATCTGGGATTCTAGCCATTGGCATGGTTCGCTCAGGATGCATTCCATCAGCGGACTTTGAGAATGCAATGCGAGGATACAATAGGCTGTCAGTCAAGGCCTGATCCAATCTTTTTGTAATTGAAACATCATCAGCAAGCAATCGTTTCTCAATTGCCAGAATCCCAGACTCTCTTACGAAGAGAAGCATAGACCAAGGGGCTGGTTAAGACCTGGCTAACGCATAACAAGCTGCTTGTCATAGGACCTCTACAGCACAATCACATTATTTCTCTATGATCAAAACTAATGCAAGATCTGAGGAAATCATATGGTATTGGAGGTCACTATGATCTATGATAGATTAATGGTTTCCTACTGGGATGTCAAACAATGAGGCCCTCAGTTCATAGCCAGAGCCAATGGGAAACTCCAAGACAGAAGACAGAATGATGTCTAAGAACACTAGGCAACATTTGGCCACTGTTTGATGTATCGTTGTCCTTATCAGAGGATTTGTTTTTTGATGTCTCCAAATGAATGCACTGCGTAGTTCTGAGTAGAGGGGAGAGAACTTAGATACAACATGACATTGCTAATATTTAAGCTATCAAACATCATTACCATGGTCTAGTAGTGGCAGAAAATGGAAAATGTTTGTCTCCTTTTATGTATCTATTTCACTACTTTACAGTACAAAACGCACAGTATCCCTATTATAAAGCAAAACCACATATTACAGTGTGCTGTTGCTACATTGGCATTTTTTGCCCTCAACGGTGCCTTCCAGGCAGCGATGCCTTCTAGGCAGTACTCCACTCAGTTTAGGGTTAGGATGAGGCTTGAGGGGGTTAGGGTTAGGAATAGGGTAAAGGTAGTGCCTTTTAGGCTGTGCTGCCTGGAAGGTGCCGTTGAGGGCAAAAAACACCATTGAGCTTTTCTCTTTGCTTTCCCCAGCCCATCACCACGGGCGGAGTGACCTATCGTGAGCAGCCGTGGCACAAAGACTGCTTCCTGTGCACCGGCTGCAAGCAGCAGCTGTCTGGCCAGCGCTTCACCTCCCGTGACGACTTTGCCTACTGCCTCAACTGCTTCTGCAACCTCTATGCCAAGAAGTGTGCATCCTGCACCACCCCCATCAGTGGTACGTACTCTACTGACCAACATTTACAGTGTTTCTCAAAGTCGAGAATGCTTCCTACGTAGCACACTTGCCTTGGAAGTCGTAGACTTCAAGAACGAGGTTCCTTCAGTGCATCCTTGAACAATCTATGAACAAAGGCCTCTGTCCTCGCTAGAATTTAGAAGGATGCTTGACATTGGAACAGTACTTTGCGACGGACATTGACATGGAATGCTCGAAAAAGCAGCCTTCTAAGCATGCTTCCTCGACTTTGAGAAACTATCTTATTGGCTCACTCACATTAAAGGATGGGGTTGGAGATTCTGGGAAAAACTATTTGAGGAAGTTTGGCGGGAAAACATCTCATACCCCACCTTTATTAGCCAATGATTTCATCATTAGTTTAGTGCATTTAGAAAAATGTCTGCCCCTGTCCATGGTCCTAATTAGAATAGCCTAGTCAGTTTTGCATGGGTGACAGAGTAGTCAGTAGTGGAAGAGCATTTACCTATGCAGCGTTTAGATGGATGTTACATGCATGTAAATGTTAAAATGATAGTTTGGTGTCATTCAAGCATATCCCTGTTGCACAAGCCTGCTGCTGACTGCACTAGAGAGCAAGTGGAACCAAAGAATTTGGAAAAACATACCCTGAACATGAATGTAAATTTACCATCAAGCAGTTTACATTGAGTCAATGGCACCATTAATCCTACTTTCGATTTTGAAGGACTTTGGTGCCGTTGACTCAATGTAAAGTGCTTGTTAGTATTTCTGTTTGGATTCAGTCTATGTTGACAGTTACCTCTGTCAAGGAGGTTATGTTTTTGCCGGCGTCTGTCTGTCTGTGTGTCTGTCTGCAACATAACACGAAAAGTACTGTATGGATTTGGGTGAGATTTTCAGACAACGTCTGTACTGGGACAAGTAAGAAGTGATTCAATTTTGGTGATGATCAGTGATCCATAACACCATCTGGAATCTATCTGTGACCACATTGCCTTGGTGGAGGTCTGCGCTCTTCGAACGCTTTTCTAGTTGCAAATTCTTTCGTTCCACTTCCTATCTAGTGCAGTCAGTAGGCTTGTGAAACAGGGCTTTGCTTGAATGACGCCAAACTATCACTTTAATGTTAATGTTAATGTTAATGTTAATGTGAGGCTGTGTTTTTTACTCTCAAAGCACTGTCTGGAAAGGCACTACCTTAACTCTAACCATAAACCTAACCCCCTTACCCCCCACCCTAATTCTGATTTGAAGAATTTGAGAGAAAAAAAGAAACACTAAAGACCGTTATAATACGAGGTTGTGTTTGGGCTTCCACAGGTCTTGGTGGGAGTAAGTACATCTCTTTTGAGGAGCGCCAGTGGCACAATGACTGCTTCAACTGCAAGAAGTGCTCTGTGTCCCTCGTGGGCCGCGGCTTTCTGACGGAGAGGGATGATATCATGTGCCCAGACTGCGGAAAAGACATCTGAAGAAGAATACGGCACATATCCGGAATGATGAATATTCTAGAAGGGCAGTATTCTCCCAGGTGCTTAAAAAGGCCCTATGCAAGTCCAGTTGCACCATTCAATAGGCTAACAATCAGAGCAAAGCTACTAAATAGTTATTAAAAGTTTCTGCCAATAATCTGCCATGTTCAATGTAGTAGTCAATGGAGGAAACCGCTATCAAAATGTATTGATGGTTGAATGGGTTGGGAATGTAAAAATCATGTTGTAATTCAAATAGTAGGGTCCAGCCAAGTCACATGACCTTGCCTGTCTGCTAACCAAAACAAATGGGGCTGGACATTCTCACTGATAATGCAAGTGTGATATCTACAGCTAGGAGGGAGAGATGAGCTCGCAAAGGTGCACATTTTACTCTGGAATGTGCCATTTATCAATTCCAATGACTTTAGGTGATATATAGCAAGGTACAACAAGTGGACGTTGAAATATAAGATAAATCCTGTAAGTGGGGTCTCCAAAAAATGTACAAACAAACAAAAAAACAAAAACGCTTAGCTTTATGCATTGCTAAACACTTTTTTGGACTTAAGCACCTGGGAGAATATTGCCCTAGTTCGGTCAATGCTTAGCACTCTCTGACAATAATAGAATGAAAAATGTTTGAAACACTTTTAGAAGAAGGTTTTCAGCAGCTTATTTCAGTTTGACTAACTCTCTAGGTGCGGATGAGTAATATTAAAAAATATAATTTCTGCTGTGAGTTTTGATAATTAACAGGGCTTCCTGCATGCAAGGCCTCAGATTACTGAACTCTGAAGAAATGTTAGTTTAACTACACAATGCTGATAAAGCTGATTTAAAAAATACATTTGTTTGCTAAAATAGATATAAAATGTTTAAAAGAATGTAACAAATTGTGTGATTTGCCTAATTTAGTTTTGCTAATTTATTTGTTTTAAGAAGTATTTGTGTTTACTAACACAATATTTTGTACATGTTAGAAGTTGTCACAAGAAACATAGAAAGTCTTTGAGATCGTGTGAGATGTGCTTTCTCAATAAATCATTTTCAAAAGGCTTTTTTTGTTGTTTCTTCATCACTTGTAAGTTGCAATAGTGTTAGCCTGAATAAACTAAGAAAGTTTCATAATGTATTGTTATATTATAGCTTGCTTAACCTTGTTGACAAATTAGAACATAGACCAAAGTCAACAGATGCTGACAAAAAGAAAACCTGCAGAGGGGACAACAAAATTTGCAATTGAAGCTAACCACATCTGCAACTGCCGTTGGCCAACCGGCTCTCCAGCCCAGGGGTGCAACCAGACAATGTTCCTGTAGGCTAACCAAGCATTCGATTTTGATAGTTTATGGTCACCACACTCAATGGTGTTTTTTGCTCCCAACGGCACCTTCCAGGCAGCACAGCCTAAAAGGCACTCCCCTTACCCTATTCCTAACCCTAACCCCCTCAACCCTCATCCTAACCCTAAACTGAGTGGAGTAGTGCCTTGAAGGCAGCACTGCCTGGAAGGCACCGTTGAGGGCAAAAAATACCAAAGACCAGACAGCTCACCACTGACAGCAATGATGCAAAACCCATAAATGTCTAGAACTTGTGTTGCTGAGATATTCTACAAACCATTTCACTTCCATTACACTGCAGTTTAATCTAAAGACCTAGGCTATACAGTACCAGATAGGAACAATATGTGAAAGTATATTGAGAAAATGTATTTATGTAAATTTCAAGGCACATACAGTATATGATGGTATGCGGCTTGTGCCTAATGTTGAGCTGCTGTAATTGGATGAGCTACTTGCCATTACTGCCAGGCTGGGACTTTCAGTGCTGTCACAGATGCTGAGATTAAAAACTATTTATTTTATATTAACATTAAAAATATTATTAATATTCATGATATTATATATATTATCTTACTCGTTCATTATAAGTAAAGACTTTTAGAAACACCAACGGTTTGAGGCCTGTTGGCAGCACAGTAGGCCTACCAGCTGGTTCTCAATCCGTGGTTAATAAGACTAGGCCATATATATAATAGGTCACATATTAGAAGCTCCATCGTAAATCTTGGAATTTAGCCTATCAGGATATCAACATTTGTTTATTCTTACTTGTAAACTGGTCATCATATTGTCAGGTCATCACTATTGTCAGTAATTAGGATTAACAGTGATCAAGGACCTTTGATGAGCTATTCCCAAATATTTATCCAGAGGATAGTGCAATAGTAGGCCTAAACATGCACAATGCATTAAATGAATATTAAAGACGACACATTCATGCAAGTCAATCAACACAAACACAGACAATCAACACAGTCTCAACATATCAACTGCAATAAACACTCATTTTGATAGCTTAGATTCTAGCATTCTAGATTCTAGATTCTTTTCATCATCTCATTCAAGGTTCATATGAAATAGGGTATAAATTTCTCTGGTGTCAGTATAAAGGGTGAAATACATCATTATAAGACTTTTGGCTCCCTCTTGTGGCATTTTAATATAATTGCAGATAACCAGTATCTTATAAAATTGGCTTCCTTTTTCTTTTTGGTATATAGAAACAGGACTAGTTGATCAAGAATCATAAGCATTTCTTGTTTTTTCCTCTATAAAAATGTGGCGCAGTACAGGCAGGCCTAATTGCTAATTTCTCCATTGAGATGACCGACCGGAAGTAAATCCAATGTGGCAGGAAACATTTGTCCACAGTGACTAGCTAGTGAGGGAGTGGAGAGGAGTCGGGAGTCCGTGAAAAGCTGCCGTCTCCTAAAACATAGCCAATGTTTTCACGGATGGGGTATGGCATGTTCAACTTTACCAATTCACCTGTCGCACAACTTGACATGCCGTAATATTTGCCTAAATCATGAATGACGCGGCCTGATCACTGTCGCACACAGACAGCTAGCCGTCCGTCATAACGTAACCATCAAGTTACAGTATTTCATGTGCTATGGTATACTTTGCTGTTCTGTGCAATTACCTGCCCAGTCGTGTGCGTTTTCTATTACAGATTAACTCATCCACGGTAGTTTTGCTAGTGAGGTTTAAGCAGCCCAAGGAGCGTTTCGCAAAGCTTGTACCAAGTAGGGTTAACGTTAACGTTGTTATTATCGACAGTCTGGTTCCTGTGTTATGCTAGTTCATTAGCAAGTAGTGGCGAGCATGCTATGTGCTTGGAAAAAATGGAAAATGTGATTCATGTAAATCCATGTTATAAACGTCAATTGAATGCTTATGTACGGTGATTGCATACGTGTCACACTACGTAATCGCAACCGAAAGGATTTCAACTTAGAGATGAAGCTGCGAAGCTTGAGTTCATGCTAGCAAGTGGGTTTCTAAATTGCAGCTTAGCTAAGTTGCTAGTGATGCACCTGCTGTTACCTCAAATGAAGTTATTGTCCTGACTAATTCAGCTGACATTAAAGTCACTGAAGCCTGCATCTTCCATGGGATCGTTTCTTTAATTTTGTTGTGATGACATAGAAGCTAATGTTAAGTGGTCTAACGTTGAATGGAAATCAGGAACTAACGTTAGACTAACCTCTGCTATGATAGCTTAAGTTGTCATTTGCTTGTAGGTAAACGTAATGTAGTCTAAATTGTTTTGTGCTCTGTGAGATCCTTATACATTAATAAACAGTATCTACTTGTACGCTGTTATGCACACATGGTTTCTATGTAGTGTCATCACAAGTCAGGGTTGGAGTCTGTAAAATGTAGCCTATTGTGTGTACATGTGTGTTTGTACCTTGCATTGCATTTTGTTCTGTAGTGATTTCATTGTAGTGTTGTAGCTCCCTCAAAGTTCAATAATGGATTGTAGAATGTACAAACAGTGTGTGTGTGTGTGTGTGTGTGTGTGTGTGTGTGTGTGTGTGTGTGTGTGTGTTTTTCTTCCTTGAGAAATGTACCCTCTGGGGATTTAACATAATGATTCTCTAATAGTGCTGTAGTACTCTGTAATAATGGACTGTGTGTGTGTGTGTGTGTGTGTGTGTGTATGTGTGTGTGTGTGTGTGTGTGTGTGTTTTGCCCTGACTTGCCCCGCAGAGACCTGGATGCGTGAGGCAGCATGAGTGTGAGGGCCTTTGAGCTGGTTCCGGTGGTGGAACGGGAGTTGCTGATGGGAGACAAGGCACGCATCAACATCGAGTGCCTGGAATGCTGCGGCAAGTACCTGTACGTCGGCACCAATGACTGCTTCATCCACCACTTCCTGCTCGAGGAGCAGACCAACGCCAAGGGCCACGTGGTCTACCTGGCCCAGAAGCTGCAGCAGAAATACCTGGGCCTGAAGAAAGCCGTGGCCGAACTTAAAGCTGCGTCGGCTCTGGAACGTCTCATCGTGCTCTGCGACGCCACCATCTACGTCCACGACATGCTCTCGCTCGAGGCCGTGCCGTCGGGCAGTGCCAAGATCAAGGGCGTGCTGTCCTTCTGCGTCAACGAGAACCCGGTGAGCGCCGACCCCTTCTGTGTGGAGCTGGGCGTCATCTCGTCTCGGCGGCGAGCCGTGCAGATCTACACGGTGCACGAGGACCGTGTGCAGCTGGTGAAGGAGCTGGGCACGGCGGAGCAGCCTTGCACCATCAGTCTGGACGGTTACTTCCTGTGCCTGGCGCTCAACTCGCAGTACATGATCCTTAACTACAACACGGGGGCCTCGCAGGACCTGTTCCCGTACGACAGCGAGGAACGCAAGCCCATCATCAAGAGGATCGGGCGCGAGGAGTTCCTCTTAGCTGCTCCTGGAGGATTAGGTGAGATGGTGAAGAAGTCGACTGGCTTTGTTAGATTAATTATTTATGGTTTATTTGATATGGATGGATACTATGCATACACATAAGTGAATAGCCTATTCCATGCCTGTATCATAGCGTTCATAGAAGATGCTAATTTTCAAATACTTGACGGACTTGTTGGGCCAATCCAGCATCCAATTTAGTGTCCACCACAACACTAACTTTTCACCAACACCAACACACCACTAGCCTGGCCATGGCCCTCCTACGTACTGTAATTCTGCTCGATTTTCATCTACCTCCATGACTCTATAGGATTCCTGTCATTGACCTTGTTTGCGTTGGCTGCATTGAGCCTAAGCCTATCAGTGAATTTTAAGAATGCAGCGCAAGAATACAATAGTCTATCAGTGAAGGACTGATCCAATCATTTTGAGTTTAAAGAAGCAAGCAATCGTTTCTCAATAGCTCAAGAGATCCCAGACCCTTGTATTGCACAAAGAGAATCGTAGACAGAGGGGCTGGTTATGACCATGCTGACACATTAGTATATAATATATTGGTATCTTCAGAGCTCTGGAGAGGGGGAACTACACAAGATACATCTGATCTGAGTAGATTTTTGAACTCTACAGTGTTCACTCTACAGTACAAAATGTGTTTCTATGCACATGGTTTCATTATTGTGTGTGAAATACTAAAAGAGCCAGTTATGTTGGAAGTTGGGCAAAAGGCTTGTTCACCAAAATGCTTAAAATTACTTGGAATTTCAAATGCCTGTACTTTTGCAACCATTAGTGATACAGACTTACTATTTCAGATTCAAGCATAGGTTGAGTATACAAACAACTGTCATTTTTTTCAGATTTTTAGAGAGGGTGACCGGTCCGTCACTGGTTGATTTCACACGGAATAACCCATATGGTTGTTATCTTATGCAGTGTCCCAGAATCTTTTAATCATACTTCATTTTTGATCCTCAGGTATGTTTGCCAATGCGGAGGGCATGTCCCAGCGTGCCCCAGTGAACTGGTCAGAGAGTGTGATTGGTGCCGCCGTCTGCTTCCCCTATGTGGTGGCCCTGGACGAAGGCTTCGTGACTGTACACAGTATGCTGGATCAACAGCTCAAGCAGACCCTCTCTTTCCGGGACGGGCACATTCTGCAGGACTTTGAAGGTGACCTTTTGACCCTTTTCAAAATCCGCTTTCATTGTACATAGCTGACTAATCCATGGAGTTAATGTCAAGAAGCCCCTATTGTCAAGAAAACAGCTTTCCACAGTTTCAGTTGATTGCATGTTTGACTTTTAAAGTTTCACTTGATTGCATTTTTTATTTATTATAGTGTTATTATAGTGGATTTTTTTTTTTTTTGTTTCTGTTGATTGGCTGTCCAATGATTATTGGTAGAACACCCACCCCACCCACTTCCCAAGTTCAGTATAAATTCATTCCATGATCAGCTTTTAGTCTGATCCAGAGTTAACAATTGTCTGTGGTCCTATAAATCATTGCCTTGTAATTCTGTCCAGCCTTGCTAGACAAACTGACTCACAGCATTTTTCAAGTTATTCTCTGTGAGTGAGTGAGAGAGTGAATGAGTGAATGAATGAGCTGCTTTTTTGTCAGTGTAGTTGCATGACTTTAGCCTGGCTCGCGTGACCACGGTCAGAAATTAACTGTGGTCTGGCAAAGCTAGCATTGCCCGTAATTATAGGCAGGATTAATTTAAATCTATCAAATGCAATCAAACTTCTATCAATGTTTTGGGACAGAGCTGGACAGAGTAATCGTAAGCTCGCCTCCTTCAGCCTGCTCGTTTCTCATTAGGTCCTGATTTTCTCTGGGTTCGAGAGTTGAGGAAATTGTCTCCTAGGCCATACTGACTAGATTGTGAAATTTCATGCAGTGACAGGAAGTATGGGTGAGCCCAGGCTTGCATGACTTGGCATTGAGCTGCAGGTTTAAAATACTAGGCTTACCAGTGTTTGAAAATAACACCATGGTGGTTTTAAACTTCAACAGAGTCTATGCCTCCAGCAAGCAGTCATTTCTCACTGCTAAATTACCAGACCCTTTTTATGATATAAAGTGCAGTGCAAGGGGCTGGTTGTATAACCAGGATGGCTGGCTGGTAGCAATGTGGAGTGAGGGAGAAGTAACAGGTTTTTTAGTGTGCTTTTAGTGTCACTGAAGCAGAGCAGATTGACAGTGTGACACGGCAGCGTGTCTGGCGTGATGTGGTGGCAATGCGAGGCGTTGCGTTCGCTCCAGCAGACTCGTCTCCGGGGGAGGGATGGGAGAGAGAGAAACCGCTGAGTCATACTAAGGATACAGTAGACACTGACGAGTCTCTCTATGAAACCCCATGAATCAGTTTAACAACACAGAAAATCACCTCCTGTGGCATCTGCAATAAATTCGGATGTGACGTTTTATCAATGACTGTAAACCGAGTCGATAATAAGGGCGTCTGTTTGTCCTGCTGTTTGACCTGCTTGTTGCTTTTGTTGCAAAAGAAAACCTCCTAAATGAGAGTCCAGATTATGGTTATTTGTAAACACATCTCTCTCTCTCTCTCTCTCTCTCTCTCTCTCTCTCTCTCTCTCTCTGATGTTAATTGAGCCCCATGTTGTGAAACTGTGTAGCTTTGGATAAAAAACTTAGAGTCTAGAGTTTAAGTTATGCAAATAACAAATATTTGGAGGTAAACAACTGTAAACTGGATCTACCCTCTAATATAAACTTAATTAGTGTGTGAAGGGTGGATTAACTTTATGTAAATAAGGCATAATGTGGTTGCGATTATCGTGCATTCCATTTACAGTCCGAGGTTCGGATTTTCGTATTTTTCGGTGCTATAAACAGGAAGTGAAATCATGCGCGTCCCCGCGAGCCAATTCTCCGACCCAGAGCGCTTCGGAAATTCGGACCAGAAAAGAGCACACCGAGTTTTAGACGCCCATTGAAAGAAGCACTGCTGTGGGATAGAGCTGGTAGTGTGATGCAGAAGCCTACTTTTTGTATCTCACAAATTTGAACAGTAGGCTTGTAATCCACACGTTTTCGGTATCATTACATCATTGCATCATCATTTTGAAGTTTGTTGTGTTTTTAGCGGACGCGACGTCCGTCCGTCCATCCGTCCATCCAAGTTGCCGAGACTAAATGGAATGCAGAATTAGTTGGATGGGAACTCACTTATATTCATCGATGATGTCCGGACAGCATTATGTTTGACTCAGCAGCTGGTCGGAACACATCACTTGATTAGTGTCAATTGATTGATACCAATAAGTTGGATTGAGACCCGATTTTTGATTCTTTGTAAACACGTCTCTCTGTCAGTGATGTTACTAAAAAGTTTCTGTCTCTTTCTCTCTAAAGGCAAGCTAGTGTTGGCCTCCACTAAAGCGGTGTACATGCTGGTGCCGCTTCCTCTGGAGAGGCAGATACAGGACCTACTGTCTGGGAACCGAGTGGAGGAGGCTCTTATTTTGACAGAGGGAGCACGGAGAAACATCCCCAAAGACAGGTTTCAGGTAACCCCCATGCTTGTTCATTTAACAGTCTAGCCTTTTTGTCCATTTATAGCCATTTTTTGTCCAAAAAGTTTAGCTTTTTTACCGTCTAGTCTTTTCATAAAAAGTCAAGAAAAATCTGCACACTCAAGTCTTTGCAAACAAGTTTTTTTACTCCATGTACAAGCTTTCGGTCAGATGACCTTCTTCAGGCAGAGTAAAACACATCATTTGACTGTCTTGTCCTTTAAAACGTGGAACATTGATGATGGGCAACCTTTGTGTATTATTTCAGCATTTATTTTTGTGTAATACAATTGATATCATAAAGCTCTCGTGTGCGGTCTCCCTTCCTTTTGATTATTTAAGAGTTACCCATGATAATTGCCTGATTTGAAACAACTATCTAATTAATTTATTGTATTTTCTATGTGTTTCTCCCTTGTTCGTGTGTAGATTTTGCACAAAAGAATTCTACAGCAAGCAGGATTCGTCCAGTTTGGACAGCTTCAGTTTTTAGAAGCAAAAGAACATTTTAGGTAATGTGACGACTGAACACTGATACTTCTCCTTTGTATAAATATATTTGAAGGTTAATTAAGCATTCAATATGAAAAGATCACAACTTATTTCTTTATCATGACTAACTATGATATTGGCCGCAACCTGTGTGTGTGTGTGTGTGTGTGTGTGTGTGTGTGTGTGTGTGTGTGTGTGTGTGTGTGTGTGTGTGTGTGTGTGTGTGTACACGCGTACATCTCTGCAGAAAAGGTCAGCTTGACGTGCGGGAGCTCATCTCCCTGTACCCGCTGCTGTTACCGGCCTCCTCGTCGTTCACGCGGTGTCACCCTCCGCTGCACCCCTTCGCCGACCTCAACCAGCTGACGCAGGGCGACCAGGAGAAGGCGCAACGGTGTAAGCGTTTCCTCATCAGCTACCTGCACGAGGTGCGCTCCAGCGACGGCACCAACGGCTTCCGAGAGGAGGTGGACACCGCGCTGCTTAAACTCTACGCCGAGGCCGACCACGAGAGCCTCCTGGACCTGCTGGCCTCGGACAACGCCTGCCTGCTCGCAGACAGCGCCCCCTGGCTAGAGAAACATCACAAGTATGTACTGCAACTTGTTTGTCTTCTCCAACAACGATAATAAGATTCAAAAGGGAGTATAACATGTGTCTGTGCACATCACAGGGCCCAGTTGTTCAGACTGTTTAAAGGGACCCTAGGTATCCACTGTTAGAGGTATCCTTTTTATCAAAGCATTTGTTTTCTTTTTTTTGTGATTAACATTTTTTATTAAAACACAAACCAACACAGGGTACAGTACAACAGTAGTACGACACAATATACTGTACATCTCATGCCAAAAAGAAAGAAAAACAATAGTGATAGTAGTACATTTTGATGATGAAATAAAAATAGATAGAAGTGAATGTATTTGCAGACCATGACAAATACTTGCAAGAAATACTTACAGTACAGACCAAAAGTTTGGACACACCCCCTCATTCAATGCGATTCATTTATTTCCAGGGCAATTTATATTGTAGATTCTCACTAAAGGCATCAAAATTATGAATGAACACATATGAAATGATGTGCTTAACAAAAAAAATGTGAGATTATGACAAACTTTTGGACCTGAACCTGATCAAGATGGTTTGGGGTGAGCTGGAGTGCAGAGTGAAGGCAAAAGAGCCGACAAGCTCTTAGCATCTCTGGGAATGAATAACTCTTCAAGACAGTTGGAAAACCATTTCAGGTGACTACCTCTTGAAGCTCATCCAAAAAATAAAAAGAGGACAAAGCACTTATCAAAACAAAAAAAGTATACTTCGATGAAACAAGAATATAAAACATGTTTTCAGTTATCTCACACTTTTTTTTATTAAGTACATAATGCCACGTGTTCATTCATAACTTTGTTTATTTTGTAGAATGTCACTGAAGGCAACAGTCATGAAAATAAAGTAAATAATTTAATGGGAAAGTGTGTCCAAACTTTTGGTCTGTACTGTATATATACAGTATATATATATATATATATATATATATATATATATATATATATATATATATATAGAAAGACAGAAAGACTCTGTACAGGTATATGCATTTCATGTAGCTAGTTCACTCATTTTACAGCAAAGACTGCATTGTGTCCCATTAATCTGGATCTAGAGGGATCCAGATATGGAAATCGGATTCCAAAATTCCTCAGCCCCACATTGTGAATCAGTGTCACTAAAAGCATCAGCTAAATAAATCAACTGTATTTTACTCTATAGACATCAAGCTAGCCAAAAGGATTGAGCAACACATACAGCACAGTAGTCTTCAAATGTTTCTAGGCGGGTTTACTTTACATGGACACTTCTGATTAGAAAGATTCCATGTGCATAGAACAGTATCCAAGGAGATGCATTCATAAATGCCAACCAATATGGAATATTTGGCTAAATAATCAGATTAGAAATCAGAAAGTGTCCATGTAAACAGAGCTAGTGGTTCTTGCAGCATACATTGAGTGCAAGATCTTTTTCCTCATAATCTGTAACTGTCTGTAGCCTACCTGAATCCTGTGTTTAAACCGGTGAGAGCTGTCAGAGCCCCCATTCACAGATAATATCTATGCATTTTCTTTTTTGTGTAATCAACAGTTTTTATTGAGCAGAAAAAATGAAAAAGGTCAAAACTATGTACAGTACAACCATTCCATCCGAACAAAAACTGAGAGACTAAGGAAGAGCTTCTTTCTTCAGCTGTACGGTTTATGAATGCATAACCTCACACTCTCTATTCTTATTTATTATTATTATTATTATTAATGCTTGCTTGCACAGAAAGGAGTTTAGCCCCATTCTACATTTCACTGCTCTTTGTACTTGAACAATTACGCATGTGACAAATAAAATTCTTGAATCTTGAATCTTGAAACGTGTACAGTACATGAAATCAAATAAATCAGTGTTTTTTCTTGAAGGTTGAAATGCCGAAGTTACAGTACGCTAGATGTGAGAATCTGTCTCTCAACGTGTTTTGTTTTTGCTCATTCACTCCTCAGGTATTTTGCACTTGGGCTTCTGTATCACTACAACGGGCAGGATGCCTCAGCCCTGCAGGTCAGTAAGCTCAGACTTTCAATTGGTTAGGAATGAATGAGTTCACAGGTCGCTTCCGCTGTGATTGACAGGCCGTGGGCGAGACCTGTTTGGTGCACTAAACTGCAAGATTTAGTTTCTGAAGGGGCACAGGAGCACACAACACATAGAAAGTCTACTTAAAAAGATCATGTTCAAAACGGTTGCAAATGTGTGAAACCTAAGGTGTCATAAAGCTGGGGAATACTGGGATAAGTGTTTGTGGTTTGCGTGTGCTTTCTTTTTCACTGGGCAGCCAGAGAACGGCCTTGAGACCGGTGTGAAAATGTTGTCCTTGATGTGAAGGGCTCATGTGAACATACCCATTTTATCATGTGTTATTTTGTGCAGATATTTTGTGGGAGACCTTCACACACACACACACACACACACACACACACACACACACACACACACACTCACTCACTCACCCTCTGTCTCTCCCTCTCTCTCTTTCTCTTTCTCTCTTCCTCTTCATAAATACTTTAAAAGGAATTGGTTTTGTCAGTAGGCCACCACAAATAGGATGTGAAAATTGTCTTGATTTCTACTCGCACTGCTGTGAGTACCGTAGTCTTTTTGTAAATGAATCACAGTCTTAACCCCCCCCCACCCTCGCTTCTATTGTTTATTGTGTGACTGCAGCTATGGGTGCGGGTTGTGGACGGGGACCTGCAGGACTCCACGCGGTCGGACCTGTTTGAGTACGTGGTGGATTTCCTCAGCTTCTGCCCCAACTTGGACCTGGTGTGGAAGCACGCCGACTGGGCCTTAAAGAGAGACCAGACAGTGAGTATACTGGGGTTTACAGAGATACCAGACAGTGAGTATACTGGAGTTTAAAGACCAGACAGTGAGTATACTGGGCCTTAAAGAAAGAGAGATCAGACAGTGAGTATACTGGGGTTTAAAAAGAGATCAGACAGTGAGTATACTGAGCCTTAAAGACCAGAGAGTGAGTATACTGGGGTTTAAAGACCAGACCATGAGTAAACTGGGCCCTAAAGAAAGAGAGATCAGACAGTGAGTATACTGGGTTTAAAGAGAGATCAGACAGTGAGTATACTGGGGTTTAAAGAGATACCAGACAGTGAGTATACTGTGCCTTAAAAAGAGATCAGACAGTGAGTATATTGGGCGTTAAAGATCAGACAGTGAGTATACTGGGCCAGAGAGACCAGACAGTTAGTATACTGGGGTTTAAAGAGAAACCAGACAGTGAGTATAGTGGGATTTAAAGAGATACCGGACAGTGAGTATACTGGGGTTTAAAGAGATACCAGACAGTGAGTATACTGGGGTTTAAAGAGATACCAGACAGTGAGTACACTGTGCCTTAAAGAGAGACCAGACAATGATTTTACTGGGCCGTAAAGATCAGGCAGTGAGTATACTGGGGTTTATAATCCAGCCCGTGAGTATACTGGGGTTTAAAGAGACACCAGACAGTGAGTATACTTTTTTAACGTTCCAAATAGGCCCTTCTCGTTAGTTCATGTCACTGTTCGAACAGTTATAAATTAACTACCGGTAACATGTTGCAAATTTTTTGCACAAACTCCGCCACTACTAACACCTATTGTATCTACTTGTTAAGCTTTGTTTTGGTCAAGATGAGGACATTTGCTGTAGGTATCTGCCCAGCCCAGTAATGAATTTAAATATTGAATTTAAATTGGTGGCATTTTGTGTGTGTGCGCTCTACAGATAGGTGTTCAGATCTTCACCAAGAGGCCTGTGGAGGGGTCCCAGGGGGGCCGGTTGAACCCAGACGACGTGGTCACATATCTGCAGAAGCACAGTCACGCTCTCCTGGTCTACCTGGAACACCTGGTGCTGGAACAGAGGCTACAGGTAACAACATAACGATAATAACAACAACAACAATAACAACAATAATAATTCATCCTCTTTTGTGAAGTACATACAGCATGTGGCTGCACTGTCCAGAGGGTTTATAGGCAAGGCAAGTTTATTTATTTATATAGCGCATTTCATACACAAAGGCAATTCAATGTGCTGTACAAAAATAAAAGCAAGTGCAGTAATTGGTAGAAAGTAAAGGCATAGTAATATAATTACACGAAAATAAAAAAAAAAACAGGGCAAGAATAGAATGAAAAAAGGGAATTAAAGGTTTAAATATATAAAATAAATGAGAGTTTAGGAGAACAGTTTGGTCTTAAGCCTAGATTTGAAACTGTCAACATTAGGGGCATTTTAGGGGCATTTATTTTTTTCTGGAAGTTGGTTCCAAAGTTGCACTGCATAGTAGGAGAAAGCAGCTTCACCACACTTTGTTCTGACAGATATAACAGTATCTGCAGGGACCTCTTTCTGAGGGAAAACATCATGCATCCTTATGCGTCTTGCACTAATTGCACTGCAGTTGGCCTTTTCTTGGGATATTCTATGTCCATAATAGATCCATTTGTCATTTGTATACATGTACACATTTAAGCCTGTAAACCATTACGGAACCAAAATGGGGAAGCGACATAAATCGGAATCAGAATTCCGTCAAAACTCCAAATGACCTAGGTTTGGGTCTGGCTGACGAAATGTTTATGTTCTAGCAAACAATAATTTTTCACATGCAGTGTATTATACGTGTATATATCATGATGGCTGATGAGGCTGCTGGCCTCGGTCCTGCTCTCAGCTGACGAGTCCTCTGTTGTTCTGTTGTGTGTGTTGGCAGAAGGAGAAGTTCCACACTCACCTGGCGGTGCTCTACACTGAGCGTGTGCAGACACTGCTCTCCCAGCCGTCCTGCTCAGACGAGGCCCTGGCCCAGGCCCGCTCCAAACTCCAGCGGCTGCTCAAGGAGTCCAACCTCTACCGAGTGCAGCTCCTTCTGGGTGAGTCTCCCTCCTCTCATCCATCAGCTCCTCTCAAAGGCTCACTTTTACTCTTTTACCCCCTAAAACCCTCCACGGTGCAACTGATTCTGGTCATGAATTCACAGGGTCATACAGTCAGTCTGGGTATGCAGTTGGGTAGCTGGAATCGCCAAACTCAGAGATTACAAAAGACTTCTACTTGATTCAAATCATGAAGCACTTTCATACATTTAAGTCTGTCATGTGGAACTTGTACTTCAAATGAAATAATGTAGGTAACCCTGTGCGTTGGCACAAGGCAAAAAGAATAAAGACAACACTAGTCTTTTGAGTGTGATACCTTGAAGTAGTAATACTGAATGACATGCGTTCACTCAAGCATAAGTCACATTACACTTAATACCTTAAATAATAAAATGTAAAAGGATGACCCCTTGTGGCCATTTCAGGTTAGTGCTTCCCTGAACTAGTCCAATCAGGTATATTGTAGTGAACCAGTTATTTTCTTCATGCACCTAGTGTGACTGAGTATGAGAATGTGGTGGTGATGATGATGATGATTATGATGTTAAAAGTGATGATGAAAGTGGGTGCTGATTAATATTAAACAAATTAATATTCAAGGCAACATGAACTGGTAGTGATAGGACTAGGTATTAAACAGTGACAGAAATGAAACAGTATTTAACAGCATAGTTAATTAGGTCGTTAACAGTTCATTAAACTGATAAAAAAAACACTAACATTCAAATTAATGCCTTACTGATGATAATAAGCTATTTAATTACCATGTATTGGGTTATGGTTTTATAAAGTGGTACCAAAGCACCTGCTTAATACCCAAATTTGAAAGTTAAGATGGCTACAGACTAAAGATTTGCGACGAGACAGGCTGCAACGTTCTAAAAAACAGCAATGCTCTAAAACTCTGAAACTGCGATTTAACATGTTAAATCTTTGCGACGGCTTGCAACTACTTGCAATAACCTGCTACGATTGATTCACACCACCGTAACGTCTCATGTCATTGTAGATCTTCAGTCTGAATTCGTCTTAAGATGTGCTGAAATATGTTTTCCCACACAGGTAAGATCAAGGGCATTAAGAGCATTGATAAAGAACACTGGTGAAACTTTTTTACCCGACAAACGTCACAGGTGTCCTGTTATCTAGAAATAACGTGCACCCTGACAGCCAATCAGAAAACAGTATTCCATTCCACTGGGTGATGGTACCAAAGTGGTACCAAAGCATCTTCTTAATGGCCAAATGTGAAAGTGAGATGTGCTGAAATATGTTTCCCCACACAGGTAAGATCGAGGGCATGGAGCAGCTGCTGCTGGAGCAGGCCACCCTGCGTGGGCGTCTGGGCGAGCACGAGCGGGCGCTCCACATCCTGGTGCACCAGCTGAGGGATCGCTCCGCCGCCGAGGACTACTGCAGCTGGGCCGCTTCCTCACCCGGTGAGAACAACCACGACCGCGCCACCACACAGGGACAGAACCTTTTCCACCTGCTATTGGACACCTACCTGGACCCGGATGTCCCCGGCGGCGTGGACAGCGTGGCTGCCGTGGACCTGCTTAATCGTCACGGCAACATGTTTGATGCCGTGCGGGTCCTGGGGGCGTTGCCTGAGAGCTGGTCGTTGCAGCTGCTCCACCCATTCCTGGCGTCCGCCGTCCGGAAGAGTGCCCACGAGCAGCGCACCTCGCAGTTAGCAGCGGGGCTGGCGCACGCCGAGAACCTTCAGCTGCTGCATGACCGAGTGAGTGGAGAACTAGATGATAACTTATAGAGATGTATATTAGCATACACAGCACAGATTAGCAGATTACATATAATACAGCACTGAAGCATATAGCTTCTATGTTAGCATAATATACAGCAAATTGTGTCTGCAGTTGAAGTATCATTTATCAATCATTTAGAACAGGGCTATTCAATTCGTTTTCTAAGGGGGCCACATTTAGAATCCAAGAACTTGAGCTCGGCCGCAAACTTTTCGCGGTCACTATTTTCAAATAATCAAATCGCAACACATTGATTAAAAATGCATATTTGCTTTGTTTTAACAATAACTTTGCATGTTAACAATAGCTACAAAGTATTTATTTACAACATTTACATTGTTAAATGATCAGAATAGAATATTTTAATACCATAACTTTGTTTTTTAAAATGAATTATTCATCCCTAAATGTCCTATTACAGAATTTATTTTGCACTCCAACAGGTAGGCTAAAAGAAAAATTTAAAATAACATGTAAACATGCAAGGATTCTAATATAAGTACAGTTGTCATAAGAGGAAATGCTGCATCAATACCAAACCAAAACCGTCTTAAAAAAATAAATACCGTAAAAAGGCTGCGCAACAGCGCCAAAATCCTCTGGTGGCCAAAACCGGAATTACATGTACTTGCTTAGAATCGCCATAGAGAATGAACAGTGGGAAATACCTAAAAAAATATATTTCCTAATGTATTAATACCACTTAAATTGACGTAGTTTGGGGACATATTTTGTATTTGTTAATATTCTGCAAATTATAAGGTATATATTAAGTTTTGGAGACTGGTGACGATAGTTTAGTTTTAAAGGTGATGAATCACGTCGGCTGCCAGATGTGGCCCGCGGGCCGCCAATTGAATAGCCCTGATTTAGAAAATTACTATGCGGTTTGTGTTTCAAAGCTCATTGACGTTGTGCCCTATTGTGTCCGCAGCTGAAGTATCGAGGCGGGCCTGTGGTGGTGTCGGACAAGAAGGGATGCCATCTGTGCCACAACACCTTCAGCGAGCCGGACTGCGTGTGCCTGCCCGGCGGCGTGCCCGTCCACACACACTGTGCCGCCCAGCGGCTGCGAGACTCGCCCGCCAAGCGGCGTCTGGAGAACGGCAGCAACAACCACACATGAGTGTACCAGCGCCCCCTCTAGTGGGCGGGAATGTGAATGAATGAAACGTCATGGTGGCGTGGCAGTGGGGTTGGAGGGGACCGGTAGGGGGAGAGGAGTGCTGATTGGCTGGACGGATACATGGAACGCCTATTGGCCAATCCAGGCCCACCTCTCTACCTTAAGTCCCGCCCCAGGACAGAAGGACCTAGCTGAGTCTGAGTGCTGCCTCAGCCATTGCCTTGAAACTCTGCCCTCCTCACACAAACAGTTGATTTTGTTTGTTTGTTTGTTTGTTTGTTTATGTGTGTGTGTGTGTGTGTGAGAGAGAGAATGAGTCTGAAATGTATGTGTGTGTGTTGATTTTGTGTGACTGTGTGTCTTTGTGCGTTTTATTTATTTCCATGTAGTTAACTGTGCACAGTAACACTTCATGTCGTAACTCGCTACAACAGCAGGTCCTTGTTTTTCCTTAAACAAAAGGACAGAAATGGCAAGCCACTTAACCGAAGAGAGTCAGACACCCCTACGAACCCCCCCCCCTCCTCCCCCCATTCCATCCTCCAACCTTTGGCACGAACTCATATGGTTCATCCAAGGACAGTTAGCTGCCCAGGTCACTTGAGTGTGTGTTGTAGTAACGGCTCCCTCACTAAAGACTACTTTAAAAACAAAAGCCAGATTGCTGCTGGCCCAAGTCCTGCACTAAGATCCCCATCCAAGCTTGGACTCATCAGAAGGACAGTTTGAAGAGGGATTTGTCATTGTATAATTTACAAAAGGTCTGTCACACACAACGGCCATAATTTTGGATATCACTTGAAAGGGAAACAAGAGAAAGCAATGCTAGGTCTTGTTGGTTGCTAAGTGGCTAAGTGTTCTTTTGTGCTCTGCTCTGCTCTGCTCTGCTGCGTATGAGATGTTCTTTGACAAACGACTGTCATCACCACAGCTTCAACAGATTCTTTTTGTAGTGTTACAAAAGCAAACAAACAAACAAACAGCATAAGTTGTGATACTGCGGTGTTTTTTTGCAAGATTAACTCTAGTGTTCTGTCCTAGAGGAGCAGCCATGAGCACAAGCGTAGAACACAGCTACTTACAGTATACACTCTTAAATACAAAGCTAGCCTTCCGGCTTCTCTCTCTCTCTCTCTCTCTCTCTCTCTCTCTCTCTCTCTCTCTCTCTCTCTCTCTCTCTCTCTCTCTCAACATATCACCAGTGTTTTTCTCTGAAGCTGCAGATGTTGGGGCCCTGTGAGATGTTCCAAATGAAGTGATTGGTCTCATACTGTTGGTTTTCTTTCTTTCTTTCCCTCCACTTCTACAGCTATGATCAAAGCCTTACACAGTAGTTGTCATAACGACCATGCGCATGCTCTTAAACATGAGCTTACTGTACCTCGGTAGTCACACCAGCCGTTGAGTGTCAGCCATTTTGTTTTGTCGTCTACTTCAATCGTGTGTTTATCTTAAAATCTGCATTTTTTGTGTTGTTGTGGCGATATCTGGGAGGTAGTCTTTTACTAAACACATGGCTTGCGTCATAATGATGGCAAGTGACTTATCGAGTCACTTTTTTTTTCTTTAAAGAAAACAAAAAGATGACTTAAAAGACAGGATGGAGATACTTTTGTTTACAGAAACTCCACAGGGTTACTGGAAATTCGCAGAAAGCACACTTGATACACTGCCTATCAAATAATTCAGCTCATAACCACTGCAGAACAACAACAACACAAAAAAAGGCCATTGTTGCTAACTCTCTCCAAGTCATCCTTCACCCTTCGAATGCACCTGTGGGGCACCAGTCTCAGTGGGAAACAATGTAAACAAGGCCTCAATCAAAATTTAGTCACCACGATAGGGAACCGAAGTCATGCTAACTTCCGGTTTAGCATACGGACCTATCGAGCTGAGAGTGAATGGACAGATAAACGTGACTTTCTGGTCCACTTTGATTTATAACTTGAGTCACACATATGTTGCATGTGAATTTAAATGATAACCATTCATGCCAATCAAGACTATGTTTGTTGTTTTATGTAACGTAACTTTTGAAGTTCGTCTACAATCAATTTATTTTTTATGTTTGTGAAGCTCAAAATGTAAGTTTAAACATTATAAACATTATATGTGAAACTCACAACGCATACCAAAGCAGACCAGAAGTTATATGCATCTGATCATTCATTTTAATAGGCTCGATAGGTCCGTATGCTAATGCGGAAGAGGGCGTGACTTCGGCTCCCTATAGAGGTCGTTCAATCTATACTTGTTTAGTGAGTCACTGCATGAGCTAATGTACCTTTCGGACATGTCTGATGGCAAATGCTTAAATGGTGCAAGCAGCAACTGACATCTTTGTTTAAATTTTGAGATTATTTGCCTTGAGATATTTTTGGATTTAGATAAGTATTAAAAGATTATTTAATTTCTCTTAGTTAAGTACAATATGGGAAACACCCACTTCAAAGATTTTTGGTTTGGCGCGTACTCCGAGTGTGCCTGTCAAAACCTGAGTACAGTAGATGTCACCCTCATGTTCACATACAAATTTCTTTTTCTTTTTTTAAAAAAATCCTGAACTAACTATGGAAAACGTCTATGTCCCCTTTAACTCCACCCCCTCAAAGTACCTACATTGCTATATCTTTATATCTTCAGAAGTATTTTATAATTAGAAATACTACTGTGTAAATATTGTATTTATAACTGTCGCTTTGTAAATCATTGCCAATGTGGGTGGAATGTACAAACTGTAAAAAATAACAAACAAAAACAAAAAAAAATGTCCATTGTAATAAACATGATAATGCTGACAATGCTTAACCTGAGTTTTGCACTGGAGCCCATCTTGTGAAAGCAAAAAAAAAAAAAAAACCAAGTAACACAAATAAACGTGTTTACTCATTTGTTGCTACAAGCCTATTTGCACTCTCGTACTCGTACAAGCCTATCTGCATTCTAAAGAAAGAGATAGGAAGTATTTGTTTGCCGAATGTCCAGCAGGGCACTGCAAATATGGAAAGCAAACTTAATGCACTGGGGCTCTTCCTGTGAAAACAAAAGAAAGACAAACGTGTTGTTCATCTATTTGCTGCTACAAGCTTACAGTATGCACTCTGATATCCCTTTACACCTGGGCCAAAGAAGGAGATCGAGATATGACTGATGACGGCATATCACCAGGCCACTGCAAATAAAAAGCAAACTTTATTAAAGCTGATTAAAGCTTGATTAAAGCTGATTAAAAAATATCTGGTTATAGCCGCTGGACAGGAAGTGCCATTGTGGACATAGCAGCTATAGAAGTAGCCCTACATGGACACTTTTACCCGCCTAGTGTAACCACATGCTCGTTTTATGGAGCTTCATGGCTTCATGGCACTTGCTGTGTAATGCAGTCAGCAGGCTCGTACAATAAAACTATGGTCGAATTACACCGAACTTTCAGTATAAGTATAGTCAGTAGGCCTTAAGTATAACTGCATGTTCAATGAGCCTCAAGTATTAGTGCATACTCAATGGGCCTCTGTCACCAACCATTCTTACGAAACACAGTGACAGTTTTCACTTTTCAGAGAGATTGGCATTCACCAATACATTTATATATTTATTTTTTTTAACGGGACATTAAAATAGCTGATTAAAGCTATTGCTGCTCCATTCACTTTCTTATGGCGCAGCAGTTTAGAACGAAATGCGGTTGGAGCCGTGCTAAATGCCTAATTTACAATGGCATCGAACGCGTTTTCAACCAATCACAATCGAGGACCGGAACTATCACTTGCGTTAGCCTAGCACCAGAGAACTCAGCTGATAGAAGGACTGGATGAAATGAGTTGAAAACGGTCTCCAATGACAGATATCACTCAGGCTTACTTGGAAATGAGGTTTAACATCAAAAATTCTGAACCACCCCTTTAACCACCAATTCTTTTAAGGAGAAAAGAAGATCACCAAGTACTGTCTGTAAGAAAAAGAATCTTGACAAAATGGCAACTCATGCATAACTATTTTATTTTCAATACCAATATCAATAACTTGATACATTTTCCCAGAAATCCTGAAGCCATTGTGAGGGTGTGTGCTTACTTATGATGGAATGTAGATCAGAACCTTGTGCATTTTTTGTGCTTGTACACGAGCACTCTTGCACAGTCTGTTTAGTCTGATTACATACTGTACTTCCCAGATCAAACTACACATGTAGTATTATCAAGTTAAATCAAGCCAAAACAATATACTAGCTGGGGTTGCATTGATAATGCTGTAGCCTAAATGCATTGCAAATGGACTCACCTACCACAATTCTTTCTAAATGACCCATTACCCAGTGTGTGGGACATTACACAATCTGAGAATTACATAACAGATGTTGCAAACCGAGAAAGAAAGAGAGACAGAGAGAGTTCAGTCCTCTGCCTGAATAATTTCATGTGTTTCAGCAGTTGAAATACAGTTAACTCTATGTTGTCAAGGAGCACATCAACAGTTCAGATTCAAAACTTCAAAAAAAGTCCATTTGCGATGGATTTACAGAAATATGTGAATATACTATTCATAAACTTCATTATCACTCATACCGCAACTGATTATTTTTCAATTGAGAAGTAATTCTCATGCACTCAGGATTATGAATATGAAGATTTTATTTCAACTTGACTTGCAATTAAAAGCAAAATGTTTTTGGCCTAGATGGCATTCTTCAGGGCAAGTATGTTGTTTTGGATTTATTTATTTAGACTTAGTAGTTTTTTATTTGGAAATGAATATAAGATCAACTAAATTTTGCATACTTCTGAAAGGGCTTGGAGGGCTTTGCATCTGAGCACATGTACTACAGTATAACAATTTGAAGAAATATAAATTCATGATCAGTTTCATCAGTTTATAAGCGAGCACGATCTACTTTTGTTTAACAGCGTGCTACATGTACATTGAATTTAAGGAATCATGAATGAGGTTATTCATTTGCAGTGCTTGATTAGTTAGATCTAAACATGGACTAATAATAGTTGAGCAAGATAGCTGCGCAGAAGCTCACTTTGAGGTCATCATCCTCCGGCCATTCAACCCTCAGTTTGGTGAAATGTTCAGGATTGTGCGAATGCTGAAACAAAACAGATCACAGTTTAGTGGCACTTCATGCGATTATATAATACTACAGAAGCAATGCAGCCGGTTACCACACTCCTATTTATATTAAAGTCCCAATTAATTATACAGTACTACATAAAAAATCTTAGCATTTACTAACGCAATACTACATAAACAATCTTAGCATTTACCAACGCCTTGTTTACATGAGTCTCTACATGTAGTCCTGATCAAAACGATCTTTGCAGTTACAACCTCCAGTTTTCTTGAGTTTCTAGTCCTGATCAATACGACTGTACATGGATTCAAGGAAGTGTATTGTCACATGCATATGATTATTGGTGTAATTGGTTATTGGTGTAAAGTGAAATTGTGTGTGGTGGGTAGCCTGACAAGCCGCACTATACCATGAAATGTAGTCTGGCCGCGATGGATAGAGCCTTGGGGCGGAAAAAGTGCTCTGGCGCCTGTTTCCCAAAAGAATAGTTGCTAACTTAGTTGCAACTTAGTTAGTTGTCAATGGGAAATTGCTTCTACTACTATGCTTTTGGGTAACAGGCGCCAGAGCAACGACCAATCTGAGTCTAACAACGCTAAGCCCGCCCAACGACTCCACTGTCCACAAAGAGTGTTCTGATTGGCTAAACACCACTGATGTCTGAATACAACCTAGATCATTGTGATTGGACAAAAGAGGCGTTACAATATATGCAGTTACCATCCTCCTGTTTTCATGAGGTCAATGGCGTCGTTGACTTTCTCCAAGGGCATGTTGTGGGTCACAAACTCATCCAGATTTATCTTCCCAGACTTGTAGTCCAGAACCAGCTTGGGAACCGAGTCTTTGCTTTTGAACCCTACACACCACAAACCAAACAAACAAAACACACATTCAGCATGGATGTCATGTATTACTAGAGGTACAAACACAACGGTTGAATGATTAAAGGTGTAATAGGTACGGTGAGGACGGCTCCGGCTACACTAACGTCAAATAAACACGAGCACAGGCTGTGCACCAAAACATAACAAATCAGGTTCCAGCAAAAGATAGCTGGTGGATGGATGAAAGTAAGTAAGTTTCCCACTCCCAACCATCTGGTTAGTGATTGGCTGGGTTTTAGGTTGATATACTTTGTTTGTTTGTTTGCTATTACACTGTTATGTTATTACCTCTGCCACCAATGTCGGTCGCATTGGTTTGTCTGTTTGTCAGTCTGTTTGTTTGTTTGTCAGCAGGGTAACTCGAAAAGTACTGCACAGATTTTGATTAAATTTTCGGACAATGTGTATATTGGGACAAGCAAGAACTGATTCGATTTTGGTGGCGATCGGTGATCCAGAACATAATCTGGAATTTATATTGTGTCTGTGACCACATTGCCTTGGCGGAGGTCTGCGCTCCCTGAGCGCTTTTCTAGTTGTTATTTGTTATACAAAAGCTGCCACCTGACCACTCACCTCCAAAGAGAGAGCCCTTCCAAGTCTTCCCAGCGATGAGCTGGATGGGCCGGGCAGAGAAGTCATTCATATCGGTCCAGCCCACCACCACACTGACGCCCCAGCCCCTAGCACAGGACTCCAGAGCACTACGCTACACAGCATAGAAAACACACAACCATATTATTATTATAGTTCACATAGCCAGCCATCTAGAAACTGCATGATATTTACATCAGACAGTTTACCTCACCCACGTCAGATGATGCGCTACGTAACTTTAAGGCACTTCCGCGCAACGATCTGATGTTGAAGCCCTTCAGAGCGATTTCAAGCCCAATATATTCTAACCGAACCAATCAGGGCTGCTGGCTGCTGTAGAGGGTGTGACGTAGCGAAGAAGCAACTGTTTTGAATCCAACCAATCCAACAAACGTAACCAGCATCATCGGTTGGTTTCGATGTGATTGGCTGAAGTGTACGTCAATTAAATTGATGGACAAGCCGTTTGTCCAGTTAGATTCAAGGATTTCTGGCTCCTGAAATAAGTCGTCTATCGTTGATCATCAGATGTTAGCGTGTTAGCGCTACATCTGACGTGAGTGGTAATCAGACAGTAGCCTGGCTAACAACATCGCCAAATTTCATGCAGAGACAGGATTAATGGGTGGGCCCAGGCTAATGAGACAGCTGTTTGATAGCAGTTTGTCTGAAATTAATATATATGTCCTTGTAACATGTAATAACATGCAATATATGAAAGTATCTAATATTTAATAAATCTCTTGCTTTCTCTTAAAAAAAAAAAAAAAAAATGGATCGCCATTAATTTTTAATCTTAATCAATACAAACTCTTAGACAGTGGTGTCGAACTGTCACTTCTTGCTGTTCATTGTGCTTTACATTTTCTGCTGCAACCTACTAGCCTGACTTTGCCTTCCTACGTAGCTCCGCTCAGTAATGATTTCCCTCCACGTCTCCATCAGGCATTCTGGCCATTAGCATCGTTTGCAGAGATCAATTCTACCTCGTGCTAAAAAACATGCAGGGTTGGGAGTTGTGAGAGATAAAGTCGGATTTCTCTGGATATAGCGTTACCGTAGCTTATCTACTTCACAACCAAGCAGGTGCATAACGTAAGCGATTGCGTGAAATCAGATTTAATAGTTTTAAACTTCTACTGTTCACACCTCCAGCTTGCAATCGTTTGTCAATGGTGAAATGCCAGACCCTTGTATGAAGCTAAAGCGTAGACCAAGGGGATGGCCAAAGTCAGGCTAGCAACCTACCATAACCGCCACATTTCCCACACACTCCAAAGAGAAATCCACGCCCCCATTGGTCATCTCAGCCAGGACCTCACTGATGGGTTTGGAGTGTTTCTTTGGGTTCACAAAATCAGTGGCTCCAAGAGCGCGGGCCTTGGCAAACTTCTCCTCATTGATGTCCACAGCAATGATTCTGGAAGCACCCGCATTCCTGCAGCCCATTACTGCAGCCAAACCTACAGCACCCATACCAAACACTGCACACGAAGATCCAGGGGTAACCTAAACACACACACACATACACATACACACACACACACACAGACACACACACAGACACAGACAAGCATAGCTTTCTCCAACAGAAAATCAATTTCCAAAAATGTAATGGGAAATAATCAAATAGGGTTGCAGAAGACATAAGGGACAGGTTCTTTGACAGCTATAGCAGAGTCGTTTGCCTCATTGATGAAAAGACCATTCATGATCACACACACACACATACACACACATACCTGGGCTGTATTAATGGCTGCTCCATACCCTGTTGAAATGCCACAGCCCAGCAGGCAAACTCGATCCAGCCTGGCATCATCACAGATTTTAGCAACAGCTATCTGATTGATAACCGTGTACTCAGAGAACGTGCTGGTTCCCACAAACTGCAGGATGACTTGACCTTTGCAGGTGAAGCGGGAGTCCTTCTCTGACATGACACCGTAACGGTCACTCGTCCTAACGGAGACAACACAATGAAACATTGGCTGAATCTCAATGTCTGCACTACGCCCTAAGCCCTGAACCCTCAAAGACTTAACTAGAATGAGTCTGCCTTGTGATTGGTCAGTTCATTACAGTTACCCCCCAGTCAGACTAGCGACGAGCGACTCGGGCTACGCGACCGGTTTCTATTCATTGTCAATGAGAGCAAGCGACCAGCGATAAATCGCCCGGTGGGCGGGCCCAGAATAGACTTCAAGGCTATTATATGCAAATGAAGAGCGATGCGACTCGGCGACAGCCAATGCGAGTGAAGCCGAGGTACTCTGAACGAAACTTTCTCCCGCTTTCAATATGGCGGCGCTAACGACAACGATCTCAAACTTGGCCACAAACTAAAAAGTTAGGGATTCATGACTTCATATTTTTGAAATCGAGGTATCAGTGTTACTAACGACATCGGAAAATATTGGTTTTATACACAAAAAATACCTGTGTGTTGATGTACGATTTTCTACCAAGTACCTAAGTTAGCAACATGCTACCAACGAATGACAGCCCTGAGTCACGCCTCCTCAGCGACCTGAGTCGCTTGGATTTGTAGCTAGTCTGACTGGAGGGTTAAGGCTTTCAGGGTTCATTGGGATATTGGGATTCAGTCATTGGCATAATTGCATGGGTTTGCACTTTGCAGGTTGCAATGCATGCAGTATTTGCAGAATAATGGCATGTGTTTGCACTGTGCATGTGTGCATGATGGAGTCATGATATAATTGCATGTCTTTGCATGCTGCATGTGTGCTACATAATTGCATGGGTTTGCCTGTTGCATGAGTGTAGCATATTTGCATGTCTTTGCATGCTGCATGTGTGCTACATAATTGCATGTGAGAGGACTGGATCTGTAGTATTGTGGTGTGTGCTTAATCACCAGCTACGTTCACACAAGTTGGTCTTGGGACACTTGCAGAACACACAATCTCCACACTGAGAGAGGAAGAGTGGGATTACTTTGTCACCTACAGCAAAATACGTATAAAAGATTGTAGAAAAAGATTACAGTAAGTAGTCTAAAATATTCTAATCACATTCTTGATATAAGATGTTGGCTATATTAAGAACATTGACCATTAGGTGGTTAAATACTGTATGTGCCCTGAATTGAGCTTAGCCTGACAAGCCAGACAATCACATAAAATGCATAGTCTGGCCATGAGTGATAGACCCTCGGGTAAGACGGCTAAAATCTAAGCGCAACTAACAAGCTGATTCAAACAACCCTAAGCCTGCCCAATGACTTCCTGTCTAGATAGAACGTTGTGATAAGCTAATCACCACAATGTCTGAATCTAGAGCAGGGGTGGGCAATTATTTTGGCCGAAGGGCCACATTGGGTTTTAGACTTTGACTAAAGGGCAGGGAGTTAACAGTCAACCGGATGATGCCAGTAAATTGGCAAGTCTCAAATCAGTAGCCCCACTTTCTTCAGAAAACATGTTAACATGCAGGTTTAAAAGGGTGGGATTTGTATTTTATGAATACAACAAATTTGATAAATCAGACCTTTAATCTAAGTCACCTTGGCTAAATGAGAAATTATTTTTATTTTGGGAAGGCTCCACGGGCCAGATTAAATAGCTTAACGGGCCGCATGTGGCCCCCGGGCCTTAGTTTGCCCAGGTATGACCTAGAGTGTTGCATTTGGATATAAATAGCTCGGACACCAATGTCTGGGTACAAACTATAGCTGATGGTTAGACTTGCTGAAAATCGCTAGAGTACGTCTAGAATTCTAAGCTAAATTGAGCTGGCATTAGAACACACATCGTTTTATATCCATATTCTAAGTGATGCCCTCACAAGAATGTTTAGAGGTTGCCAACATTTCTGAATTTTAAATGAGAGGGAGAATCCTAGGGACAAGATAACAGTGACAAGATTAAGAGTGTCTGACCTGGTTTATAGTCAGTGACTCCAGGGCCCACACTCTCCACGATTCCAGCTCCTTCATGCCCCAGCACTGCAGGGAAGCCCTCCTCATGTTTCCCCTCAAACAGGTGGTACAGGTCAGTGTGGCACACACCTGTGGCTATCACCTGCAAACAACAAGAGGGTTATTTGGCATACTTTTTTTTGGCACACTTTATTACCTATGCAATGTGTCCAACTTACAGTGTTATTTTAGATTGCCATGAAGTTATTATTGAATGAAATCATGGTGGGCCACCATGACCAAAAATGCACGAGCCATTTTATTTTTGTGCATGAATGACAAGTGATGTACATGTAGCCTTATTGGCTGCCAGGGATTTGTGTCACCTCCAAGGTTGACATAAATCTATGCCCTTGTCTTTTCCACTGCAAATATTATTGACGCAATGTTTTCTTTACTGTTTAACGCTGTCAAGGTCTCACCTTAATTCGTATTTCATTTTCCTGAGGAGGCGCCACTTCTATGTCCTCCATCACAAGAGGAGCATTCGGTTTCCAAGCAACAGCAGCGCGACATTTGATCACCTGGAGAAGCATGGATTTTACCCAGAGCATAATTTACTTTATCCACATGGATCAGTTTCGATAAAACACACATCTTTACTTTCATGTAAAAGGGTAGCCTAGTAAACCAGCACCACCCGCTGGTTCTGAATCTGGCAAAACCAATCATAACGTAGAGATGTGTTTTGAATCAAAGCGGGCGGGGTTTTGAGGGAGAAACGACAGAGCGTTGGCCTATACGCACAGATATGGTTTGAAAGACAACGGGTTGTGCTCATCAACAATCTCCCGTTGTATCCATGCATCGGGGCCAGACTAAATAGACATCCAATCTCACATTTAGGCTGGTTTATCAGGCTAGTAAAAGGGGAATATTTTTTATCCAACTATAGTTATACATAATATTTCTGCTGTTTAAGACTGCAACAGTAGATACATTTGATAGTTTGTCTATGGTGTTTAGCAAATATACATGCAGTTTCAATAAAACACACATCTTTACTTTCACGTAAAGGGGGATCCATTTTTCTGTCCAACTATAGTTGCTATACCCAATGTTTCTACTGTTTAAGACTGCAGCAGTAGATCAATTTGATAGTTTGTCTATGGTGTCTTGCAAATAGACATTCAGTTTGATAAAACAAACATCTTAACGTTCACATAAAAGGGTAAAAAAAAATTGTCCAACTAGTTGCTATACCCAATATTTCTACTGTTTAAGACTGCAGCAGTAGATGCATTTGATAGTTTGGTGTTCAGAACTGAAAAAAGTATCTGCTAAAACCAATGTTTCTACTGCTTACTGCAACAGGTATATAGCATGGTGTGTCAGGTGTTTAGCAAGTATGCATTTGGGAGTGTGTTGGAGTTAGTGCAAACTAATCTGAAAGACACAGCTTTGTTCCTTTAATGCAAGCAACTGGCCTTCACATGAAAAGCTGAAACTGAAGCCAACTATTTCACAAGATGAAATAGTCTACAGTAGATATCCCTCCAAAAGCTGGTCATGAACTCTGGGCGTGTTTATGTTTGTGTGAGAGTGAGTTGTACCACATCCAAACAAGTAGAGAGGACTGTTTAGTCAAACATTAAGCAAGCTTCAGAATTGACACTTATAGTTGTTATTGGCACAGACAAACATTTATTACACAACGTATTTTGCAGTTTTGACGCACACACATGTGTGCAGAGGGACTATGCACGTATCATCTCTATAATATGAGAGAGGAAACTGGAAGAAGAATATTTAAAAAATATTATGGTTTTATGACTTCAAACATATGACACATATATTAAAACGTGGGACAGGGATCCAAAATGGATCTTCCAGCTAGAGAACCAAGGTTCTTTTGGCAATCATTCTGGAACAAAACTTCTAACTGCTGCTGTGCTTGCAGCAAGAGTAAGGAATTGTCAGTGAAAACAAGCAAATGTTGTGAAAATGTTTGCAAATAATCACAGAAAGCCTATGGGCAAATCTTTTGAAAACATTACAGGACTCTTATCTGCCTAAATAGAGCAAAGCCCACATCATTTGTATGAATTATAATCAGCCATAATAAATGATAATTGCACAATCTTTTTTATTATAGATTATCATTATCTAAGTGAGGGATGGGATATCTGCTTACGGCAGAGGCTATGCAAAAAGATAGAAAAAAGAAAGATGGCTTACCTTTCCAGCAGTTGCCATCTTTTTGAGTTTGGAAAATGTCTGGAGAAGTGTGCAGCAGTATGTCAGGGAGAGACGAAAGATTAAAGATCTCAGCTAAGTGTAGTAATGCTGCACAGGGAGGGAGGGAGGGAGGGGTCACATAAGGATACAGTACTTACAAACATCAGCACAGCCAACCTTCCTGCCTTCCCTGCAATTGCACTCAGTAGAGACCTCTCTATTTATTTATTTATTTATTTATTTGTTTATTTAGAGAAATAAAGAAAGGTTTCTGCAGATGAAATGACTTGGCCATTTGTTATCCTGAGGATAGGTAGGGGATCGAGTGGAGTCGACAAGAAACTAGAAGTCAGATGAATTAATTACAAAACACTTTAACATAACACCTAATTTTTACAGTCAATGCATAACACCAATAGGTAAGCACAGACAGTTATGTTAAGTAAGCTGGCATCTAATTTGGAATCAAAATAGCCTTGGATTCGATTAGCCGAACTGGAACTGGAATTGGAATTTGGAATCAATACATCAACAACAGTTTTTCATCAATGCAGAAACATGCGCTGGTTGTCTTGCTTAAAGCCACCCTCACTTTACTGGTTGTGCATGTGAGCCTTATTAGAAAGATGACAAAGACGGCATCAATTCCACACATACCTCCCATGTGACCATTGGCAATGGAAATGCACTTCAGATACAATAACTCCTGGTAAAGAAATCAGAAATCAGGTAGTGTAGACTAAGCAAAATGCAGTTGGCAAAATAAATTCCCTCTTCATTGTGATAGGCCTAGTTATTTACAGAGTTGAGTCTGGGAATATGCCATGTGTCACAATCAAACATTGGTTATTGACTGAAGGCAGTCCCACGGTCTTAATATTTAAACAAAGTGCACTGCCCATCTGCCTCAATGTAAGCTATGCCTTCAGATTCTCAGCACAAAGAGAAAGCGCCTGGTCCACTCAGACTGTAAAAGAAGGTCAACAAAGCTACAGGATGTGTTTTGGTTTGAAGATTATTGCATGTTCTTAATCTGAGATATGTTCTAACTTCTTTGGGTGCTCTTTGGTTGGTGGCAGGTGTCAAGGGATTTTTTTTTTACCTCAGGGCAATTATGCAGTCATTATGAAAGCCTTTATCCAAAATGATAAATCCAAAATGTACTGGTTAAAATACAACCTGGCCTGAGAGAACAAAAATTCTTCTCTTTTTGAAAGCAAGATGTATGATGTACAGTATGATTTCATTTCATTTAAACTCATGAGGGTTGTTAGCCTGACATGCCAGACTATAACATGAATGTATAGTCTGGAGACCAATGATAGACCCACCGGGTAAAACTGCTAAAACTAATCAGCGCGACTAGCAACTAACAAGCGATTTAAACAACGCTAAGTCCGCCCAAAACCTTCCTGTCCAGATATAACGCTGTGATTAGCTAAACACCATGATGTCTGAATAGGGATTGGCAAGATACGTCAAAATCGCCATAATCGGCGCCATCTTGCCCCGGAGATAGCGGTTAGTTAAGCTGTAACTTTTTTACGGCCCCATCGTAGCTCCGGTTCATACACTCGATCACATTTTTTTTTCACCCGAAATGTTTTTATATATTTTGCGAGTCTAGTCAGAGATTGTTGCTAGGGTCTAATTCCGGGGCAAACCCAGAATGCATTGTGTGATGAGGACACGTTGGTAATCTCTATACAACCAAGAGCGTAAACGGCCCAGAAACAGCTCAGACACAATCAGAGTTCTAGGCTAGAGGGTTGTAGGCTTGGAACAGGACTTGCTTCCAGTAATGCACTGTAGCCTATAGGTTATGGTGTAGTGCCCTCCACTGGTATTTTCATGTTATTTCAGCTCTTAAGTAACTGAAAAAGAACAGCTACCATAAAAGCAAACACACTTTTTTCTGATTAACATTTTATTGATTTACATGACACATAAGGCATGATGCATATATATATGTTAGACGTATGAAACTGTATGAATATATAGCCCTGATAATAACACACACAACAACACAACATATACATAATGTTACACCAACAGAAAACTTCAAAAAGGGGTACCGTATAAAAAATAGGAGTTCCTGCATGGTTTTCAGGGCGATTTCGTTTTTATCTCAAATCGCAGGCATCTCCCCTTGATTCACAGTGAAAAAGTCTGGCCTCGGAAGACAACAGAGAGGCTGTAAAACTCAAACAAACATATGGGGTCGGTAGTGCACCCAAATACAACAAACCAGATTCCAGTTAAAAGACGGTTGGGGGAAGAATGGGTGTAAGTTTGTGCTTGTGAGTGATTTGCTAGAATGCGGGTTGTTATTGTTAGCTTGTGTGTTATAACACGGCTGTTGATGTTATTTATTTTGTTTTGTTTGTTTTGACGATTACAGCCCCTGTGTTGTCTCCCAAGACATGATTTTTTCACAGTGTATTTAGGGGGCAGACAGCTATCGAATTAAGGGGAGATGCCTGCGATTTGAGATAAAAGTGAAATCACTCGGAAAACTTTTTTCCTTTAAGCGTGTGGGTCAGAGTCACGAAGTCAGAATGTTAAAGTTTTCTGTTTTCACTATCACTCACTGTTAGATTGGGTCTAAACAAACCCTGCTGTGTTTTATGCTGTGTTAGGACCAGGGCCGTTTCAAGGTACTTTGGGGGCCCCTAGCAAACAGGGCATGAGGCCCTTCCCTTCCCATAAACAGCTAGGCTCACATTGTTATTATCATCAAGCATCTTTCCTATAATTATTTGTGTTGATGTCATAGTTGTCTAACTGCAGCCTAAAGTCACATTTTCATTGAAAAACACCTAAAAATAAACTACTAATTAATAAAGCAGCCAATCTTGGGGGCCCCTTTCAGCCTGGGGCCCCAGGCAGTTGCCTGGTTTGCTTGTCCTGTTGAGACAGCCCTGGTTAGGACTGCTTGTAAACAACCCTCCCTATTTGAAAGCCCCAACTTGTCCCATGTGCACCTCCTTTGATAATTGAGAGTAGCCTGGTTCAGCCCAACATTTAAAGTTCACTTTCTCATTGACTGAATGGGCCTATTGAGACCAGGTGAAATTTGGAGGGGATGATGATGTGAGATTTGAGTTTGGACTATTTCAATGGCTTGTTTTTAATATAGGTAAACACGTGAGAAATCTCCGACTGGAATAGGAAAGATTTCTTCATGTTTTGATTGTGTCTCAAGACCTCTGTGGTCTATCACATATCTCAGTCTATCTGTGATTTAGTTTCTTACGCCAGATAATTCCACATAGAGTAATTCTTTCTAAATGACCCATGACCTACTGTGTTGGAAGGTGCTCAAACCCAGTCTGTGTGTTACATAACTGATGTTGCAAACAGAGAGAGACTTCACTCCCAAGTCTGAATAATTTGATACGGTAGTGTGGGAATGTTTGTAATGACAAAAACAGCTGCAGCAGCATATACCCTAGATGTTGATACACAGTTAACTTTATGATGATAGACAGCTGTACTTCAATGAAACTACTACACGTTGTACCAAATGCTGCCGTTCAGATACAATAACACTTAGTAGCCTCAAAAGGGTACAATCATAAAGCGCCTATGGCCAAATTTTAGGCCAAAAGGTCTTGCTTATCTATGCCTACATTTATTAACAGGAACAGAACAGGAAAGAGAAAACAAAAACTTAATAGCAGAGTAGCCATTAAGGGGCCTCCAGTTCTGGGGGGAAAATGACATAATACTGGAGAGTTTACTCCAGGCCACTAGGGGATAGTATGTTAAGTGTGTCATGTTATCATTACTGAAGTTATCAGCATGAGAAAGACTTCCCTGTTGCAGTGCCTGAATATGAAAGTGTTCACTTTATTCATGTAAGTCTTATATTATTACTGTTGCCATCATGGTGGTTATTAAGTTTAGTAAAGTTGCTCTTGTCATTTCTGTTAGGCATTTTGATGTAGATGAAGAATTAGCATTTTAGCTTATAGTGCTGTTTTGTGTATTGCTGCAGGGCTTCTTCATCTTTGTCATTAAAAGCTTGAATTGACATCGAGGAGTGTGTTTCTTCAAATACCTGTTCATGAGAATAATTAGAATTGTTTGTGGAGCAAAGACAGGAAGTTGTTTGGCAGAGCAGCTTGAAGTCATCTCCATCTGGTCATTTACTTTTCAGTTTGGTGAAACGTTCAGGATTGTGCGAATGCTGAAATAGAACAGATGGTAGTTTAGATGTGCTTCATGAGTTTGGTCCTCATTATACAATTACAAAGTATACAATTTGGTCCCAATTATACAATATGACACCAGGATTGCAGTTACCATCCTCCTGTTTTCATGAGGTCAATGGCATCGTTGACTTTCTCCAAGGGCATGTTGTGGGTCACAAACTCATCCAGATTTATCTTCCCAGACTTGTAGTCCAGAACAAGCTTGGGAACCGAGTCTTTGCTTTTGAAACCTACACATTGAAAACCCACATACAAACAGAAAACAGTATATTAAGAACAGATGGCCTGTCTTACCATTGCCCTGTAAAGCTGATGATACACAAGGCAATTTTTTGGGCAATGTTGCTGGGCAATTAGCGCCCCAATACATTTGTACTGAGATTGAGCAACAGAATTTCAATCAGACCGATTTTGATAATTTCTGGCAACTTTAAAAAAAAAAATATATCACCCAGAGTGCTAGCAGCAATCACGTGATCACTTTGGACTTGAAGAAGAGCCAATGTGATTGGCCACAGTCAAACCACTCACCTCCAGCGAGAGAGCCCTTCCACGTTTTCCCAGCGATGAGCTGAAGGGGCTGGGCGGAGAAGTCTGCATCGGTCCAGCCCACCATGACACTCACGCCCCATCCTCTTGCACAGGACTCCAGTGCACTACGCTACAGGACAGGACAGCACAGACAACACACGGGAACACTATTTGAAGGTCATAAGACTGACATGACACTGTCATTAACTATGACATGACGTTGTCATGAATCTGTCATAAACTTTATAAACCTGTCATGACTTCTGACATACCCTAACCCTAACCATACCGGGTGACACTTAATGATAGAAGTCATAACAGGTGTATAAAGTTTATGATAGATTCATGACAACGTCATGTCATAGTTAATGACAGTGTCATGCCAGTCTTATGCCAGTACCTTAAATAAAGTGTTACCGGAAGGCAACACACTACTCAGGTAGGGTAGGACCAGACATCACCGGTTTCCAGAAACAGTCCCCATTTCTTTAGTCTTTTTTCATCCCATAGGTAATTAAAAGTATTTGGTGGACTGGCATAGTGTCCAAGACAACACGAGATGTCACCAATTTTCAGGGACAGTCCCCATTTTAAAATAAGATAACTCTTATTCATCCCATGGAAAATTAAAAGTATATGGCGGTTGGTAACTAATTTGAATGAGATTGACTGTAGGAAATGGAATGTCCGAACTAGAGGTCTGTTTGCCTTAAACTAGGGTGTGGCCTTGAAACAATATGATATGATATGCATGCATATCACGATACAGAGGCCACAATATGATACATACAAGCACATAGATATTTTCTTTGATATGAGTATACACTTAGTACTCCTCCTCAACCTACCATAACCGCCACATTTCCCACACACTCCAAAGAGAAATCCACGCCCCCATTGGTCATCTCAGCCAGGACCTCACTGATGGGTTTGGAGTGTTTCTTTGGGTTCACAAAATCAGTGGCTCCAAGAGCGCGGGCCTTGGCAAACTTCTCCTCATTGATGTCCACAGCAATGATTCTGGAAGCACCCGCATTCCTGCAGCCCATTACTGCAGCCAAACCTACAGCGCCCATACCAAACACTGCACACGAAGATCCAGGGGTAACCTTAAACACACACACACACACACACACACACACACACACACACACAGGCACAGACCCAGACAGACACACACACAGACACACACTCACACTCACATTCACACACACACACACACACACACACACACACACACACACACACACACACACACACACACACACACACACACACATTTTCTTCTAAATTCCAAGGGGTGCCAAATATATTGGCTTCAAAATTGCTGCACAGAGTACAGAGACGTGATTATGGTCACACACACACACACACACACACACACACACACACACACACACCTGGGCAGTGTTAATGGCTGCACCGTACCCAGTTGAAACACCACAGCCAAGCAGGCAAACTCGATCCAGCCTGGCGTCATCACAGATTTTAGCCACAGCTATTTGGTTGAGAACCGTGTACTCGGAGAACGTGCTGGTTCCCATGAACTGCAGGAGAACCTTTCCTCTGCAGGTGAGACGGGATTCCGTCACTGACAAGAATCCAGTAGTCACAATCGACCTACAGTAGCGAGCCAAACACAGTAATAGCTGACGGCGTTTGACAGATATTTACAAGCATGTGTATAACATTTGTTACAGTACTCTTACAGTATGTTTCTCTTTTGGAAACAAACAAGTATGCATACACAAAAAACAATAATGTCATGTCCTTGCTGTGTGCTTATTGTTATGTGCTTAAATACCAGCTATGTTCACACAAGTTGGTCTTGGGACACTTGCAGAACACACAATCTCCACACTGAGAGATGATGAGTGGGATTACTTTGTCACCTACAGAAAAAAACACAAATCATTTCAAATGATACTTTGAAATCATTCTAATCATAGCCCTGTTTTAAAGCTGGCTGAGTGCTGTATTACAAGAAGAACAACAGAATTTGGAACATCATGGACCAAATAACTCATTGTCATCATAACCTCACTGTCGCTTAGGTCGCTCATGGTGCCATGCATTTACATTACATTTACAATTATGCATTTAGAAAAACACTTTTATAGTTATTTTTCATCCGACCATCTCCCACAAATTGTAGTAGCACTTTATTCAGAAGGGAGTAAAAATATGCAGCGTTTCTGACCTGGTTTATAGTCAGTGACTCCAGGGCCCACACTCTCCACGATTCCAGCTCCTTCGTGACCCAGCACTGCAGGGAAGCCCTCCTCATACTGGCCCTCATACAGGTGATACAGGTCAGTGTGGCACACACCTGTGGCTATCACCTGGAACCAGTAGCATCGATTATGGAAATTAGGATTGATTATGTGTGTGTGTGTGTGTGTGTGTGTGTGTGTGTGTGTGTGTGTGTGGTGGGTGGGGGGGGGGGGGGGGGAGAGACTCTATCAGGGGTCTGGTGGTGGCCACCCAATGCTAGACAGTAGACTTGGCTCAGCCTATACTGTATGTGCTGTGGTTCAGGCCCAGATAGTCCTGGCCCAATTTAACCTCTGCCTGGAACCAACCAGGGTCCTCTTCAGTTAGACTGGGTAAAGCCATATCAGTGAAGATAAGTAAAACTGACTGATTGATCTCCTCTTCAGTTAGACTGGGTAAAGCCATATCAGTGAAGATAAGTAAAACTGACTGATTGATCTCTCATTTAAACAGGTACAACCAATATGAGATGTGATTTTGATGGCTAATGGCTCATTGAGGGATGAATGAATACTCCCTCTACTATCTCTACCCCACTCCTCTTATTTGTACTTTTACAGCAATTGGAATATGACAATGGCACCCAGATGTCAAATAAATACAAAACGGTATCACTCATTGTGAAATGGTGAATTGACTTGACATAACATGGAGTGGTCATTCAAAAGATTACACCAAGGCACTCTTTCATTGAAAAAGTTAAAATGCCTTTATTGCTATGGGCAAAACATAGTTAAAAAAAAACACTTAGCCAGCCCTTTACCAAAGAGCACCTTCCAAGATACAATATAAATGAGTTCCAGGTAGCACTCCTGACTAACCTTTTTCCTTTTTATAACATGGAGTGGGTTTAATATTTTAACAATGACAATGAGAAGTCAGCTACTTAAATGAAAAACACCTCACCTTAATTCGTATTTCATTTTCCTGAGGAGGCGCCACTTCTATCTCCTCCATCACAAGAGGATCATTTGGTTTCCAAGCAACAGCAGCGCGACACTTGATCACCTAGAGAAGCATGAAAGATAGGCTAATATTTTACTTTAAGAATAGAAAAGTGGTCCACAAACCAACCCAGCTCCATTTTGCAAGTTTATTTGTGTGACATTTCGAGCTTCTAATTCTTCCTCAGGTTACAAACAACTATGGGGCCCTTTTTCGGCTTCTGCTGAGCCCTTCGCAGCAACATATTTTCTGGCAGGGTCATTTGGTAGTCTGTGTGACCTCATTGGTCAATTGGAATTGTTTTGAGATGGTACTCTTCCATATTTAAACACATGCATTCTTGGCCCCTACTTTAGGGTCACCACAGGTCAAACAAAGCGTTGGGACCCCGGCAGAAATCTATACCAGCACATGTTGAGTAACCCCCTAGAAGCTCCTGTGTTCAGATGTTGGTACCCTTTTCGTTTAAACAAAGTGCTCTGGGCTGCCGGTATAATAGGTTGTAATTTTTTCTCTCTAGGATAGAAGAGGTACATCATTTTACATCAATTTGTTGGCCGAGGCAAAAGGCGGTCGTGAACTCGTGCTGCTCTACATCTCGTCCATTATTCCTCTATATCAGGACACCTCGGTGGCCATTATCCCTAAAATAACCTGTGAAATGTTATACTGTAGATAGCCTTGTGGGAACAGGCTCTCTTAAACAAACTCTATTAAAACAGTCCAATACAAAACACTGGACAGTGACACCATACACCTCATGTTTATCACAGCTTTGCAGAAGTAGATAAACTATCCACAGTCACATATCTACAGTTGCAATAAATAACATAAAATGTGGAATGTGGCCTTGTGGGTACAGACTCTCTTCAAAGTCTAATTCAGAACACTGGACACTGTGTGTCTCACGCCTCATGTTTATCACAACTCTGCAGAAGTAGATGTCTGTCCATCGTCTCTCAGGAGTGTTTTGGAAACAAACCATTTCCATGGGGACTCCTCTAGAATGGATCCCACATTCCACTAATGTGGATCACATGACTACGGGGGTCATCGCATGGGCCCCTTCCTGAAAACAACCAGACTTGACATACATGAACAATGAATGGGCTGTGTGTGAGAGAGAGACTATCTGTGCCGTAATTTCCGCTGTCACAGATAGCACATGAATGCAAGGTCGTGAACCTCCATCTCGGTGACCTTTGCTACATCTAAATATAGAGTGGATTGTTCAGTCAAATTTTACACTGCAATTATCATCATGATACAGTGAAATGAGTGGCAAACAATTACAGAGAGAGAGAGAGAGAGAGAGAGAGAGAGAGAGACACACACACACACACACATGCACAGAGATAAACACTCACGCACATTTACTTTACACTTATGGTCCATTAGCTTAACATGTAAACAAAATCAAACAAAAATGTCACTAGCTCCTCAGACAAAAACCATGCAGGCCTATGGTTGACCTGAACAAAATGGGTTGAGCAGCTGCCGGGGGCCCCCCAAATCTGTTTAGCTATTACGCAATCCCTGTGGAAGAGAACCTCCCAGCGGCAGCTGTGCTAGTGCTTGTATCAGGGGCCGTTCAGACTGAAGGCGCAGTTTTCATCTCCAAAATGTGAGTGTTCTAAGCGGCCGTTCACACTGTCGCTTGTGTTTTTTCACCTTGCGCCTGGCACGTTTCTACAATTCTAACAATTTAATTTGAGCGCCTGGAGGTGAAAAAAGCATGCCAGTGTGAATGGCCGCTTATAGGCACAAAGGGATACTCAATAAGCTTTCAGTTTTCTAAACGTATGTGGTTGTTTTTATTTAGTTTATGTTGTTGCTTAATTCTTAAAGTTTCAACCTCAGTTTTGTTTATACTACAACTTACAGTACATCTTCAAAACATGAGATGCTTAAAGTAAACAAGTCTATCTTCATGTTAAGCTAGCTCGGAGTAAGACAGACAACAAGAATAAAGTGACAAAGAGAAGAAAGAGTTTTGGACTTACTTTTCCAGCAGTGTCCATTTCTTGTGATTTATGCAAGCTGCTTGGGAGGTTTGCAGTTCTGTGTCTTGAGGCACTAACAGATGGAACTCTTCTCAAATAGGGTTAGGCTCAGGCTCAAGGGGGTTAAGATAGGGCCTTGCAGACAGTGCTGCCTGGGAGGTGCGGTTGAGGGCAAAAAACACCATTGAGTGGAGGGAGGGGTCAAAATAGACACACTTACTTATCACAGAAGCTTATGCTGTGCTCAGCCATGCTGGACGAGGGAAGGGGGATTCCTCTACCCTCCAGATTTCCAGACACAGTGAGTTCATGAGATTACTTCATAGCAATATGGCAAAACAACAATTCTGCAGGAACCTCTTTGCTAAGTATGTAAATTGTGTAACTGTACCCATGAATGTATCCCTACTGTGATTACCATTTATATTGGTGAAAATAGGGTTAAGACTTTACTTTATGACTGTGTTCGTAACAGAATTATTATACAGATTTTTTTTTTCTTTTTTTGAGAATTATTTATTCACTGAATATGAAAATAAAAAAAACATCAACATACATCACAAAATAAAAAAGCATCAACAGAATATCACATCTTCCATATTTAATATAATAATATATTTAATATTGAAGATGTTCATATTGAAAAAACAAACAAGCAAAGCAAGCAAACAAAAACAGTTCTGGTCAAAATGCAATAAATGCCTGAAGTATAAAAGACCTACATAATGGATGTAGACTTTCACTTTTCAGCACTCATAACACATACGTCTGGATTCACACTATACTGACTTTGCACTCAATCAGTCCTCAGCACTCATGAACACATCCTAAAACACTGTACCACACACAAGCAAACACAACACATATATTCACACATACAATAATAAAGTACATCCTAAGAGGACGATGGTAATGCTGGTTTTAGCACGGGTGTTGTTAGGCATGAGGCGCAGCCTTTCCTACTGCACTTCTGTACACCAGACATCATTTTACTGCATTTTTTACACTAGTAAGTCTTGACAAATAAAATGAATTGATTCCTTCATATCTTGATGTCACTGAAATGTTCATTTCTCTTAATTGAGGTTACTTCATGTAAACACACATCTGACGGCACTTCTTAACTCCTTCTTTCACACTACAGTATTGATTTATTCTGAGGCCAAAGTTCCACCCTTCTCATTTCAAATTTGGTCTTGACTTTCACTTTATTGATCTCTGACCTCTTTTTTGGGCTTTTTGCCTTTAATCAGATAGGACAGTATAGAGGTGGACAGGAAACAAGTGGGAGAGAAAGATGGGGTGGGATCGGGAAATGACCTCGGGTCAGACTCGAACACAGTCCCCGGAGTAATGATATGACGCTCTAGCCCACTGAGCCACGGCGCCCCCGTTCTCTGACCTCTTTTGATTCCATCTCCATGACTGGTGACATTGACATCTGCTCATGTCCATTTGTCAATGGTGTGAGCACAGCATTTTGGTTGTCTGACGTCAAAACTGTGACCTTGGTAATTCCAAATACATCCCACCTTTTAGGCAGTATCTCACGGTGAAAGAGGAAACCAATGGTGTAGGAGAAAAAAAGAATGCAGCAGAATGCAAAAATTGCAGTTACTGTTCGGACAGGGACTGGTTGAATATAGACACCATCAACTACTTCACCACCCGGATAGCGGATTACTGGTGGAAAGTCTAGAAAGGGCTCCCCACTTAACAACCTCAAGAGAATGCTGAAGACAAACCCAATAACAGCCCCATAACTATTCGAAATTTTATCAAGAAAAAGGACACAAATGAACTGCGGCAAGACTATACAGTATGCCAAATCTGAAGACAAGATCAAAAATACCACAATGCTGTTGTCGATGGAAGTCAGTGATGCACCAAGTACACCAGCTACAACAAGAGATATTCGGATCACCCACTGAAGCTCCTTGTCTGAAGCCTGAAGAAACACACAAAAATCGCCATACAAGCACACAAACAAACAAGAAAACACACACACACACACACACACACACACACACACACACACACACACACACACACACAGATTTACATTTAGCATTGACCTCTACACTCTAAAAAGTAATTTGGCTGCCTCTTAAATATCACAATAACAAAAGATACACTACATCAATAAAATTGAGTAACGTCATACAAAGTATTTTTTCGATAGATGTACTTAAGTAATCTTGTTAAAATCCATGCATGATTATATTTGTAATATACCCTTCATATTTTTGGCAATCCCCTACAGCAAATTTCAAGTAAAGATATACTTAAAACAATCAGTTCCAAAAACTGTGATATTCACCTATTCAAAATAATTTTTTCCCAATCCACAAAGACTGAGGAAATTAAGTAAATCATTTTTTTTTATTGGTCACTTGCAGTCACAGTTCTATGACAGAGTTATTAACCTATTCAAAATATTTTTTTTCACAATCCACAAAGACTGAGAAAATTAAGTAAAGAAAATGTACTTTTTAATTGGTCACATGCAGTCACAGTTCAATGACAGAGTGGTTTTGAGTTGCCTCCAAGCATTATGGGTAGCCTAAATATCAACTTGAAATATTAATTTATCTTTTTGTCTGTTCAATGTGGTTTCTCAAATGTAGGCAAGATTGAAAATGTATGCCAAGTTCAGGCTTCGGATACAGCTAAAATCATTTGTTGATTCTCAGGGTATGGTAAGGATAATTAAGAAGCCTGTTCTCAAAATATGAAGGTGAATTTGGAATCATAATATCACTTTCTCTTGAGCTCAATGTGAAGTTGACTGCTCATGGTCAGGTGTCACACCAAGTTGGGTCTTTGCTCATTTGTGCACGTGTCTCCCCTCACTTGAAAGGGAAGCCACAAATAAACTGATCTTGTGAGGTTAGTTTATTATGAATTCTGGTCGATAGCGTGAACTAATTACATAATATGGAATATGACTCATTACAATGAAGATGAGTGATGTGAATGAATGACATTCCAAAATGATTTTAAAAAGCCTCTATTCTGTTTGCAATCCAGACTAAGATGTTGGGGATAGTCATCTCTTTGATGGTTTGTGAAATCATCAATATCGATACATATTCATACATACATTGATACCTTGATACAACTGCAAGGTGCACAATGACATGTATAGCCTTGCTTGAAAAATATTTCAAGCAAGGAATAATATGTGATTACAAACATTTGGTCAGGACTGTGGCATTCTGGGACATCCAATACCTTGCAGTCAAATTGACATCAAATGTCCAAAGTTTTTTTTTCCAGAGTAAGATTGTTCATGAATATCAATTAGAGTGACTTCATGGTATTGATCTCTTCTACTCATTTTCATCTGGTTTGAGTCTACTCAATTTTTTTCAGTGTAATATTGTTGCACCAAAAAAATTGAGTAATCCTATTGTTAGACTTTTTACAGTGTATGTTGTATTAATAAATTTACTGTTTAATTGTTGAAATAGACGTGCCCAATGCTTTATTTATAATAGCTTTTAAGTGGTAACCCAGCATTTTTACAAAATAAAAACAAACCTGTTTTCTGATGAGGTTCTTATACAGGTTTGTGGTGAACATTGAACTGAAGGAAAGGAGGAAGGCATCTACAGAGGACATGGAAGCTGCTGTAAGTGCTCCAATCCCAAAGATGGAGACGTAGAAGGGCGAGAGATACTTCAAGCAAATAGGCAGGATTGCATGTGACTCGTCGCGTTCATACGGAGGTGGGTAGCCATAATCGGTCTGATTCCAGTCTGTGGACATACATAATGACATATCAAACATACAGTAGGAATAAATGCGGAGTGAGTGTTTTCTAGGTCCACAATGATTTTAAAATAAAAGTCCTCCTCACTACAATAATTCAATGTAGGTGGTTTTAACTACTCAACTGTTTAACTGTTCAATGTCTTCAACTGCCACCCCCGCTTAGCTGTTGCAACTTAGCAACCACCATAACTACCCTAGGAACTGCTTAGCGACCACCTCAAGTTTCCTAGCAACGGCCTAACAACCATTCCAGAGTTGTAAACTAGCCACCAACAGAGAAAGCCATCAACATGATTAACCTAGGAACCACCATAACTCACCAAACAACTGCTTAGCAAAATTTCACTCCTGCAACATAGCAACCAATACAGTGACCAATATGTTTACATCCAACATACTATAGCGACCACCATAACTACCCAAGCATCTGCCTAGCAACCACTTCAAGTACCTTGTACAGGGCTAATAGTATTATAATGCAGTTATATGTTAATGCATTTGTAATTTCCCAGGAATCACATCCTCTAGTTTCTTCACTACTCCTTGTTGTTTGTAATTGTGAAAGTGTTACATGTTACATATATGAGCAATTATTTTCCTTCAGAAAAATGCACATTTCATATAAAATATCAATACTAAACAAATCAAACCGTATAGCTCTTATTGGGAAGAGAAAAGTCCAAACCTGTTGATGCAGCCACTGCTCCAATCAGTATGGATGGAACTGCCAAAACTACAACCAGAAAAGCTGCAGCAAAACCTGCAATCTGTGCTTTGACTGCTGAAGCTGATGACAGGTTCCTCTGCTGATAACTCTGCATAGCAAGGGCTCCCAAACCCTACCCATGGAAATGACAGGAGTGAGGATGTTAATATATTGCTTAGTAACAGTCAATGGACCTGAACAATAACTACTAAGATAACTGTAACTACAATATAAAGATATCTCCATCCACACTGACCAATAATTTAGGTCTTAGGTCTTCATGTAAATGAATTAATGCCTAATCCATACTTTCTTATTGGCTATTGGCTTCGCCAATTAGCATTGCACTTCCTCGTCGCCATTTTCCAGAAATTACATCATATTTGACATATGCTGATTGGTTAATGCTACACTTTCAAGTAATGCTAACAAGCTCCCTGTGCACATCAGGTGTGTGCCGCCCTCATCTCCATTGGCCTAATGAAATGGAGTCGGAAGTGAGCTCCATGAAACACCATCTTGACAACTGAAAATTTTGTTCAATTTTGGATGAATTCACTAGCCTAGCATTCCACATTGGAATGAATGGGAGGCGGGACTTGGTATGTTTCTCCAGGTTTATTAATAGCCTACCTCCATGTTGGGGATGCCATAATAGGAAAACGCCAGCACTGAGACCAAAATGCTTTTACCCAAATATGTAACTCCAGGTAAGGGGGTGAAAAAACAATTTTCATAAAGAGGGGAACTATTCCTTTAAAAGAGCTGCAGATTACAGTTTTAAATCTATGGCCATAGTCCATAGTCATTTCTTCTTTTTACTGTGTATCCATTCAGCATAATTTTGAACTTACCAGTGTGAGCCAGTCATCTAACATCTCAGGGATGTCTTTGGTCTGCAGCTGACCAATCCAGGGTGGCTGGTAGGTGGAATTGAAGGCTGTGCTGCTGATGTCAAGAGAGAGGGGATTCAAGAAGATGAACGGAACACAGACCCCCTTGAGGAGAATGTGGAAGGATAACCAAAAGAACAAATCAGAACATCAACCATAACATGGTTCAATTGATTATTCAAGGCCATTCAATGTGTGGTGATAGAGTTTAGCATTTGAGTTGAACAGTTCAGATTTCCTTTACAACTACTCTCAATGAGTGATCATCCTCGAAAAAACTAAATCCAGCAGAGGAATTTTACGTCACTGCGTGCACAGTACCCCTCAGTCTCCCCTACGCCCTCAGTACCACCCAGATGTTTTCTGACAGTGTACATTCTCCCCTATTAAATTATTCAGTAACTCTTTATTTGAAGGTACCGTCATAAGATTGACATGACAGTCATTAACTATGACTACTGACCTGACCCTAACCCTGACAAATACCTGGTGACACTTAAAGGAATATACCGGAGTAAGTTTAAGCATAGCCCTGCTGCACGAGCCTTCTAACAGTAATATATTTCGCATGAAATGAAAGAATTTCGAACAGCATAGACCTAACGCGAACGCAAAACACGTAACATTGAGTCAATGTAACCTCAGATCTTACTTTTGGTTTCCAACAGTCAGGTCCCATTGATTCAGTGTTAAGTGTCTGTTCGCTTCTGCGTTCGGTCTGTGCTGTACCAAATTATTTTGTTCCACTCGCTAACTAGCGCATTTAGCACAGCTCTTTCATAAGGGCTATGCTTGAATTCACTCCGGTATATTCCTTTAATGACAGAAGTCATGACAGGTGTACAAAGTTTATGACAGATTCATGACAACGTCATGTCATAGTTAATGACAGTGTCATGCCAGTCTTATGACGGTACTTTCAAATAAAGTATAACCAATTCTTCTCTGTTCTCAGACTGTACTTTGCACCATAACAATAGCAATAACACTGACGGTAATGACTCACCAGACCAATGAAGATAAATATTAACTGGAAGACATCTGTGTAGGCTACTGAGTACAAGCCCCCAAGGAGAGTGTAGGTAACTGCTACAGATGCGGATATCACCACAGAGTAGACTTGCTGGAGCTCAAGCATTGCACTCATCATTCCACCTAGGAATAAGGAAAGAGTATTCAGAAAAGTTACTTACAGAAGCCAGCACAAATGTTTGCAGATACTGTACCAAAGACATTCCAAACACGCAAGTTTTGAATGTTTGATGTATCATAAACATTAAAGTCAGATGTAATGTTTAAAAGGGATATTCCACCTTTTTATGAAAATTGGTTATTCACCCTCTGATCTAAAGTTACATAATATGTGGGTAAAAGCATTTTGCTCGTAAAGCATACGTTTTTCTAGTCTGGCAACCCCTAATTTTAGCTTTAAGTAGAAAAGAAAGTAGCCATTGAGTGGCTAAAATTAGATTTGCCAGACTTGCTTTACCCACATATTTAACTCCCGAGAAGAGGTTGAATAACCCACTTTCATAAAAAGGTGGAATATCCCTTTATATGTTTTCCATAGAGGCTGTGGATTGTAAAAGGTTACTTTACCCAAAGATGTGAGAGAACACGTCACACAAAGCAATTCTCCAATGAGGGCAGGAATGGATATTAGAACAGCCATAGTTTTGCCATATTTGATCTCAAATGGGTCAATCACAGTCACATACTTCCTCTCTCTCATTGGTTTCGCAAAAATTGACGCGCCTGTGGAGAAAGAGCAAATGAAAGGAATTGGAGGGAAAACATGTCTATGATTAAAACATGACTTTGTTGATTAGTGCAGAGGAGAAATCCATTTCCTTCACTCCATATTCTACTACATGTTAATTTGGCAATCATGCACACGTTCAGGTAAAGTATGTTCTCACCCAGGCATGGATTGGCCGTAGGGCATACAGAGCAATGCCCGGTGGGCCCGCAGTTATTTATGGTTCAGGGCGGTCATACTCATAATTTTCTTGATGGATATTGGGCTAGTTCAATTAAATCTCTCATATTCATGCAGTGTCCAACTTACAGCGTTTTTACCTGCCATGAAGCTTATTGAACAAAAGCAATAAGGTGAATCATAGTAAAAAATGCAAGGACCCTTTTTGGTTCCTGTCCAGCCCTGCTCTCGCTTTACCCATTGTAAAAAAAGTTCATTTATTGACCGGAACCCTAACAGCCACCGACAGCATACAGACATTGACACTACATCTACTCAATGTTACTTTTTCAACATACAGATTAATGTTTTTTTTTTTTTTTTCAATAATATTTATTAATACAGTAGAAATAAAGTGCATTTGCCCTCTGAATTTTGTAAAAAGGGCCTCAAAAGAGGAAACAACATCAAAGAAAAACACAGACCCCCCCACCCCCACCCAAACATTTACAGAAAAACAAGACAACAACAAGGGAAAAAAAACAAACAAACAAACAAACAACCAACCAAAAAAACCCACTGAGCCAGCAGTTAAAGATTGAAGACTACACACATACAGATTAATGTTGATCTACCATGGAGATTTCGATGTCAACCATAATGATGGTTTTGATCAGAAATCAAAATTGTCTCAATATCACCATGCTGTCTGTGAGTGTTCAAACTTCCGCCCAGGGCTCAAAATGATAGTATTACCATACTTAACTGCTGTAATGTATTTTAACAGACTCACTTACCAACAATGAATGAGAATGAATCTTGCAATGGCATCTGTGCCCAAATGAGTCCCTTCTTTGGATCATAGACTGTTTCTGCAATACCGAGTATGTAGGCTCCTCCAACCCAGGATGCTATGACAACAATCACAGTGATAACATATTGAAAACCTGATAACACTTTCTATGAAGTATTCATAGAGCATTATAAATGCATTCATAAAGACTTATAACTACTGACATTAGAATTCATAACTGATTATATGTTATGACTGTACTCATGAGGCATTATAATGTCATCATGTAAACCTTTATAACTTGTATCACAAAGCATTATAACTTTCTTTGAACTTTTGATACTGGCGGAAAATACCACTTTACTTAGTGTCTGTTATGATGCCTTATTAATTTTCATGAGTAATTATGTGCTCGTCTTACTTTACTTCAAAAAAAGGCTGATGTGCGTCCAGAAGGCAGCACAAGGGCAACTGAGTGGCAACGGCAACGCTCCACTCTGGAACCCGTTCTGAAAAAATATCGTTTCAGCCCACCCAGAACGCCGTTGCCATGTGGATAAAAGGCCCAAATGACACAAAAATACCGGAAAACGTTGCCGTGTAGACGACCCCTCAGAGTTACCAACAAATCCCCAAACACTGAACTGTATCATTGTTAATTAGCCATTAACAATAAGTTACCTTAAAGTTGGTGTTTTTTTTGTCACTCTAGAGGCCCAAAACTCCGTAATTTTTTTTCCAATTAATAGGGAAACAAGTACATAAAATATTTGAGTCTTTCTTTTATGTACTTGTGTTAACAAGGTTCACATGTCTTGTCCAGATATAGGTTGCTGTGTCAAACACTTAACAACTGGGAGACTGGCTGCCATTCTGAAGTGGAAACCAGTTCCTTAGCTGAGAATCTCCCAGTTGGTAAGTGCTGTTTGACACAGCAACCTGGGAAGTGAAACACAACAATGACGTTGAACTATATTCTGGATTCATTCAGACATATACTTGCGGGTTATACATGTTCTATTTTGGTAGGCACTACTACTTAGTAAGTACAGATCAAGGCTTATTAAAGCATTATTAAGATTATAGCAAGAATAAAGGCCTAATTAGTCATGAACAAAACATTTGTGAATACAGCTTAACAAATGATTAATGTTGCCTAACACAAGCCTTACAAGTCACTAATACAGGCATTAATTAGGTATGTATTAGTGGCTAATATGTGAACCTTAAAATAAAGTGTTACCCTATTTTCATATAAAAGAAGATCCACAAGGTGCTGGTGAAACTTTTACACAACAATGCCTCAGGTGTCCTGTTATCAAGAATCAACGGACACCCTGCCAATCAGAAAACAGTATTCCATTCCACCGGGTGATAAGAACAGAATATTCTTTTGGTCGCTCATGTAAACAGCATAATCGCAATATGGTAATATGATCATTAATCGGAATATTGATGTCCATGTAAACAGTGGTTAAATTCACTGTGTTTACATGCACTTTAACCCCTGCATGTAAACACAGTCATCGTCCTACAATTAAAGTTAAGCAGCATGGACTGTGACAGCTGACACTTCACTCACCAGTCATTGTGAAAATCCCCACAACCAGATTTATGGAGCGCTCTCCTAGAAGAGCCACTTCTGTGACCGTCCCAGTGGTCTTCTTCGCATTAGCCCTCTTGGACGCCCATATTCCTATGGCCAGGAATACAGCATAAAAGCCAATCACGGCTATGAGACCTGGGATATTAAGCGCCATGATTTGAACCCTGCTTGCTTCAACACAGAGACACAAGTGGTGGTCGAGTGCATCATGTAGTCAAGCTACACCATGAAGACACCCCCCCTGCATTCTCTGAATTCCTTTTGATAAAAACACAGGAAGTGTGGTTGGTCACAGATCAAGTTGTATTGTTAATTCAAATCAAAAGCTTCGAGTGTTTACAGTGTAATGAAAGAATATTTCACCATCAAGGTACAAAGTACAAGGTACAAGGTAAACTTTATTATCCCACCAGGGGAAATTCATGTGGTCATTGTTGCTTGTCTTACAACATATAATTAGCCCAAGAGAAAAGGGCTGAGAGACACATTACAGAACAGCACAAAAACACACAAACACACACCATAAGATAAAAGACAATGGAAAACCTTTAAAAGTCCAGTGGTTTGTATTGTCATTTCAGCCATTGAATACAGTGCGACGAAATGCAGTTTCACCATGGATCAAGTGGTGTTATATAAACCATTGCTTTTCAAACAGGGGGCGGGCTCCCTGGCACATTGCCAGGGGGTCCTAAAAAGGTTTGCTACAAAAATAAACTTATCTTACAGAGATAGAAATACAACTACTTCCCTTGGGCATTAGTAGACCAACAGAAAACCACTTCTGCACCGTCATATTTTGCCACATGCACTCACATGCCTATTTAAAATTGTTACATCTTTAAGAACAATAGTTATTAATTTTTTTTGCGATCAAGAGGGATCCTCGAAAAAAAACTTTGGTTCCATGAGGGGTCCCTGGCCCAAAAAAGTTTGAGAACCCCTGATATAAACAATATAAAAGACATTCAAGACAAGGAGGTCGGCCCTAAACTAAGTGCATTTACTACTGGGTATAGTGCATTGTGGAAGGGACAGGGGACAGGACAGTGGATCATTTGACAAAAAAACAAACAAACAAACAAACAAACAAAAAACAGTTCTGCGCAAAATGCAATATATGGCTGAAGTGTAGAAGGCCTTCATAATGGATGTAGAGACGTTATGGTTCATAACACGGTACTTCCTCTGGACTCACACTATACTGACTTTGCACTCATTCAATCCTCATGAACACATCCTAACACACTGCACCACACACACTCGCACTTGACCTTCAGCACTTCTTACCAACACACTGCAGCTTGAACACATACACCTTAGAGCAGTTGTGTCGATTGCGCTTATGTCATTCACTTGCTAAGGCCAAAACAAAATGAAATGAAACCAGAATGTCTGATTATTTTTTTTTTTTTTTCGTGGGACGTTTCGCAAATCGACTGGTAGACCGCGATCGACTGATTAGGCACCTCTGTTCTAATCTATCAACCTTAAACACAGATATACACACTATTACTATCAAACACAGTATTAAGGTGCTTACACACTGCATCCATCGTTGGATCTCATTGACTTTGAATGGAGTTTTCGCAAAATGCATTGTGGGTCCATCCGTCCCAACAGCTCCGTTGCGTCCGTCGACAAGTTGAAAAGTGTTCAACTTTTTAGCTGGCGACGGATCCGTCCAACCAATCGGAATTGAGAGAATTGACTCCCCCTCTGTCAGACACCTACCCTATTGTCCGTCAACGGAAATGGACAGGGTGAACGTAACGTTACTACATCACCTCCCTCACCCATACAGCACAACACGGGACAACAACAATAACCCAACACCACCACCCCATCTCCTTGCCATCATATGGCCCCTTACACACACATCAGACAGTCTCTTAACATACATTCAGCCCACCCACCATTACCGATCACCATACCCTCTCCCCACATACAAAAGAACACTATCACCATGTCCTCTTTCCATATACAACACACTTTCTCATCTTACCTGCCCCCGCTCCCTTCCACTCTATGACCCTTGGCAATCAAATCTGCCCAAGGTTTCTTCCTTAGGCCACAATCACACCGGGGCGGAATTTCCGCGTGTAATCCGCAAGGTGGTGAAGACGAAGATTGAAAATAAAAGGAGCTGATTTTTTTCAGGAGCGGATTTTGTTTGCCATTGCGAAGACAACCACAGGTTCACTCCGCTCAGCATAGCCCTCATTTCGCTAAGCAAACTGAGTAACAAAAGTTTCTATTGACTGAATGAACAAAGTTTCTGAAAGTAAAGATATAAATCTCTCTAGATATGTCATAAAAACGTTTGTTAATGACGAAGGTTTTGAATATTTGCGTTTTCTGTGTCGAGAATGACATGAATTTAGCCAATACCTGAGTGACGTGTCCGCGGATTTTCCGCGCTGAGTTGAATTTTGTTCTATTCTGTTCGCCTGCAGCGGACCGGCGGAAAATCTGTGTTCCGCGCTCAGCGGAAAATCAGCGCGGAATACGCTCCCTGCCATTAAGAAACAACAGAAAAAATCCGCCTCCAGCTGAAAATTCCGCCCCGTGTGATATACGTGCACATGATACATAACATTCATTGATCCCTTTATCCTGTCATGGAGATCGCAATTTCACTTGGAGTAATTGAGGTTACTACCTGTCAACACACTTCTGACAGCACTTTTCAAAGCTATATTCAGCAAGTTTACCTAAATCTGAGACTTAAAGAAAAAACAAACAAACAAAAAAAACATGATAACAGAATAACATGATGTGGCCCTATGGAATTTAGGTGATAAATATTGTAATAAATAGCATAGATAGATTTAGTTCATAGTTGAAGACTAAGGTTAAAATAAGTTGAAAACATTTAAGTGTACAAATAGTGACCTTTGAACTGAGAAAAGCTTATAGAAAGAGGAGAGTGGATGAGAGAGAAAAAGAAGATGGTGGAGTACATGCGGTTAGTTTGTCTCCGTAGCCAATGTTTAAAAACTATGCAGTTAATGTCTATTTGTAGTCTATGGCAATAGATTAACTGATGGAAGTTTTCGGACTGAGAACTACTATATCAGTTGCTGTGTATATTGTGTTTATTGAAGTATACAACGAGTAGTTTGCTGTTAAGTGAAGACGTTGCTTGGATGCCATTGGAGCTACATGTCTGGCAAGCATGGCATCAGTCACCAGTGTTCTGCGTGCATTTCTAAATCCTTACCCTTCTCTCTCTCCCACTCATTTCCTGTGACACTCTTCACTGACCTATTGAATTAAAGGCATAAAAAAGTCACCCTTGTTGCAGGCCTGTTACCGTAGCTTGTGTGCGGTGTGACTATAAACTAGTCTGGCCGCTTCACTCATAAGAGCAAACAAAAATGTAGGCTAGGTTCTTTTCTGAAGAATAGCAAATCTCCAGCGATACAATCCAACAAGTCCTGTTGTCCGTGGGCTTGGCAACGCTATCGTCGAGTGTCTCTTCATCCACCTTGTTCAGCTGAATGGCAAACTCTTCATTACCCAAGCTAAAGAGTGAACATTTGATTTAAAGGAGAACTTAAAAGAAACATTTGAGACACATTTGAAAGTAAAGATATTTTATGTAATTGTGATTACAATTGTGGACATCTGGTTTATTTCAGAGTACAAATTCGGCTACTGTAAGACCCACAAAAGCTTTACACTACTGACATAGTCTATAGCCCTATTCACATGGGACTAGTTTAATGGGGGGACCTGGGGTAAAGTAATGATAACCAGGAAATTTAGTCCCGTCCGAACGCGCCATGTCAGTAAAAATAGCGGAGTATGTTGGTAAACTTCGCCGAGAATTTTACCTCCTGTGAAACGGTCCGGAGAATCTACCATAGGTAATACTAATCCCGTGCGAATGCGACCCTCGGTAATAAGTAGGGACTTTCGCTTGCTTCGACCTGATCGGCGCCATGTTTAAAGATGGTGTTTACGGAAGTGACACGAAGACGTGCATACCAACCAGTGACGGCTATGCGTAACCAACAACTCCTCCCATGTTAGATGAATATCACTGGGATTTCTTGTCCCGTCCGAATTGGTCATTTCTAATGCCAGACGTCGTCTGGTTAATCAACATTACTATACGTCCCCCCATTAAACTAGTCCCGTGCGAATAGGGCTTATGACTCAGAGAGATCCAACTGTATAAAAAAGCCAGGGTAGCTACCCCAGTAAATAACAGGTGTGCAAAGGCATGCTACAATGACATTTCTACTAAATGTATTTTTAAAAGGGTTGCCGAATACAGCTTTAACCTCTTAACCACTTCTTTCACACTATATCTGAGACCAAGGTTCAGCCGCAATCCTTTCAAATTTGGTCTTGACTTTCACTTCATTGATCTCTGACCTTTTTTGATTCCATCTCCATGCCTGGTGATATTGCCATCTGCTCATGTCCTTTTGTCAATGGTGTGAGCACAGCATTTTGGTTGTCTGACGTCAAAACTGTGACCTTGGTAACTCCAAATACATCCCACCTTTTAGGCAGTATCTCACGGCGAAAGAGGAGACCAATGGGGTAGGAGAAAAAAAGAATGCAGAAGAATGCAAAAAGTGCAGTTGTTGTTCGGATTGGGACTGGTTGAATACAGACACCATCAATGACTTCACCACCCGGATAGCAGATTACTGGTGGAAAGCCTAGAAGGCGCTCCCCACTTAAAATTCTCAAGAGAATACTGAAGACAAAGCCAACAACAGCCCCATAAGCATTGGAAATTTTATCAAGAAAAAGGACACAAATTAACTGGGGCAAGATGATACAGTATGCCAAATCTGAAGACAAGATCAAAAATACGATGATGCTGTTGTCGATGAAAGTCAGTGCTGTGCCAAGCACACCAGCTACAACAACAGATATTCGGATCACCCACTGAAGCTCCTTGTCTGAAGCCTGTAGAAACACACACAAAAAACCCACCATACAAGCACACAAACAAGAAAACACACACACACACAAAAAGACTTACATTTAGCATTTACCTCTAGGTTGTTTAATCATTATCAGAAATCTACCATTTCATTGTTGGAATAGATTTGCCCAACTCTACTGTATTAATTTATTCATAATAGCTTATAAGTGGTAACCCAGCATTATTCCAAAAAAAAAAAAAAAAAAAAAAAAAAGACAGACCTGTTTTCTGATGATGTTCTTATAGAGGTTGGAAGCGAACATTGAAGTGAAGGCAAGCAGGAAGGAATCTACAGAAGACATGGATGCAGCTGTAACTGCTCCCATTCCCAATATGGAGACATAGGAGGGTGAGAGATACTTCAAGCAAAGAGGTAGGATTGCATGTGCCTCCTTGCGTTCATATGGGGGTGGGTAGCCATAATCAGTCTGATTCCAGTCTGTGAAGACAAATCAAACATTGGAATAAATGTGTTTCCTCGGTCCACAACGGTTTCAAAATAAAAGTCCTCACTACAACATTGTTTAAACTACTCAACTATTTAACTATCAATTGCAGTTTTGCACGTGTGTGATTGGTTAACCCTGCAGTGCCCTTAGCTTATTACTGATATTGCTGTGCTGAGTCAGAGTGTTTTTAATGAATTAATAGATAAAACTGTATTGTACTCTTTTATATTGGTGTCACGCCGACTGTCTTCTCTGTATCAGGTTACCTGAGGGTGGGGGTTTAGGGACCCATATATTCCCTCACTGAAGGTTTTGTTATGCCGGGTTCAGATTACCCGATATTAGCCACAACAGGACAACACACTACACATTTGTGAGCTATCCAGTGTTCATGTTTTGCGACTCAGATTTTTAGTATTGAGAGTCTCACAGTCGGGCACGAGGCTGATCTGCAACCTCTGTGCTCAAACTACAAGACCTGGCATAGACAGAGCCTAGGGTGCGCTGAGTGTATCCACGTTCGTATAGCCCTCTACATAATACATACAGGCTACCTTTGTCTGCTGAATTTGTTTGCCTGCTTTCATCTTTGGATAGCTACTATTTCAACCTTGTTACTGTTGCAAAAGTATTTTAGAATTATTCACGAGGTGTCTTATCGGTCTCTGTTGTCTCTATTGCTTGGTGAAGAAAGTGTAACTTTAAATACGGTTTTTGGAAGCTGAGTTTGGAAAATTTGAAGACGGCAACGTGAGTCATGTTCCTTGATTGGCTGTTGCCCTGTGAATCACTTGCGGCTTCTCCAAATATCTAGCATGCTAGTGTAGCCAGTGACGGTCCGCACCACACACGGGTCTCGAACCCGCCACCCCGCAAACTACAAACTCCCGGCGTGGGAGTGGAGCACTCTAACCAACTGAGCTAAAAGCCCCAGCTTCTAACTCCGTGTGTTAGAAGCGCCCATGGAATTGGGTGATGAGGATTTAAACGTACTACTGCCGAGCTAGCTGACCTCCGTTACACTCACCCTCCAAATCCTCACTCCCATCCGGGTCACGGCACCAATGTAGCCTGTGGCGGTCCGCACCGCACACAAGTCTCAAACCCGCCACCCCGCAAGCTACAAACTCCCGGCATGGGAGTGGAACGCTCTAACCAACTGAGCTAAAAGCCCAAGCCTCTAACTCAGCGTGTTAGAAGTGCCCATGGAATTGGATGATGAGGATTTACACGTACTACCGCCGAGCTAGCTGGCCTCCATTACACTAGGTGTCCCCCGAAAACTAGCGCCAAGCCCTCGATTGCCCTAAATTGTGTCAGAGAGTAATTCACACATGATGACTTGCGCTCGCAGATCTACTGCTGAGTTTCCCCACGACTACCTGTGATTTGCAATCGACCCTGCAACCTCAGAATCATCTCTAAAATCGTGTAATGTGAACTTGCCATTACAATACTATAGCAACCACCGTAACTACCCAAGCAACTGCCTAGCAACCACTTCAAGTACCTTGAATAGTAGACAGTCCGGTTGCTACCATTGTAATACTACGTAAAAATTTGGCTATCAATATTATAATGAAGATGTATGTTAATGCATTTGTAATTTCCTGGGAATCACATTCTCTAGTTTCTTCACTACTGCCATTTCTATTGAAAGTGTGGAAGTGTTACAGTATAGCTCTCATTGGGAAGAGAAAAGTCCAAACCTGTGGATGCAGCCACTGCTCCAATCAGTACGGATGGAACTGCCAAAGCTACAACCAGAAAAGCGGCAGCAAAACCTGCAATCCGTGCTTTGACTGATGAAACAGATGACAGGTTCCTCTGTTGATAACTCTGCATAGCAAGGGCTCCCAAACCCTATCCATGGAAACAAATGGAGCGAGGATGTTAATATATTACTTAACGGTCAATGGACCTGGAACAGTGAGTGTTTCTCAAAGTCAAGAATGCTTCCTAGGCAGCACACTCGCCTTGGAAGTCATACACTTCAAAAACGAGGTTCCATCAGTGCATCCTTGAAAAATCTATGAACAAAGGCCTCTGTCCTCGCTAGAATTTAGAAGGATGCTTGACATTAGAACAGTAGGCCTACTTGGCAAAAGATGATGTGGAATGCTCGAAAAAGCAGCCTTCCAAGCATGCCTCCTCAACTTTGAGAAACTATTAAGAAAACTGTAGATATCATGTACCAACAATATTTCCATCCACACGGACCCAATAATTTAGGTCTTCATGCACATTAATTATTATATGTCTCTTTATAATGCTGTAAAATTTCAATCCTGTAATTCTTTTTAATCATGTCTGTTTTTTTTTGTTTTTTTTACTTGTCTATAACTTCCTTGAAAAACTTAAATAAACATACTGTTTTATAATGCTGTAGAATACTCCATTCACTTCAATGTGACTTTCAAACGTTCTACGGTCTGATCATTTTTAATAACGGACCATTGTTAAGTATAACAGATCGCTGTCAAGCAAAAGTGAAACAGAGCGTTGCCTTAACCAATCAGCTGATCTGTAAGTTAACAGAATACTTCTTTTCAGCAGACGTTATGATCCATCTTCATCACTAAAGTTGCCGTTAAAGTAGTGATAAACAAGGCTTCGTCACATTTTAATATATATATATATATTAGTGCTGGCAAAATTAACTGATTAATCACGTGATTAATCCAAAAAATTTAACTCGGATTAAAAAAATTAACTCAGATTAATCCTGATGGATATGGTTCCACTTTCATGGCATGTATTATGTTCAATTTCAGATAGAAAATGGATTGGTTATCAAGTCAAACTATACAAAGATTATGGCCTAGCTCCTGACTGTCCAACAACATGTTTGGGGAATCCTTCGGGGTAGGGGATAGGTGTGAATTGCCCCATTTGAGACGAACAAAGCCAACTATTTAGTATCAGGGCCTTTAAAGGGCAAAATAAGGATCCAATATACCCTAGCATCCAAATTCTTACTGGAGGAAATGAGTTGCGATTAAAAGTGATTAATCACGATTAATCTTTGAAAAAATGTGTGATTAATCAGATTAATTTTTTTAATCGTTTGACAGCACTAGTTTTTTTTTTTATTACAGAATTATGGATTACAGCATCTCGTAGAGGAGAACAAACAAACATAAAAACAAAACACAAAACTAAAAAACAAAAACAAAAGGGGCAATAAAAGAAAGGAGCAATATATCACAGCAATAAAAATGACTTAATACTATTGAGGACTTTAACTGCCAAATTAGATTTTAACTTTTTGAGAGAAAGAAAAAATAACTTAAATTCATTAATAAAACATATAAAGGAAGGTTTAGTATTTCGCCATTTACATACATGTATATGATATTTACCCATCAGTAAAATAATATTCAACAATTCAATAGTCGAAGAGTCAATATGGTCCATATACAACAGAACATGAGATATGTCAAACGGTAATAAGTCAGGTATTTTGACTGAAATCCATTCATTAATGTCCAACCACAATTTTGTGGAGACAGGGCACAAAAAAAACATATGGTCTATTGTCTCTTCATCTTCATTGCAAAAAAACACATTTCTCTACTTCAAAACCAAATCTTCTCTTCAGAAATTCAGCAACAGGATTCTATTTATTATTTTAAAGTGTGTTTCTTTGACCTTGGGTGAAATTGGCCATTTCAAAAATTTAGTATGAGCCTTTTCTAAAACTGACAAAGCTATATCATCTCCTATTTTGAAGAAGGCTCTGTTAAAATTATGGAACAACTCTGTTTTAAAGGCCATGCTGACCAATCTGTTATCACACTTCTTATCATTTATCTGAGTTTCAGCAATCATTAACTGGGGTAGAAGAGACCTAGTATTATAATTTGCCCTTATATTTTGTATCAATCTAACCAAAGGCAGGGGGATAGCCTTACAAATTTTGTTATATTCATGTTTAGAACATTTCAGATTATATTTATTTAAAAAAACATTGTAATTCAAAAATTCCCCATCCCTCTCCATTAAATCAGTCACAAAACAAATACCTTTCTCATACCAATCCTTCTTAAAAAGTGACTTTCTGTTGATGTTAATGACTCTATTGTTCCATAATGATGAACTGTGAGGTGAAAAATTATGGGTAAATATCATCTTCCAATAATGAAGAATCTGTTTATGAAATTTAGAAAGTGTCAAGAGGGATTTTGTTTATATCAAAATCACATTTTAAAAGAAAATCAAATCCTCCAACCTTATTAAAAAGTGACCTAGGTATGTGATACCACATAGAATCAGACTGGGCCAGAAAGGTTTTAACCCATTTAATTTTCATGGTCCCAACCATTGATTCAAAATCTGGAGCTTTGATACCACCTTCTTTATATTCTTTGACCAACTGTGATCTTTTAATGTAATGGGTTTTATTCTTCCACAGAAACTGAAAAATAATAGAGTTAGCCTTTTTGATACTTTTAGGATTAATGTAAAGTGAATGACAAGGGTAGATTAAATTTGAAATACCGTCAGCTTTTGAAAGAATCACTCTGCCGAAAATGGTCAGATCTCTGGACAACCAACGGCTAAGTTTCTTTTTCATGTCTAATATTCGGCCAGAGATATTAGTGTCCTCTCTTCTAAGTATATTTTTAGACATTGTTACTCCAAGGTACTTAACTTCAGATTCAACTCTTATAGAAGCAATAGATGAATCTGTGCATGTATGAATAGGAAGCAGTTCACACTTTTTAATATTAAGGGTTAACCCTGATGCATTAGAAAAAATATTAATAATATTTAAAGCTTTTTCTACTACACTTTTATCTTTGAGGAAAGTGGATGTGTCATCTGCAAACTGACTAATTTTAAATTCTTTTTCAAAAATAGTAATACCAAGTAAATCCTGACTTGTATTAATGAGCAGTGCTAAAAGTTGAGTGGTCAAAATAAATAGCTTAGGAGAGATAGGGCACCCTTGTCGAATGCCCCGCATAACTTTAAACCTAGGAGTCATTCCTGGATTCAGGGCAACGGAGCTATATATATCAGTATAGAGCATCTGCACTATATTGCAGAAGTTTTCCCCGAAACCTATAAATTTTAGTGTTTTCAAAAGGAAGGAATGCTCAACTGTATCGAAGGCCTTATAAAAGTAGTAGTCTTGTGTGATTATGTATATTTCTACCTTTTATGAAGGCTGATTGAGATTCATCAATTATAGTTGTTAAGCCTTCATTTAGTCTATTTGCATAAACATGTGCCAACAGCTTGTAATCATTGCATAAGAGTGATATTGGTCTCCAATTGTCCAAGTATAATGTATAATCCTTGTTAGGTTTTGGAATTAGTGTTATGAGACCGTGTTTCATAGTAGCAGATACATTTTTATTTGATATACATTCTTTAAATGCTTTGTGTAGTAATATTCGGATTTCGCTCCAAAAAAACAAATAAAACTCAGTAGTTAGCCCATCAATTCCAGGTGATTTTCCTTTGGCCATACTATATATTGCTTTATCCAATTCTTCTAATTCGAGATCTTTTTCCATTTTATTTTTAAAGTCTTCATCTATTTGTTTTTTACATTTACTGATTTTCTCAAAGAATAGGGAGCATCCTGTCTCTGAGAACTGGGAGTTATACAAGTTGCTATAAAATTTAGTTATTTCCTCATCTATATCCACTTGATTATCTATCTCTTTTCCATTAACACACAGTTTTTGAATTTTCTTTTTTGTTTGTCGAGACTAAAGAAGTATGAAGAGTTTTTCTCTCCTTCTTCCATCCAACGAGCTCTAGATCTTACAAAAGCACCCTTGGCTTTTTCCAGATAAAGGGTATCAAGTTGAGTCTTAAGATTGTTCAAATGAGTCAATTCATCTTCACCTAGATCGGGCTTAACGCACAGTTGATTAATTCCTTTTATAACCTCTTGTTGCTTCATTTTTTTTTTCATTTTATTTATGTTTACTGGAAATTATTGCTATCTGTTTTACCTGAAATTTGAACCATTCCCATCTACTTAGGTTTGACATCTCTAAAACTAAAATTTCACTGAGTAATTTTCTTACTTGTATACAGAAGGGAATATTTTGCAGTAACATGTTATTGAATTTCCACAAATGGTTTGGCAAAGCCTCATTTTTAAAGAAACATAGAGAAAAAGCTACCGCACAGTGATCAGTTAGTGGAGATGCAGAAATTTCATATTTAGACACATAGTTAATCAGATTGTCTGAAACTAACCAATAATCTAATCTGGAACATTGACCATTATTTGCTGCATTAAACCAAGTGTACTGTCTCGTATTTGGATTTTGTATTCTCCAATAATCTGTTAACCCTAAATTGGTGACTAACTCAAGAAAAGTTACATCATAATTGTGACAGCTTCCCTTGGGAGGCATACGATCTAACCAGAGATCAGGAACCAAATTAAAGTCACCTCCAATGATAATTTTGTCTGTCGTGTAATATGCCTTCCATCCATCCACCCTATTTTCCAGTGATGAATAAAAAGACTTGTTCTGTAGCTTTCTGTTAAACCCATAAACACACAGTAAGATGTAGTGTACTCCATTGATTTCTACAACCACCATGACCCAGTGGCCCTTTTCATCACATTTGTGGTCAATTATATTACCAGGAAACCTGTTAAACAAAATCATCACACCTGCTGAATGTGATGTACCATGACTAAAAAAAGATTGTCCCCCCACTGGCTTTTCCAGAAAGTTAAGTCCTCTTTAACTGAATGAGTCTCTTGAAGAAAAACACAGTTAACCTTTTGCTCCTTACAAAAAAGAAAAATAGCCTTTCGCTTTACAATGTCTCTTAGCCCCCTAGTGTTTAAGGAAATGAATGATAGTGTAGAACGATTCATTAAGAACGAACGCACAAGGTTTAAGCCGATGTGCAGGAATGAGTAACAAGTTTAGTCCTTTGAACAAACATGAGCAAAGTAACCCTCAAAAATGTGAAGCAGTAACGTTACATACTGTATATTTCTTAATCTCACATTATGCCTCAGTGCCTTTATTTTGCCTAACTTAAGTCAATTCTTTGGTTGTCAATCATCGCATACCCTTCTTTCAAGAAAGCACGTTTCCCCTTTCTTCTTGCTTCTTCCACCAGCGGCCACAACTCTGTCCTCACGATCCTCTTTGGAAAAATCTTCCTTAAAACGTATGTGCATTTCCTTGCACACGTTGGCATCCTTCGATCTTTTCCACACTTCGTCGCGCATATTTCTCATAGCAAACTGAATGATGATTGATCTCGGCGTGTTGTTAGATGTAGAAGCATTCCCCTTTCTGCCCAGTCGATGAACTGTATCCACCGTATTGCGCAGCTTATCAACAGAAACTGGCACCACTCTCGTCAGAATTCCAATAACGGTATCTCTCACGTCCTCTCCGTCTTAGGCCGCGATCACACCGGGGCGCAATTTCCGCGTGTAATCCGCGAGGTTGTGCAGACGAAAGTTGAAAAAACAAGGATTCAGGGGCGGATTTTGTTTGCCGTTGCTAACGCCCGTGATCCACCAGCAAGCTAAGCGAATTTCGCACCGCGGTACCTCTATTCATTTCAATGAGAAGCGACCGTCGCGTCTGCAAAGCATTCTGGTTAAGCGATGCGGCTAGGTGGACGCGGAAAAAGTTCAGCAATGCCCAACTATATGCAAATGAGAGCGATTTTCGCATGCGAGTATCCAATGACAGATACGCGATTGGGAGGGCTATCTTAATTCAACCACTCAACAGCAACTGTATTTTGAAACACACCCACGACAAACAGATTTGCGAACATGAGCGGTGCGGTGTAATGCGAAGTGAAGGAGTTCGCTTCCCTTGCTGGTGGATCACGGGCGTAAGACAACCACAGGCTCACTCCGCTTAGCATAGCCCTTATTTCGCTAAGCAAACTGAGTAACTAAAGTTTCTATTGACTGAATGAACAAAGATTATGAAAGTAAAGATATAAATCTCACTAGATATGTCATAAAAACGTTTGTAAATGACGAAGGTTTTGAATATATTGCGTTTTCTGCGTCGAGAATGGTCAGTACGTGAGTGACGTGTCCGCGGATTTTCCGCACTGAGTTGAATTTTTTTCTATTCTGTCCGCCTGCAGCGGACCCGCGGAAAATCCGCGTTCCGCGCTCAGCGGAAAATCAGCGCGGAATACGCTCCCTGCCATTAAGAAACAACAGAAAAAATCCGCCTCCAGCTGAAAATTCCGCCCCGGTGTGATCGCGGCCTTTCTCTGGAAGACCGTTCAACCTCAGGTTCCATCTTCTCTTGTAACGGGCTTGCTCCTCAGTTGCACGCTTTAGGGATAGGTTTTGCAGTGCTTGGATTTCATTTTGCGCCTTGACGATTTCCTCTTAGTTTTCTTTAGTTGCCGCTGTGTTGTCTTCTATGCGTTTTTCAAAGCGTCTTAAGAGTTCAGTTTGTTCTTCCATTTTTTTAGTCAGGGTCTGCACTGCATGGAGAATTGCTGTCCCGGTGCTCTCTTCAAAATCACTATGCTTTATTTTTTTGGGATGTGGGCTTTTAATCGGTGTGTGGTCCAGATTTACCTTCTGTTCTTTCAGCGATTGATCCACCACTATTTCTTCGATATCTTCGTCTCCACATGCCTCCTGAAGCACATGCATGTCATAGCTATGATCATCCATGCTAGCAGCAACTTAGCAGATCTCACTTTCAACGAAAATAATGTTCCAAAGTTAAAATCTAGGCTTGAAGTTTTTCATCAAACAGTCTAAAAGTTTCGTTTCTACTTCCGTTTTCTATTTAGGGGTTATAAATCGACAATCTCACATTTTAAGGACTAAAAACAAATTTTGGTAAGAGAGCCTGCAAAAGTCTGCCACTCACTCCGCCATCTGAACTCCTCCACATTTTAATATCTACAGTAGGTAGCCGTGTAATAAGCGAGATAACATTTGGTGAGTTTCTGTTTGGCCATCAGCCTTCTATCATTCGAAAAAAATCACTCTGAAAGTGATCTCCAATGATATTGTTGCGCATGTCATTGTCGTTATACATATGGTATGACATTGTCATTCAAGTCATTCGAGTTTGTTTGTCTTTATGTACAGTTATTTCCAGGTGTGAACACTGAACAGCCCTTAAAGAGGTGCTCCGGAGTGAAGTCAAGCATAGCCCTGCCGAACGAGCCTGCCAAATGCAGTAGTTAGTGAGTGGAACAAAATAATTTGGAACAGCATAGGCCGAACGTGAACAAAGAAGCGAACAAGCACTCCACACTAGCCTCTTTTAGGACACTTCTGATCCGATCAGATTGAATGCTATCACTTGATCGGAATGCACCGTATACTTACAACACTACATTCGAACGTCTCTCGCGCACATCTGAATCACACATCTGGATAGGCAACATGGACGTATTGGCACTTTTACGCATGGTAGTCGTTCTGTTTTTATTGAAAGCGCAGGAGACAAATTATTTCTTACCGCTCCTGGTAACACTTTAATTTACAGCCCGTGAAGTACTGGGTAAGTATTAGGTAAGAATGGTGTAACAAAAAAGTAACAAGGGATAAATTACTGAGTACTACAGCGTAGGTTTGCTGGAATAACACATGTTCACGCTTTATTTTACAGCCCGTGAAGTACTGGGTAAGTACAGGTAAGAACAACGCAACAAAATAGAACTTTATGTGTAATATTGCCATAATTGCAAAATTAGGGGTAGCCTAGATGCACAGTATAGCCTACAGGAAATGCATGCATTGATTCACTTCATTTTACAGCCCCCACATCCAATATTAGGGTGTAGTTACAAGTAGCTTTGGGGTATTTAGGTAATTCCACTGTAGGCTACTTGTTCTTTACTTTTCAATAGGGTAGCCTACCTAAGTGGTGTACAGTAGCATGCATAGTCAGAGGCAACAGTTTGACAAAGATGCGTTTTATTTACAACATGGAAAATGAAACTAAAAATTCCTTTGCATGAAATGAAACTAATAAATCCCTTGCATGAATAATCACTTGCGCTGATTATTCCACTCCAAATGGAACAAGACTATTTCTCTCAACTCGCGGGAGATTTTACCCTACATCATTCGCGGTTGTCTGTGAGCCTCTATATAGATAAGGTAGACTTTATTTCATTAGTTTAACGCTGAACAAACAACTTAGTGATCAAACAACATAGTTGCTGCCGTTGCGAGATAATCTATATCTGTGTGCAATACCGCTCTCGGCCTTCTGCATAGATAGGATGCGCACACTCATGCATTTTCTATGTTGTAAATAAAACACATCTTTGTCAGATTGTTGCCTCTGACTATGGATGCTACACCACTTAGGTAGGCTACCCTATTGAAAAGTAAAGAACAAGTACAATGGAATTACCTAAATACCCCAAAACTACTTGTAACTACACCCTAATATTGGATGTGGGGGCTGTAAAATGAAGTGAATCAACACATACCTTTCCTGTAGGCTATACTGCGCATCTAGGCCACCCCTAGTTATGAGTCTGTAGTTATGGCAATATTGTACGTAAAGTTCTATTTTGTTAGTTATTCTTACCTGTACTTACCCAGTACTTCACGGGCTGTAAAATAAAGCGTGAACATGTGTTATTCCAGCAAACTTATGCTGTAAGTACTCAGTAATTTATCCCTTGATACTTTTTTGTTACACCATTCTTACCTAATACTTACTAATACTTACCCAGTACTTCACGGGCTGTAAATTAAAGCGTTACCCAGGTCCTTCTATTAAGAAGGAGGAGAATAGCTCGGCACCGTATATATCTCGCCCGTTCACTATTATATGTCTTCCACCTCCACCAACGCAAACGAGACACCTGTGGATGCGAATGCGTAGCCAAGATTGGTGGGAGAGAGTGGTGCTACAGCAGTTCAATGACCAGGAATGGCGATAAAATTTTAGAATGAGTTGGTAGTCCTTTGAGAAATTATGCGAAATCATGAAACCTATATTATTGCCAGAGATAGTGACGGTCAGGACGCCGATCCCGTTGGAGATGAGGGTTGCCATGGTTTTATATAAGTTGGGCAGCAGCGCCGAGTATAGAGTCATAGCGAATCAGTTTGGGGTCCATAAAAGTACCGTGAAGAAATTTGTGTACTGTACATGTTTTGTAAGGAAATGGTACAAGGACCAATAAAAGATCTTATACTTGGTACCAATAGAGGAGCCCCTTCACATCGCGGCGACATACCATCTGCCTAATGTGATGGGCATCATAGATGGCACACACATCCCCATATTGGCACCTTCAGATGGCCACAGGGATTTTGTCAACCGTAAAGGCTGGGCATCCTATGTGCTTCAGGCAGTTGTTGACCATAGATTTTGGTAAGCTTTTTTTTTTTTTTTTTGAAAAAATGAAAATTTGTTTCCAGCTTCTGAAACATCATCTGCAAGATGCTTGGCAGTGCACCTGATGCTAGTGTGCTCCGCAACTCAGCCCTCTTTGAAAAGGCGCATCTACTGCCTAAGGTGAGACCAAAGGCGGACTGGCAATCCAGTGGACTACGATGCTATTGGTATCGATAGATGTGAAAGTTATGTTAAGCCGATATATTTCTGCAACAGTTTTGATCTGTGAGAGAGCGCATGTGACAGCCAGCCTTTACGGTTAAGAACATCCTTATGCCCATCTGAAGGTGCCAATATGATATGAGTGCCTATGATGCCCATCACATTAGGCAGATGGTACGTCGCCCCGAATTTGGCCGCCTCCTCTATTGGTACGCGTACTGTATAAGATCTTTTATTGGTCCTTGTACCATTTCTTTACCTACAAAACATATAGCCTACAAGCGCTGCTGCCCAACTTGTACCATGTAAAACCATGGCAACCCTCATCGCCAACAGGATCGGCTTCCTGACGGTATCTCTGGCAATATAGGTTTCATGATCTTGCATAATTTCCTGAAGGACTACTGAAAAGAAAAATGTGTCGTGGCACACTCAGAACTTCATGCAATTTATTAATACCACCGCGTGCCACGACAGCTTTTTCTTTTCGGCAAGTGTGCTTTGATCGCCGTGTGCACGTCATAAGGTGTGCGTTTACAAAGAAATCATTTTTAATAACGTTTGATGAATTACCATTTCAATAGGTGTAATAGATAACATGCCTCTCATTGTCTGAATCAGATTTAAAAAGGTCACTAATGGAGAGAGCGCAACATTAAAAAGTGCGTCTTGAGCGCAGACTTTCGCATCTTCAAAGCTCAGAATGCTTCAACTGTGCGAACACAGAGAGCAATCTTGCAAGGACTGTTATATATTTTAGGCTGCCGTAGGCCCCATGCCATTTACATCGATCCAAAATCCATTTTTAGATTAGCCTAAATATTAGGCCTTTAAGGTACTATCTATAAAACTCCCTTTTTTGTTATTTGCATTGGTGAAATCAACACCTTTTTTCGGAATGCATATCACAAATGAAGAATGAAGGAAATCATTTCTGGGCCCTCAAAAAGATAGTGTCATCATAAGCCTCAAAACATAGGCTATCTGACCATGTCATTAAAGCCCCATTTCCATTGCATGGTACCAGCTCGGTTTGGTTCGGATCGCTTATTTTGCATTTCCGCTGGCAAAATCTGGTACTGGTACCATGGAACTGGTACGATTTTTGGTACCAGCTGGTACCACCTTCAGTCGAGGTACCAAGCGTGCTGAACTGGTACTATATTATGACGTGTGGCTTGAGTGGTTGCTATTCTTGCTAGCGTCATAATGCTAACATTCTAAACAAGCCCTTGACAGCTAGCTCAGCAGTTAACTAGCAGTGTTAGCACGACAGGATTGATGGCAAGGCAAATAATGTCATTTCCCCAAATAAAGGTGTTGTATGTGGCAAACAGCCACTTACCAAGATGAAATAAAAACCGATTTATTTCATTCACTGTAGCGATTGTTCTTGCCGTCTTTTCACGTTGGTGACGCTACCATAGTTTACTCCACTGTCACTATAGCAACCAAACGGTACTTTTAATCCAGTGGAAAATGAAAGATACTGTGGTACCAGCTCGGCACGGTTCGACACGGCACGCTTTAGCGGTCAATGGAAACGGGGCTTAAGTAATGTTTATCTATACCTATTTTAAGGGTAATAGTCATTGAGGGAGAGAGCATCAGGCTTGTCATCGTTGGTGATCCTGCTTATCCACTACTGCCATGGCTGCTTAAAGGCTACATCAACTCCCCACAGTTAACTCCAGAGGAGGAATCATTTAACAGTTTGAATGCCAGGTGTTTTTAACAAGCTTTGGCCCAGAGTGCCAGCAATCCAGGCCACTGTTGCCTATTTTTATAGAGCCACAGCGTATTCTGTGTTATAGCTATGGACACATACTATGGGTCATTTGAAAGGTAAGACTCTGAGCTCTCAGTGGTTGAAAACCGTTTATTTCTACATGCCTCCGTTCCTGAGAAATCCCAAGCTAAACAGTGGGTAGTTTTCATCAAAATCCTTGTTTTTTTCTAGAAAAGGAGATATCGCTTCTTTTATGATTATGATGGCGTGTTCTCTGTCAAGTTTCGAGGAGTGACACAAGCCGAATCATGCCTGTGGTGAGACTGCCACCTAGTGACGAACCCGCGAAAGGACAACATGACATGACGTGCATTATTTGACACGAATGCTGCAATAGTAATCAAATGCTGCCTTGTGATGTGAAAATGTCCAGACAAAATGTGCAGATCGTGAGTTTTTATGAGTTTCCGATCGTAATTTATTTCAGTTCTATTTATCACAGAGTTCCAAAAATCATATATAACCTGTGTGAGGGTTTCTATTTTCGTAAATTAAAAAAAAAGGCAAAAACGTAACATTACGTTTTTGGCACTCAACGCATGACAAGTAATAACGGCATATTACGTTTCTGGCATTCAAAGTGTTAATGTATATCTCAGTTCACTCAGGGTTGGGGCGGAAAATACTTTTGGAATACTTAAGGCAAGATGGCGACTTCTGAAACGTAGTGACTTCCACTTTACATTTACACCTTCAGTCATTGCTACCTGCTGTGCTTTGCACAATTTTTGCCAACCTCACGTTAACTGGTAGCCTGGCGAATGCCAAACTAAAATCACAAGTGATATTTAGTCTGGGGACCTACCTATTGCATTTCTCGTAGCGGAAGCATCGTTTACAATTGTCCATAGCCGTTTATTGGGCGCTACGAATGTCTATCATAGCGTCTGTACATACCTCGGAGCCAATACCAGAGTGACGTAAAATACCACGTGACGTAAAATGCAATCGAGGGCCGTACAAATCCCCTTTTGTTCTGCGATTGGATACCGAAACCAAGCGAGAAAAACGGCCATGGTCTCCATGCTGCTCTGCAGAGTGAAATGAAATAAGCGTGCAAAGGAGCATGGGAACTCCCAGGCTAGTTAACTGGTTGGAAGAGCCTGCTATTGTAGATGGAATCTACCCTCACCCTGCACAGCCAGCACATGTTGCAGCAAATGAGCAAGGTAGCCACGAAAGGGCACTGATAACAAGATATATGGCCACTCACTTCCCCCTTCGCCAGGGTCATCTACATTAATTTGGAAATATTAGCTTTAATGGTGTAAATAGTCAGTACATTAAAATAACAATAAATAAATGACACTTTGATGAATTCAATAAATAACAATACAAGAATACAATACATACAATAAATAACAATATTCTCACATAAACGTATGTCTATTTCTTTAACTGGTTAATTTACTTATTCTCCTCTCATTCCTTTACTGATTATTCAAAATATTTCTTTTTAGTTATCATAGTTCTTTTTAATTGTCATACAGACAATAATCAGAACTTTCATTTGAGTTGGGTCTCTCTAGTTGGTAGTAAGACTGAGAACTTGAAGCACTTTTGTTTGAGTCGGGTCTCTTATGGTAGTAAGGCTGATGTGTGTGAGTGGCTGACTGGCTGACAGGAAACTGGTACTGCTGAGCCCGAGTTAGCTGGGGCAGCAAAGCTGACAGGCCCTTAAATAAATGTCCAACCAGACGTTAGGTTGAACGCGTAGATTCTTCCAAAATTTGTAATGTTTTTAAAACCTAGCCATCCTTCTGTCCTCCCGCTCTTCACTCAGCCTCTGCTCCCTCTCCATTCTATCCAAAGCAGCATTCTGTTGCTCCGTCCAACTTTGGAGCAACCTCCCATATCCAGATGACTGTTTTCCTGCAAAAATACTAGAGCAAGGTTTTGGAATTATTGTTTTTTGTTCAAATAACAATAGCATCAGGTACATTACAGGTGTATCTATGTGGAAGACAGTGATGCAATCGAGACAGGTCTGATTGTGTATTGTTCCTGTCGAGCACTGACAGTGAAAAATATTTGTCATTTATCAACTCAAATGCAGCTAGCTGTACTAGCACTACTAGTTGGCTAGTAATGACACTGCTATAGACAAGGTTGCGGAGACAAGCAAGGTGTTTCGTATTTTGTTAACTGCATGAAGGTAAGGCTCATTGTTTTTTTTTTTATTATTTTGGAGCGGCTGGCTCTATGTTTTATGTGCATTGGTGTGTTTTGGGGCAGTAGTTTAAATCATGGATTATATCTGTATGGTGAGTTGTGTGTGTTGTGTGGGTGCGAATGCCACAAAGACTATCCAGTCAGTCCGTCACTGCCTAGAAGCTTAGAAAGATCTTTCTTCGAAGACACGGTTATAAAATGGCTAGCATGATTAGCAGTTCTGCGAAAGTTGGTTATGCAGAAGGTTGACACTTACCAGATGTTGGTTCCAGTACGTCTTCATTGAACCCCACATCCAAGCCACTGTCGCTGACATTCATAAGAGGCCGGTCACCGATGAAGTCATGTATTTTCTCGTAAAAAGGGAACAGTCGGTGCTGCTCCGCTTTTTTCTACGGCTTTTTTGGCCTTCACATACCCGGCTTTTAGCGCTTTCCATCTGTTTTTTATCTGTTCAATTGAGCGATTGTACCCGGCCTCACTCGTACGGTTATATACGGGTTTGAAGAGGTCACTATGCCTGACTTTCCTGTCATCCATTTTTTTAAATTATTTTTTCTTCCTTAAGTATATCTAGTAGTAGATTGGCTTCCTCTACGGACCAGTTGCGGACTGCCATTTCTAAGTTGTTAACGTTAACGGAGATGGATGCGCGCGGACATAAACACAACATGTCATAAACACCAGTCCCAATCCAACCCGAATAAGTGTGTACATGGTAACTGTAAGCGGACTACACCACCTCTTCTGATCGGATCAGAAATTCTAATCCGCTCAGGGTGTTTACATGGTTAATTTCTAGTCCGATTGGGCTGTTCTGCCACTTCTAGTCGGATTAGAAATGTCCATGTAAATGGGGCTACTGAATCAATGGATCCTCATTATTCTAAACCGAAAGTAAGATGTGAGGTGCCATAGACTCAGTGTAACGTGTTTCGCGTTAGGTCTATGCTGTTCGAAATTCTTTCATTCAATGCGAAATACATTGCTGTTAAAGGGCTCATGCAACCGAGCTATGCTTAAATTTACTCCAGAGCTTTCCTTTAAAAGGCAAAAAGTTTCTGCGCCCAATTCAATTAGCAACTTATACTGCTGGCTTGCTATTCAATCTATGTATGTTGCATCAAATTCTCTTCTTTGTCCTGCCGTAAGCTCCATTACTTCGGACAGGACCATGCTATGGGTTGCACCTTCAACTGAAGCCCTCAAAAACTGAACTGCTGATCGTCCCAGCCAAGCAAACCCTGCACCACAACATCAGTATTAAGATAAGACTCCCTATCTGTTGCTCCTACCAAAGCTGCAAGAAACCTGGGAGTAACTGATGACCAGCTGACCTTCACGGATCATGTAGCTGCTGTTGCTAGGTCGTGCCATTTCTCTCTGTTCAACATTAGGAAAATCAGGGCGTACCTTACTCAATATGCAACACAGCTCCTGGTTCAGACGCTGGCTATCTCTCACCTCGACTATTGCAACGCCCTTCTAACAGGTCTACCAGCCTGTGCGGTGAAACCACGACTGATGATCCAGAAGGCTGCTGCACGCCTGGTCTTCAACCAGCCAAAGAGAGCACATGTCTCTCCACTGTTCATGGAGCTCCACTGGCTGCCCATGGCTGCTCGCATCAAATTCAAGTCACTAATGTTGGCTTACAGAGTACTGGACAGAATTGCTCCAGTCTACCTGAAAGCCATCATCAAACCATACGCTAACCTCCAATCACTCAGCTCAACCAAGAATTGCGGCTTAGAACGACCAACACCTCGCACAGGTCAATGTAGGCTCTTTTCATCCATTGTTCCTAACTGATGGAATAGTCGGGGTCAGCTCTATGTTCCCACAGCCCTATGTTCCCACATTTGTTAAGAATTTTTATTTTTGACAGATTTTTTGGAAATTAGGCCCTATGTCACCACAGCCCTATGTTTCCACAACCCTATGTTCCCACATTTTTTTAGGAAATTTGGGAAATTGGGCCCTATGTTCCCACAGCCCCACATGCTCTCACATTACAAAGTTTTTTTTCCCACAGCAATATGTTCCGATAAGGGCATGTCTACACCAACACAGGAAATGTTTATCCATTTAGCCCTTCCGTTCACATTAGAATGGAGGATTCTGAAACAGATTCCAAAAATGATTGCTGAGGTCGATTTCAAAAATGCTGAGGTGGATAAATATAAAATCGTTGTGGAATGTGGATGCAAAACTAAACTAGACTTTGAAGAAAGAAAGAAAAAAAACCTCTTAGAAATGTGAGAATATAGGACTGTGGGAACGTAGGGCTGTGGGAACATAGAGCTGTGGGAACATAGACAACTGATAAGAACAACAGGCACTCTATCTGCTTTCAAGAAACTCTTGAAGACCCAGCTCTTTCAAGAGTAATTCTTGTCCTAGTTCCGTAAATTACCTGGAATGCACTCTTGCACTTGCTCTCCTATTAGCAAATGGCACTCCCAGTAGGCATTTACTTGTACTGTGTTGCAGCTTGATTGTTATCCCTCTTTTGTAAGTTGCTTTGGATAAAAGCGTCTGCTAAATGCACAAATGTAAAGGTATGGGTTATAATACACTGTCTATATGGCTATAGTCCATAGTCATTTATTCTTTTTAATGTGTATCCATTCATTTTCTTTTTGCCTTTAATTTGATAGGGCAATGAAGAGAGAGATGGGTAAAGATCGAGTAATGACCTCGGGTCGGACTCGAACCCAGGTCCCCAGATTTATGGCGCGGCGCTCTAGCTCGCGGAGCCATGGTCTTTGGGATTTCATGGTGGTTGGCAACCAACTTATAAGGACCATTACCGCCACGGTACCACAGCATAATTTTCACCTTACCACTGTGAGCCAGTCGTCCACCAGCCCAGGGATGTCTTTGGTCTCCAGCTGACCAATCCATGGTGGCTGATAGGTGTAATTGAAGGCTGTGCTGCCGATGTCAACAGAGAAGGGATTCAAGAAGATGAACGGAACACAGAGCCACTAGAGGAGAAATTGATAGGATGACAGAAAAAACACATCACAACATGATTCACAACAAGGATTTTGATGAAGCAATGTACAGTTTTAACAGCTTTACAGAGATTATTTGTTGTTATTGCAGGCCGCCAAAAAAGGTTTCTTTGAGAACCTATAAAGGGGCTGATCTCTTGATGGTTGCTGTTGGGACTGCAAGGGTCTGATCAACCTCAGCTGTTGAAAGATCCAAATCACCCAGTGACCCCGCTTTATGTTCTATGATATTTTTGCCCTAAACAGTGCCTCCCCTTTAGCCTGACACGCCCTCCCAGTGACGTAACACCTTTGGTTTTGATGTGGCTGGTCTGGCCAACTTACCTTACTAACATACGCGCGAACATCTGATGATCAACGATAGACGAGTTATTTCAGGAGCCAGAAATCCTTGAATCTAACTGGACAAACGGCTTGTCCATTAATTTAATTGACGTACACTTCAGCCAATCACATCGAAACCAACCGATGACACTGGTTACGTTTGTTGGATTGGTTGGATTCAAAACAGTTGCTTCTTCACTACGTCACACCCTCTACAGCAGCCAGCAGCCCGGATTGGTTCAGTTAGAGAATATTGGGCTTGAAATCGCTCTGAAGGGCTTCAACATCAGATCGTTGCGCGGAAGTGCCTTAAAGTTAGTAGCGCATCATCTGACGTGAGTGAGGTAACTGGCCAACTGCTGATCTGAACAGATTTCTGAGTTCCCTAAAAATGGGGAACTCAGAAAGCATTCTCTAAAATTTTCTAACATCGACCAGTAGCAAACCGAGGCATTAGAGGGAGGCGGGTCAACTATGTGTTTTCAGAAATTATAGCGCTATATGCTCTTGGTCAGACCAAAGTCTCCCAGAGCTTTGAAAGTCGATGGCAATCAGGCTACCTCCACTTAGGGTTAGGATGAGGGTTGAGGGGGTTGGGGTTAGGGATAGGGTAAAGGTAGTTCCTTAGGCAGTGCTGCTAGGAAGGTGCCGTTTGGGGGCAAAAAACACCATTGAGCCCAATTTACCTCACTGATAATGTTTCCCAGTGCATCCAGGAGATGTATTGTATCCAAGCCCATTTACAGTAAGTCACAGCACCTCAATTTAAACTGCAATTTCAATTGCATTTCTGCTTGTATGTCTGCTGTCGTGGGGATCTCACAAGAAGGGTGCTCGCCCGAAACATCTGTGAGGTGAAACGAAAGTGCTTGTTGAGTGCTTGCTTCATTCACGTCTTTTCATAATAACTCACCAGACCAACGAAGATAAAGGTCAACTGAATCACATCTGTGTAGGCCACAGAGTATAAGCCCCCTAGGAGAGTATAGATGACGGCTACAGCTGCAGATAACATCACAGAGTAGACATGCGGGAGATCAAGCACTGTACCAATCATTCCACCTGGGAAAATGGAAGGAGTATTCAGAAAAGTCAGCACAAATGTTTGCAGATAGTGAACACCAAAGACATTCCAAATACATACAAAAGATTGGACAGAATAAAGTTTTGAATGTTTGTTGTATCATAAACACTAAAGTCAGATGTGATGTTTTAAAGGGATATTCCACCTTTTTATGAAAATTGATTATTCACCCTCTAATCTAAGTTAGACATGTGGGTAAAAGCTTATTGCTCCCAAAGCATACGTTTTCCTAGTCTGTCAACCCAGGTTGTATTCAGATATCGTGCTGTTTAGCTAATCACATCGTTATATCTGGACAGTGAGTTTTTGGGCGGGCTTAGCGTTGTTTAAATCCCTTGGTAGTTGCTAGTCGCGCTGTTTAGTATTAGCCGTTTTACCCAGGGTCTATCACTCATCTCCAGACTATACATTGATGTTATAGTCTGGCGTGTCAGGCTACCAATTTTAGCTTTAAAGTAAGAAGTAAAGTAACCATAGAGTTGCAAAAATTGGGGTTGCCAGACTTGTTTTACCCACATATTTAACTCCTGAGAAGAGGTTGGATAACCCATTTT
>JAODXP020000031.1:1689546-1704546 GCA_027497455.2 Sardinella longiceps
GAGAGAGAGAGCCTTTACATTGTTTTAATAAACTTACTGTAATTGTGTAAGTAGGGATGTAATGATACTATGGGGTTACAAATGTCTCAAAAAATATTTCTAAATGCACAGAGGGTTATCTTGCAAATGTGTTCAGATATCCACAAATGCAAATTTCATATTTGTAACTTGTAAGTTTGTCTTCACAAATAATGTTGTATTTGCAAATATGAAAAAATGTATTTGTAAAAAAAAAAATATATTTGTAAAACTGGAAATTATATTTGTGAATTGTATTTCTGCATTTGTGGATCCCCAATCACATGTACGCATTCATCGCATTCTGACGTATTTTTGAGACAAATTTTCCGCGCCGAATCCGCAGACAGAGATCCACAAATGCCAACTGACTCACTGACTGTCTCAAAAATACGATTTTTTGATTCCTCTCTTACGGGATACAAGGGGTTAGGATGATTCTAAGGGCCTGGCACTGACAGGGGGCTCAGAGAAAATTTTAATATTAAAATTAATATTTGAGGGGCCCCAAATTATTTTTTGTCATAGGGCCCAAAAATTCTAGCAGCGCCCCTGCCGACCACTAGCCTAGAACTCTAGACGTAGCCTACCCCTAGTGGTAGCAAATTTGAATTTGCACAGGGGATACGTCTAGAGACCCCCCATAGAAAACCGTTTTTATCCTGACTCTGGCAGCGGATAACCAATCACAGCGCGGTATGTCTACAGGAAATCGTAAGGCGGGCTTAGTATGATGATGCCACAGTCGTTTGAATCGTCTTTGGCTTTAGTTTTGGAGGAATTGGACATGTCATTTTCTTTGAAAGTGGAATAAGAAAGTGCAATGGAGTCTTTTGTTCTGAAAAAAATATGTCTTTGTCGTGTTATCGACGGGCTACGGGAAAAGTTTGATATACCAGCTGGCACCACTGGCATCTGACATCTAGAAAAAACCTTCCAAAAACCTACAAAAAAATTGTGAATGGTGGATTTTGACCTGTAACGTATGAAATAGTAATACAATGATAGAAAATAACTGATAACATTGCAGGTTTGTGTGTGTTATCACCCACTTATTCCCATTATAAGCCCCTCCATAGACTTACATTATGGCTGAATAGGGTAAAAATTTTAACAAATAGATATCCTTTCAAAACTTGCTCAGATGATAATGTTCATCGAGACAAAACTTTCTTGTATTGGAAGTTTTCTGAAAGAATTTGTATGTCCATGTAGATGTAAAATTATAGGTTGACATAAAAGTAATTGTCCCTGTTAGCCTTGCGGCTGTTTCGTTCCAGAGAGTTCATATAAAATTTTACCTCATTTATAAAGGCAGAAAAAGAGGGTTTTCATTTATGTACTGTATGTGATACTTTCCCAATACAATAAAAAGCTTCAAAATAAAGATAAATGCTTAACTTCAGTAGTATGAGCAACGTTACCAACTTAACTGTGCGGCATGCCTCAGAGCCAAAAAAATCACGCGTTATCTGAAATATCTCTGGTTAATGTAGGCTAGCATAACGTGGTGATGGGAAGTGCCTGTATTCTAGCCTGGCAGGCCATCCTATATCATTGAAATGTATAGTCTGTCATCGAGAGATAAACCGTACTCAATCGTGGGCTGAATAACGCTGCAATCTTTCAAACTACTTCTGGACGCAACAGGATAGCCTATGGCCAATCGCAGGAACAAACAAGATCGGCGAAGCCCGCTCTAAATACATAGAGCACTATGATTAGATGTCGCCAAAGGCGTCATCCAATAAAATTCCCTATGGCTTGCTACTAGACGTCACACACAGTTGTATAAAAATTTTGCCGGTTGAAGATGTATCGTTAAATCTTCAGTGGTAACCCAATATTTTTACACAATAAAGACAAACCTGTTTTCTGATGATGTTCTTATAGAGGTTGGAGGTGAACATTGAAGTGATGGAAAGCAGGAAGGAATCTACAGAGGACATAGAAGCTGCTGTAACTGCTCCAATCCCAAAGAGGGAGACATAGGAGGGCGAGAGATACTCCAAGCAAAGAGGTAGGATTACATGTGCCTCCTTGCGCTCATATGGAGGTGGGGAGCCATAATCAGTCTGATTCCAATCTGTGGACAATAAAGTTCACAAGTTAATAAAAGTCCTCACTAAAATTAATTGTTGAATAATTTATCTAGACTGTTTAAACTACTGAATTATTTTATACTGTTCAATTTCCTCAACTCTCAGTTGCTATGACCCCCCGAACACGCACACACACACACACACACACTGTTTTGTCTGTCCACAACTGTTTCATAATAGTTGTTAATAAAATAATTGCCAGTATACTGAACATAATTTAACTATGCAAAACTCTTTTACAGTTCTACCTACCATAGCAACGTCCTAGCAACCATATCAAGTACCCTAGCAACAGTCTATTTCCACAGTTACAGACTAGCGACCAAAATAGGAACCAAAATTATTAACCTCACAACCAGGGGTCCATTTCCCAAAAGCATACTTAGTTGGCAATGGTAAATAGCATCGCAACCTACATAATAGCATAGTAGCTTTTGGGAAACAAACACCTGCATAGCAACCACCATGTACCCTGATCACTGACCTCAAAAAAAGAAAAGAAAAAGTTATTTTTTGAGGTCAGTGACGCTGATAACTGCTGAGCATCCACCCAAATACCTTATATAGACAAATCCGACGAGTGTTTTGTGTAGGCTGCCATCATGTGGCGGCGCTATTGTTGGACTGTCAACAAACCTTTTTGGCAATGCCAGTCAATGACAGCTAATAGCAAAGACCATGGAATACTCTGACATTATACAAGTAGTAGTGAATCTCCTAAATCACAGTATTTTATGGTGTGCTATCACGTTATCCCTATGGACAGATTGGTGATTTGGGTAGCTCTATAATGGCACCTGCTTACTGCAGGTAGTTTCGTTGGATTCTTGTATAGCTTTCATATATTGGCAAGAGAAAGTCCAAACCTGTGGATGCAGCCACTGCTCCTATCAGTATGGATGGAACTGCCAAAACTGCACTCAAAACAGCTGCAGCGAAACCTGCAATCTGTGCTTTGGCAGCTGAAGCTGATGACAGGTTCCTCTGTTGATAACACTGGAAGGAAAGGCCTCCCAAACCCTAACCCATGGAAATAACAGGAGTGAGGATGATTGAAGTGTAGCTCCGGAGTAAGTTTAAAGGAATAGTCCACCTCTTTCGAATTACGAAAATTCGTAATTCACCTCCTTACTCTGAGTTACATGTACCTGTACATATGTGGGTAAAAGCATTCTGGTCTCAGTGCTTGTGTTTTCCTAGTATAGTATGGCATCACCAGTTTTCCCCATTCTTTACCTTTAGCTTAGCATAGGCACTGGTGTGCAAAGTTTTCAGATAGCAACTCTTTGGCAACTTTACTTTCCAGTGCCTATGCTAAGCTAAAGGTAAAATTGAGGTTGCCAGTCTAGGACAACGCATGCACTGAGACGAAAATGCTCTTACACACATACACTGTATGTAACTACAGGTAAGGGGATGATTAACTAATTTTCATAAAGCGGTGGACTATTCCTTTAAGCATAGCCGTGTTGCACGAGCCTTCTAACAGCAATATACAACCGAATTCCAAAAAAGTTGGGACACTGCATAAATTGTTAATAAAAATGGAATCCAATAATTTACAAATCTCATAAACCTATATATTGTTCACAATAGAATATAGATAACATGGCAAAAGTTGAAAGTGAGACTTTTTGAAATGTTATGCCGAATATTGGCTCATTTTGGATTTTATGAGAGCTACACATCCCAAAATAGTTGGGACGGGTAGCAATAAGAGGCCAGAAAAGTCAAATTTTCAGATAAGGGACAGCCATGTTGGTCAATTGGCAACATGATTTGGTATGAAAAGAGCCTCTGAGAGTGGCATTGACTCTCGGAAGTCAAGATGGGCAGAGGATCACCAATTCCCCAAATGCTGTGGCAAAACGTAGTGGTCCGAGATCACAAAGGAGTTTCTCAGATAAAAATTGCAAAGAGTTTGAAGGTATAATCATCTACAGTGCTTATCATCATCCAAAGATTCAGAGAATCTGGAACAATCTCTGTGCATAAGGGTCAAGGCCGGAAAACCATACTGGATGCCCATGATCATTGGGTCCTTAGATGGCACTACATCACATACAGGAATGCTAATGTAATGGATATCACAAACTGGCCTTAGGACTACTTCCAGAAAACATTGTCAGTGGACACAATCCACTGTGTCATTCGCTATAGCCAGCTAAAACTGTATAGGTAAAAAAAGAAGTCATTCCTAAACATGATCCAGAAGCACAGGCATTTTCTCTGGGCCAAGGCTCATTTAAAATGGACTGTGACAAAGTGGAAAACTGTTCTGTGGTCAGATGAATCAAAATTCAAAGTTCTTTTCAGAAAACTGGGATGCCATACCATCCGGACAAGGACAACCCAAGTTGTTATTGCTTATTGTTAGTGCTCATTTCAGAAGGCTGCATCTCTGATGGTATGGAGATGCATGAGTGTGTGTGGCATGGCCAGCTTACACATCTGGAAAGGCACCATCAAGTCTGCAGTCCAGATCTTTCACCCATAGAAAACCTTTGGTGCATCATACATATTAATACATGACAAAGAAGACCTAAGACAGCTGAGCAACTAGAAGCCTGTATTAGACAAGAAATTGACAACATTCTCTCCACAACTTCTCTCCACAGTCCCCAGACATTTGCAGACTGTTTTAAAAGGAAGAGGGGATGCCACACAGTGGTAAATGTGTCCTTGTCCCAACTATTTTGGGATGAGTAGATGCCATGAAATTGAAAATCAACTTATTTTCCCCTTAAAATGATACATTTCCTCAGTTTCAACATTTGATATGTCATCGATGTTGTATTCTGAGTAAAATATTGACATTTGAAACTTCCACATCACTGCATTCTGTTTTTATTCACAATTTGTAAAGCGTCCCAACTTTTTTGGAGTTCGGTTGTATTTCGCATGGAATGAAAAAATTTCGAACAGCATAGACCTAACGCGAAACACGTTACATTGAGTCAATGGCTTCTCAGATATTACTTTAGGTTTCGAATGATGAAGTTCTATTGATTCATTGTTAAGTGCTTGTTCGCTTCTGCGTTCGGTCCATGCTGTACCATATTATTTTGTTCCACTCGCTAACTAGTGCATTTAGCATGCTCCTTATAAGCTTGAATTCACCTTCATCTTACCAAAGTGAGCCACTCGTCTAACCATTGAGAGATGTCTTTGGTCTGCAGCTGACCAATCCATGGTGGCTGGTAGGTGTGATTGAAGGCTGTGCTGCTGATGTCCAGAGAGAAGGGATTCAAGAAGACGAACGGAACACAGAGCCACTAGAGGAGAATTTGATAGGGTAACAGAAAAAAACACATCACAACATGAATCATAACATGGTTCAATTAATTATTCAAGGCCATATTCAAGGCCATATGTATGGTGATAGAGCTGAACATGTTTACAACTCTTCCTTTCTACTCTCAGTGAGTGATCATCCTCGAAAAAACTAAATCCTGCAAAAAGATTTTTGCGTCAGACTTAAATAACACCTGCACTGAAGATTTTAAAGGGACACCAGGCAACGTTTTTACTGTTAAATTACCAGCATTCTAAGTGACAATACCCCGGTTTACATGGACACTTCTAATCTGATTATTTAACCCAATATTCCATTTTAGATTGCATTTATGAATGCATCTCCTTGGATACTGTTCTATAGACTGCACATGGAATCTTTCTAACCAGATTAGAAGTGTCCATGTAAACTCGCTTATAGACTTGTTTCACACCTGAACATTCCGACATTCCATGGTAGTAAACTGAACATTCTATCATTGAAACGCATTGGATTTATGCCTCTTTCTGACTTGAAAAAAATGGGTAATAAAATTTCAAACATGTTTAAATTCACTTTCCTTCAAATAATACACATTTGAAGCACAAAAATTGGGAGGTCCCGAATAGTTTGAAGCTTCATGCACATAAATGTAAAACCACTTTTATCTACTCGGGACCTCCAAATTTGCGTGCTTCAAATGTGTATTATTTGAAAGAAAGTGAATTTAGACATGTTTTAAATGTTATTACCCATTTTTTTCAAGTCAGAAAGAGGCTTAAATCCAATGCATTTCAATGGTAGAATGTTCAGTTTACTACCATGGAACCTCGGAATGTTCAGGTGTGAAACAAGTCTATTGGCGACTGCAGGTGGAGCTGCAGAAAACTGCATTCCTTCCTGTTGTCCCTAGTGGCCCGTTTTCAGTAGCCTGGCAATGCCATCCTACGTACCTCCGCTAAACATTTATCTCCATAAGTAGTCTGGTCAAGCCCCCCTACTTCCGTTTCTATTGGTTGCTCTACGGTTTAGCCAATCAGCACACAGTTTAGAGCGATGTCTCAAAAATACAGGATAGGAACACGTTTGTTATCCACCCCCCCCCCCCCCCCCCAAAAAAAAAAAAAAAAAAAATTGGTACATGACATTAGCATCCATGATCTTGAGGATTTATTGCCACTACGATGTCAAAATAGATCAGAACTCGCCAGGTGAGAGAATACGTCATATCTAAACGGAAACCTATTTCAATTGCATTGCATTACTGAAAGCGAAAGTTGTAGGCGTGAGAGCCAGGTGAGACATAGTCATAGTATGACATAGTCAACAGTCGGCTTTTCGCCCAGGCTACGTTTTCAGCATGCTCATGAGTCAAATTTTCATAGGGAAAGAAGGTCAGTACCTTCTCCCCGATAGGATGGCAGTAGGGAGAACAGTGAGTGGGAATGGATGCGTTTGTGTCTTTCAATACTTGTGGCTTTGTGCAGAGGCATAAGGTCTCCACTCCAACACTTGCCTCACATGTTAGACAACAAAAGACAGGATTATACCTTATGCAAGAACAGTTCTCTGTCAGCACAGCACAAATTCTCTGTCAGTCTGAAAGCACTAAAAGCGATTGTACATGAAGAGGCCTGATATCGATGGTTGCTGGTAGGATGCAAGCTGGGGTCTGATCAACCTTAGCCATTCCAAGTGCATACAGAAGATGTACTATACCCAAGCCTGCACTGATAATAATAGCACTATAGCAGCAATAATAATAGCACTCTAGCAATAGCACTAATTATATCTGATGGTAATAACTCACCAAACCAATGAAGATAAAGACTAACTGGATGACATCTGTGTAGGCCACGGAGTATAAGCCCCCTAGAAGAGTATAGATTACTGCTACAGCCGCAGATATCACCACAGAGTACACATGCTGGAGATCCAGGACCGTGCTAATCATTCCACCTGGGAAAATGTGAAGAGCATTCAGAAAAGTAAGAGCCAGCACAAATAATGTCTGCAAATACTGAATACCAAAGACATTCCAAAGACTGGACAGAATGAGATTTTGACAGTTTGTTGTATAATTAACACCAAGACAAATGTTTAAAGGGATATTCCATCTTTTTGTGAAAAAAAAAAAAGATTGTCCCCCCTTTTACTCAGAGATACTTGGGAAAAAGCATTTTGCTCTCAGTACATTTTCCAAGCCAAATTTTAGCTTTAACTTAGCATAGGCGCTGGATGAAGTAATGCGCAGTGGAATATCCCTTTAAATGGTTTCCATAGAGGCTGTGAATTGTAAAAAGTTAATTTACCCAAAGCTGTGAGAGCACACGTCACAGAAAACAATTCTCCAATGAGGGCAGGAATGGCTATTAGAACAGCCATAGTTTTGCCATATTTGATCTCAAATGGGTCAATCACAGTCACATACTTCTTCTCTCTCATTGGTTTAGCAAAGAATAAACCACCTGTGAAGGAAGAACGAGAGAGGAATTGGAGGAAATACATGTCTATGAATAAAACGCAACTGGTCATTAGTGCAGAGAAGATATCAATCTTAAAGTGTTGCTCCGGAGTGATTTCAAGCATAGCCCTGTTGAACAAGCCTGCTAAATGCACTAGTTAGCGAGTGGAACAAAAGAATTTGGAACAGCATAGACCAAATGCAAACACAGAAGCGAACAAGCACTTTACACTGAGTCAATGGAAACTCAGATTTTTCAAAACCGAAAGTGATTATATGAGTGTATGTAAGGTGCAAGGGCGTGCATATATAGAAAAATAATGCACGTTCAAAGTTCTTAGGCAAACGAGGCACCAGCTGAGTTGCCTTATAACTTCGATAAGTGCATTACCCACCCAGGGATCAAAAAGTGCACTTTCTATCCAGAGATCAAAATATTAATACCATAGTTAAACATATAAACACACTCACTTACCAACAATATATGCAACTGAAAATTGCAACGGCATCTGTGCCCAGATGAGTCCCTTGTTTGGGGTGTAGACGGCTTCTGCTATACCAAGTATGTAACCTCCTCCAACCCAGGAAGCTATGACAACAATCAGACAATGGCAAATGTGTTGAGTGCAGGTCTGATGTTCTAGCCTGACACGCCAGACTATATCATAAGAGGTAGTCTGAAGACCACTGATAGACTGTACCTCAATGGAGGGGCGGGTGATTGCGTTGTCTTTCAAACTGCCTCTCCACGTAATAGGCTAGCGTTCCGGACAGTGGTACCAGCTGGTATATCAAACTTTTCCCGTAGCCCGTCGGTAACACGGCAAAGACATATTTTTTTCAGAACGAAAGACTTCAGTGCACTTTCTTGTTTCAGTTTCAAAGAAAATGACAAGTGCAATTCGTCCAAAACTAAAGCCAAAGACGAATCTCTACATACGGCTCTGGTTTGAGCAGGACTGTCGTCATCGTACAAAGCCCGGCTTACGATTTCCTGTACACATACAGCGCTGTGATTGGTTATCCGCCACCAGAGGAAGGATTACAACAGGTTTCTATCAGGGGTCTCTAGATGTATCCGCTGTGCAAATTCAAATTTGCTACCGCTAGGGGTACGTCTAGAGTTCTAGGCTACTGATGTTCAGGCGTCATGCCTGATGTTCAGGCGTAGCCTACCAGTATGACTGGAGAAAAAAGAGGACTCAACTAAAGTTTCAACTAAAATGTCAACATCTCCTACTTATTGTACCCTTAAATAGATTGCGTGGAACTCATGGGGAATGATCAATTACATGTTCCAAGTTAAAAGTACATCCTTGCACACTCTTCACTGCCTCAGAGTCAAAAATATGGAGTTTGCCCATGACCAAGTAGTGCTTTAAGCAAACCTAACACCCCGTCACCCGCGCCCACCTCCCCGGCATGGAAAAAAGTTCAGGCTTAGGATTTTTTTTCACTATCAACCCAGTGAGTGATAACTAATGCTGGCAAAATTAACTGATTAACTCAAATGATTAATCCAAAATAACTCAAGTGAATAATCAAAAAAATGTAACTCGGATAAAAAACAAACAAACAAAAAAACAACAACAACAAAAAAAAAAACTCAGATTAATCCTGATGGATATGATTCCACTTTCATGGCATGTATTATGTTCAATTTCAGATAAAAAAAAATGTCTCTGCAATCAAGTCAACTTCACAAAGACTATGGCCTAGCTCCTGAATGTGCAACTACAGCAGAGGGTTGATGTTTGGGGAATGTGAAAGACTAAAACAACCTAAGACCATAGCATTCCACGTTATCTCTAAATGTAGGAACATCATGATCAGAATAAAATAAAACATGTCATATCACAATTAGAAACAGTCGAGACAGGCTTAACCCAAATTTAAAGACAAACTGCCTATGGCTAGGTAAAATATTACATTTTGATCCCATTTCCTTAGTACTACTTGTTATTTGAAGACAGGGCTGGTTTTTCAAATACATGTACAGTGGTGGTAAAAAATGGTCAATGCACATCCACAGGGAAGATTTATGACTTTCAAAAATCCTGAAGATGTGTGCAAATTGTGCCGTGTGACAGTTTATTTAGCTATGACAGGTATGAACTTAATTTTTTGTATTAAAATTAAAAACTTGTCTGACCCTGTTACATCAGATAGCAAAGCAAGTGAAGTTGATCCAGGCACTCCAAAAAGTGATAAGGGGGAGGGGAAGGTTTAAAAAGGCTTTATTATAACTTGGCTAGGTCATACTTTAAAAAAAGTCAACATGTTTCGACTCCACAATGGGTCTTCATCAGGGCTTAAATCTCAACTTGCACCTGGACCCCAACGTCCTTGAGCATGCCATCTTTTCTCAGCCAACATCGAGCAGATATCAACAAAACCTCTACAAAGCCAAAACAACTTCCTCTAGCCTACTCATCACTCAAAGCTATCAACTGGGTGATACTCACTGACTCAAGTGATTTAACTAACTCCTGTGAATCGACTGACTCGCAAAAGTCAACTCAGCGGACTCAAGGCCCACATTGGGGCAAAACTAACTCAAGTGACTCGCAGTCCTTTATGAGTGACTCAGAAGGAACCAAAGCTTTTACAGGAGACTAGTTTTTACAGCTATAGCCTATTTCACTTACCTCACTCACGTCAGATCATGCGCTACGTAACTTTCGTAAGGCACTTCCGCGCAACGATCTGATGTTGAAGCCCATCAGAGAGATTTCAAGCCATTATTCTCTAACCGGAGCCAATCAGGGCCGCTGGCTGCTGTAGAGGGTGTGACGTAGCGAAGAAGCAACTGTTTTGAATCCAACCAATCCAACAAACGTAAGCGAGCATCATCGGTCATGGTCTCCATGTGGTTGTCTGCAGAGTGACGTCAATTAAGCGTGCAATGGAGCATAGCCGTATTGCCCAGGTTAGATTCAAGGCCCACATCTGGCTCCTGAAACTAACTCAGTGACTCGCAGTCCGTTAGAATGACTCAGATGGAACGCACGTAGCGTCTACATCTGACGTTAGTTTTTACAGCTATAGCCTATTTCACAGATAGAAATATGAATGTTTGCAGCATTTTTTATTACTTCCACTAAAGAGGTTATATTTTCCCTGGAATGTGTTTGTTTGGCTGTTTGTTTGTCCATTTTATTTTTTAGGGGTATGAGTGTACTTTTGGGATATTTTTTACCTGATTTATTCTCACAAAATAAAGTCAACATAGGCCTAATTGAAGTTTGGTCAGTAATTTCTTAAATGCACAATTAAGAATCAGGACTTTTGAATATTATTAAAAATGGATTTACATTATGGCAGAATGGACTTTGATCACTGATATTTCACTCACCAGTCATTGTGAAAATCCCCACTACCAGATTTATGGAGCGCTCTCCTAGAAAAGCCACTTCTGTGACGGTCCCAGTGGTCTTCTTCGCTTTGGCCTTCTTGGACGCCCATATTCCTGTGGCCAAAACTACAGCATAGAAGCCAATCATGGCTATGAGACCTGGGATATTAAGAGCCATGATTTGGACCTCCTTGCCGCAGTTCTCAGAAAACAAAGGTATCTAAGAAGTCAAGCACATCAAGTTGATCCAGCCAAGTTATGAAGACACACCCTATCTAGCCTGCTTGTGTCCTTGGCTATACAAGCCTATACATGCCTTTGCCTGTATACAGGTGTGTTGTTTTTTAAAGTTTGGAGTCTTTTTCCATGCAGGAATGTTGAAAAGTGAAAGAATAATCTGCAAAGTGCTGGAACACTGAAATCTATGTTAGGTTAAATTAGGCTAAATCTTCAATCATATGAACTCTGTATTATTAGTCTCCAAAATAGACGCCAAATAGCTATTCATGCAAACTGAAAAATTCTGTTGGCTATTCATGCAAACTGAAAATTAAAAAAAAAAAAAAAAAAAATGATTTCACAAGATTAGAAACAACATACCCACGCGTGTTGGCATATCTTTAGAAATAGGCATGTTTTGAAATTTTCCATGGAAATTCTGATTCGCTGGCACACACACATACACTTATATGTTTCTATTTGGCCTGGACAAATAGGCCTAAGTGACACTATTGGAAAGCTTCAAACTTGTAGTTTTCAAATAGATATTGTTATAAATTATAGATTATAAATGGCTCTTAGTAAAGGCAATACAATGCAATATCATTTTAGCATGCTTAGCAGCTTGTGCAATACTATAATACTACTGATAGCATGAGCAACATTATTGAGCATGTGCAATATTTCTCTGGCTTGTGTATTAACACTGTGAGACCTGTGCAATTTATACTAGGCTTGAGCAATATTTTTTAGCTTGTGGAAAACTAGGGAGAAATTTTATTGAGGGTTGAGCATCAGTACTTGGCTGATGAAATACTACTGGGCTTGTGCAGTTTTTATTGTTCTAGTGCAATACTACCCGACTCATGATATTACATTCCTGGGTTTTGCAATTCTACTGGGCTGCACAATACTACATGTACTTGTGATTGCAATTACTTTGATTGTGACTACACTGTTATGATCCTTGTTCTTATTCATTTAACTTCACTATTTTTATGACTATCTATGATGTATTTCATTTGTGCATCAGATGGTTGCTCTAAACGATATATAGTGACAATAAAGATTCATTCAGTACAAAAAAATTATGACAACCACCCATCTGAGGATTCACCCATTCAATCCCTATTGACCACTTAAGAAGATTTTGTTGTAGGTGAATGAAAGTAGGCCTACATAGCATTTCTGAATGCCTTTCTTCCTTTATGTAGCCAATAGCCTTATGTTTTCTAGGGTGAACTTAGAAACAGTTATAAAACAGCGTTGGTGCTGATGTTGTGCAAACAGAAAAATTACCTGAAATATAACTGCACATAAAATTTAAGTGCAATATTTAAAAAAAAATACATGTGTGTTAAGCATCAATATCCATCATAAGTGTAAATGAAAAAGTCAGAAAAAAAACTTCTATTTTCCTCATCTTTTCTTTTAGTCCCCCAAACCCCCATCTCTCCCTTTCTCTACCCCCTACACCTCCAACTAATTGTAACCCTGCTTTGAGAGACAACTTTGCTGTATTAGCATCAGTATCATCATAGACTGTGACTAGACTGCCCTCTAATGGCATTATCACGTCATTGCTCCTCTTAGCTGGAAGGAAGGATCACTGTGTATGAAAACCAATGTACACTTTATTGATATTTGCACCGTGACATTTTAAAGAGGATAGACATGGATGCTAAATGTGTATGAAAACAAATATACACTTTATTGTTGATATTTGCATTGTGGCATTTTAGAGAGGACCAACATACAGACAGACATGAAGGGTGGTAATATTATCATTCAAGATGGAGGGTCAGAGTCATAGGGGACACTGTGTGAACTGGGAGCTGTTGGGTGCAGTGTGCCTCTTACAGTATATCCATTGTACATTTATTAATATATATAATAACCCTTAGTGGTGATCACCACAAACCGGACTGCTTTTCTGCCCCTTCACCATTCAGTCAAGAGTATCCACTCAGTTTAGCTCTTCTCTGGACACAACACCCCCCCTCCACATCCCCACACACACACACACACACACACACACACACACACACACACTCATCTTCATCACTGCTAGCCAGCATGTCATCACTGCTAGCTCAACGCTTCTTCCAGGTGAACTTCTTGCGGGCTTTAGCTTGACCCGGCTTCTTCCTCTCTCGGACCCGAGGGTCAGGGGTCAGCAGGCCAGCTGCAAAGCACAGTGCAGTAGTTTATTATTTATCAACAAACACACACAGACACACAGATAACAACTAGTTTCATTAACTTCATCTACTACTACTGGATATCTTAAAGGAAAATACCGGAGTAAGTTGAAGCATAGCTCTGCTGAACGAGCCTTCGAACAGCAATATATTTCGCATGAAATAAAAGAATTTCAAACAGCATAGACCTAACGCAAACGCGAAATACTTAACATCGAGTCAATGTAACCTCAGATCTTACTTTCGGTTTCCTACAGTCAGGTCCCACTGATTCATTGTAAAGTGCCTGGTCGCTTCTGCGTTCGTGTTCGGTCTGTGCTGTACCAAATGATTTTGTAACTAGCGCATTTAGCAAGCTCTTTCAACAGGGCTATGCTTGAATTCCCTGCAGTACATTCCTTTAAAGCTATATCCGGCAAGTCTACTGTACATAATTCCTTGACTTCTAAATCATACAACTTTCTGGTCCCTCCCCCGTCTCTACTACCCTCCTAAACGGTCTCTCAAATCCCTCCCTCGCTGTAGCATGTTGTCAACGGCTTGCTCATAGCTGTGATTGACAGGCAGCTATGCCTCCCTCTGAAACTGATTGGTGGAAGGCTACAGGGAGCGCTGGATTTTGGCAACGACGATTACAGGGTTTAGATGGAGCTAGAGAACTCAGTTTTTTTCCTAAATGGCCTTTTTCATGTACTACTTCCGGAATAATGTGACAATTCTACGGAATTTGACTTCAAAAGAGTACAGATTGAAGCAAAGTTCAGACCACGATTTTAGACAGGAGTTCAAGGTTGGATTGTCGGCTTAGAAATCACAGGAAATCGCCTGGCCTTGTAGGTCAATCGGCAGAGAACAAGTTGTCAGGTGTGAACTACTCTCAGACACAATTCATGAAAATCTTGGCCTTATGGCATGTTGTCGGGGAATATCTAACATGCCATACAGTAGAAAATAAACCCCTTATGCACATCCTACAAATCTCCAATGTGAGGCATACATTGTAAAGCGCTCATAGTATAAAGTTAGTATAAAAGCGCTATATAAATGCACTCCATTTAGCATTTAAGTGTGTGTGAAGGCCCACTCTTACCTTGTCTCATGTGCTCCACTTTGCTTTCCGGTAAGAAGGTGAGGAGAGAGCGGGAGAGAGCCAACCGTAGCGCCCCCGCCTGGGCCGAGCGACCCCCACCGCTCACGCTTGCCTCCACATCGAAACGGGCCAACGTCTCCGCAAAATGCAGAGGGAACAGCAGCTGCTCTCTGGTGTGTGAGAGTGTGTGAGGGAGGGAGGGAGGGGAGGGGGGGGGGGTGGGGAGTGTAAGGAAAGAAATTAATAGAAAGACCATTAAAACCCAAAGCAATGCCAC
>JAODXP020000031.1:1707046-1709546 GCA_027497455.2 Sardinella longiceps
ATTCGTATTCGTTCATTTTGATTTGTTGCTTATATCTCTATGTCAACAAAAGATACTGTCATATATGCTTTACACTGATTTCGTACTGTATCTTGCACACGGATAGAGATAAACCTGAACAAACATGAACGTATTTCGCAATCAGGCTACATACAGTCTATATTTGACTGCATATAAACCGCATTGTGTATGAACGCTGGACAGTGTGTTATGTAATTAACAAAGTGCATATACTTCAGTGTAACAGCAGAAATAACTGTGCGCCTGATGTTAAGCTCAAGAATGGAAGTCCAGGGTTCTGCACTCCAGATCAGACTGTATAAGTCGCGGCTGATTATTCAATGACCTTACGGTAGATGAAGTTTTAGAAGCAAAATACTTACAGCACGGACCTGCCGTGAACAAAAAGTGATTGGGTGCCGAGCAGAAAAGGCCTTTAAAAATGGATAAACTATTCCTAATGTCCTGCCTTGAGTGTACTTCTTACACTTAAATAGCATGAATCATCCAATCAGAGTGTACATTTATTCCAGTTAAATTGAAAAACATTGAAAAACAAGATAGATGGATGTGTGGTGATACACATCATAACAAAATTCCCTGATATTTCCTGACTTTGCAAGCAAATTGACCAAATTCCCTGACTGGAACAGCCTTTATTGAAATTCCCTGATATTCCAGAAATTCCCGGACCCGTGGGAACCCTGCAAGTCATGGAGCTCACATCGTTATCAGAGATGTCCTCAACCAACAACTCCTCCAGTTCCTCCTTCTGAAGCCACCTGCTTCCCAGCAACGAGCTGCAAACACACACACACACACACGCCAAACAGAGTGTCATAAGAATCATCATACCCACGGCAAACAGAATGTCAGAAAACATTACAAACACACAAACTCACACACACACACACACACACACACACGACACGCACACCAAATACATTTCCATAAGGAAACCAAATAGTACTCCCGAGGTTAAGATGATGTGCATTCTCTCTAAAACACGCACAAACACACACACACACACACACACACACGCACACACACACAGACACACACACGCACACCCAGACACACACACACACACTTCAGAGAGGACCTGTACTCACATCTGCTTAGTGTCGAGAGTGAAGAGGCCTTTAGCTCTCAGTCGGTCCTGATGTTTCTCCACAGCCAGCACCTTCTCATAGACGTCCTGCAGACAGAACACACACACACACACACACACACACACACACACACACACACACACACACACACACACACACACACCAGGTCAGATTAGGTCAAAAGGGTCTTCTGATTGACTGCATGGCCAATACTGGGTTTATTTAATTGCAAAGAGGACAAATAAGGGCTATCCATCAGTCGCAGCATAGATTTTAACTAGAAACAGCAAATAAATATTAAAAAATCTGTAGTGATGTAATGCAGACCGTGTCTCATGTTTGCTCCCATTGTAACCTACAGTATTATGCTGCTCTATTTAAAGGCCAATTCAGACTGAAGATCCGCGACAAGATGAGACGGTTTTAGAGGGGAGTTACAGCTGTGTGAATCAATCGTCACAAGTTGTTGCAAGCAGTTGCCAGATTTACCGTGTCAAATCGCAGTTTCGGAGTTTTAGAACGTTGCAAATTTTTAGAACGTCGCAGCCCGTCTTGTCACGGATCAGTAAGTACACTTTATTCACCTTAACCCCAACCTTCATTTACGCCCAGGCCGACAGAGAGCCAGAGATTCCAGTGCATGTCTTTGCAGTGTGGACTTCTGATTCAGGGACCTTCAGAAATGCAAACTCTGGCCAACAATAGCTTAAGCCTGTCCTTGTGTCAATGAATATTGTTGTTGTCAGTGTGGACACTTTGATCCTTAGAGTCGCAGTTATCTTCATAGTTAAGTGTTCCTCGTCTGAACATCCCTCTAGACCCAAATGTGCTCCTGTCTTTTATTGCGCACTCCTTCTCTTTTTTCTTTCTTTCTACCTCCCTTCCCTTTCTTTGTCAATCTCTTTCCACACCCTCTCTCTTGCTCTTTAAGAACTGTTCCGTGTTTTATCACAATCCATCTGCTCTGCGCCTCTAGACAAACAAAAATAAAAATGAAAGAATTTGACATCAGTCAGAACAGCAAACAAAATACACACACACACAAACACACACACACACACACACACACACACACACACACACACACACACACACACACACACACACACACACACACACACACTACCATCCCCATTATAAAAGTAGATCTAATCTCTCCTACTCTCCCTGGTTCTGGGCAGGTTTAATTGTGTGCTGGGAAAAAGAAATTGAATTGGGGAACACTTAGGTCCCAGCATCACCAACGTGTCCCCCCACCACCCCAAACCCCTTTAAAGGGACACCAGGCAGGACAGCGTTTTTCTATCTCCGGAGCTCCACCTACAGTCGCCGAAATATTAGAAAAAATACAACTACATTGCACATTCTCAACAACCAATGTAAATTTA
>JAODXP020000031.1:1714546-1724546 GCA_027497455.2 Sardinella longiceps
CGCAACTTTAAGCATTTTGTATGGGATTCCAAAGTAAAGCTCGGCAGTGCTACAGCCATAGTGGAGGAGATTTTAGGTGGAGTGACATCAAGTCCTCCCCTATTAGAGTGTAATTATAAACTCACATGCATCAGCGAGTAGTACGACTGCTTTCCTGTGTAGAAGAGGAAGTGGAAGGGGCGGCCATCTTGCCCCCACTGGATTGCTGTGGAGATAAAAGAAAAAGAAAAAAGAAGAAAGAAATATGAAATATTAATATAAGATTTATGAAAATAAACAAATATTGCAAACATTACATTGTTATACATTACATGCAGTTATATGCACTTTTCCTTTAATTAAAAACAAATAGTAATTATTGGTGGGGCCTTTTGTAGAAACGACATGAAAGAACCATTATGAAACTGTATAAATTAGTACACATAACTGTATAAGCCTATCTATACAGGCTGGCTCAGACTACAGTACATGTAGTCAAGAATCAGGAAAGGAGGCCGCACTATGCATATACACCTTTTATTCACACAGACGCGTTTCGGCGTTCTGCCTTCCTCAGTGTGAACAATGGATTGGTGTGTTAAAGTTTGCATGCAAGCTTACAGCCACAGATGGCTACAAAAATAAAAACCCTGCACACTTACCCGCCTGTCTGGGAAACACTTCATCTGGATGCTGCAAAAGAATTGTGGGGGAATTGTGTGCATTTTAGAGAATATGAACAATTTGGTAAAAAGTAGAAAACTCTTACTTAGAGGGATATTGGGTGAAAATTGAAATCCGTACCTTCATAATTGGTCTTGCTTTTTTTTCAAACAAGCCGGACGGAAACAGATATTTGATGCATCTCTGTGGACAAGAGAGAGGTCTTCACTGTAGTTAACATTGTTTTTTATCAAATAGACGGTCATTCAACAACAACATATGGAATAATATATCATGGTCAATTTTTTTGCCATATCATCTAGCCCTACTAAACAGTACTGTTTTAGGCCAGATTGACATTTCAGAACTTTACATTTCAGAACTCTACAATCAGGGTTAGCCAATGACAGAACTGTACTGTACATAAAAACAAAATAAGGCCAACAGAAAGTCAGTCTCCTCCAGTGTGGTCAGAGACTAGCCTACAACAGCAAGAGGCTGAGAGTCGAGACATGCCTAGAAAGAAGGAACACTGGCAGCTAAAGTCAACACCTGTTCCAACCTGGGGCGCAATATGGCAGTGTTCCCTAAGGGAGGGTAAACCTCACGCTGTCCACAAATCTCCACTCTGTCTAAACTTAAGAAACAACAAACACCACAGGCCTACAGTATAAAGGACAGAACTGAACTAACTACAATGCATTATGCAAGAGCAACACAACTTATAGCCAAATCAGAATAAAGATTTTATGACGAGACAATACATTACGAGTTTTGAGTCAAACTTTTCATGTCGTAGCAAGCAGCCATCGCTAAAACTTGCAACATGTCAAATCTCAGTTTCAAATAGTTTTTTTCTCACAAGTTTTGTGATCTGATCACTTAATCAGGGCAGGGTTTTGGTTCATGGCGGTGGAGAGAATGTGTATTACCACCTTTAATGAGGCAGAAGTGTCTGTGCTACTTCAGTCATAAGGAATGTGCTTAAAGTCACAAAATGTAATTTTGTGTTTTTCGACTTTTGCAGTTTGTCTCGTGGCCAATCTTTGATGTGTAGTGCCCTATACACACCATTGTCAGTATCAGTGGCCCTAACTCAAACCGAGAACTCAGAGCACTCCCTTATAGGAATCATCCAGAGTGAATCAGTAGTAGGCCTGCCGTTTCACCTTGTGATTAGGTTACGTTTTGCTATGCCCGTTTCTGTTACCATTAGTTGTCGTTTTGCCATCTCGGCCTGCGCTGCACAAAATTCAGTTATTCACACAGCTATTGACGGACTTAGCCAGGTGAAACAACAGGGCTACTGATTGTTTCACTATGGATAATTCTTTTAAACATATCAATTAAGGAGTTTTTTTTCCCCTTTAGAACGACATGCCACTCAAAGTACCAAGATGGCTTTGGGGAAATCTGGTAGGCCAAATATTCAGCAGAAGATTTGTTACAGTCTTCTCCAGGACCTTGGATGAGAGAACATATTTAACACACCTTCATCTAAGGAGCCATTTAAAAACAAAACAAAAAAAAAAAATGATTAAAATGATTAAAAATCGAGAATGTGCGAGAAAGTAGAAGGCCCCCTAATCTGTGCCCATTGTCAGAGCCCATTTTCTACCAGCCTTCCAAGGTCCAGCTGGCATCTGGTGCGTGCCCAGTGAATGTCACAATAGCTTGGACATGCCCTGCGCTCATAGCTCCATTCATTAGACCTGAGAGAGACCTGGGAATTAGCTGATGACGTTTGGCAAATTGAACCATCAGCGAGGAGAATCAATTAGCACACATGATGGTCGTGTGCCAGCCCAGAGCCAAAGCAGAAGCGCTGCAGACAGACATACTGTAGCTACAATGCCACTGACAGCAAACAAACACAACCTTCATCGTACCAGGCAGCACACACACACACACACACACACACAGTGACGAAAATTAAGTATTTGAATACATACTAATGTTGACTAAAGGATCACACTGACAGCAAACAATACCTGGCAATACACACACACACACACACACACACGCACGCACACACACACACACACACACACACACACACACACACACACACACACACACACACACACAGTGAGGGAAATAAGTATTTGAACACATGTTGACTGACACTAACTAACACTAACTAAACAACTTTTGAAAATGCATTTTTAATGTCTTAATTTAAAAGATGTCGAAAAGAACAAACTAATTTGTTGTGGTAAAAGAATAATGCATTGTAATAAATAAATGTTCTTATTATTCCTTAGAATATATGCTCAATTTTTATTTAAACAGCTGTGTTAAACTCCCATTGAGGTGAGCAGATTTTGGCAGATTCTTATTTTTAAAGTCCAGCTATTTCATGAATCTAGGACACAATGCATCCTGAATAAAAATAATTTTTGTTTCCAAATTTGGAGCTGTGATGTGATTCTTTTAAAACAAGGTTATAGCAGCAACCAAGATGGTGCATAGGTCAGAATGGAAGGGAAATGGATTGACAAGGGATTTTATTTCACTGAGTTTCTGTATACTGATTTTCAGCACAAATAGTAGGTGGCAGTACCATCAGCACTATTTGGGCTCTTATTGCACACAAATACTAAACTTTTTCATATGGGAGGAATTACACAGCAAACTACACTTCATTCTGCTTAAACAAAAGATACATCACTGTCTCTGGCGTCCTCTAGTGGCCATTGTCCAAACAACAGACAGCATACAGCACATTTCTCCATCATGGCAGAGAATGCCACTTCACTAAGCAATTAGAAGTTATAATCCTCTGGGGAATTAGCAGAACATATTCAGGAATATTAGTGGAAGCATTCTAATTTTATTATTTTATGTCCAGAAAACATGAAAAGCCAATGTGGACTCACTGACCACTCAAGTAGCCGACCAACAGAATCACACAGGATTAACTAAAAGTACTCCGAAGCACAGGCCAGCGTAAACGTAGCTCATCACTGAAAACCAAACTTAAGAGGCTCGCCACAAACCATAACCATTGAACTGAACAAGTATATTACAAGTGGTAGCCTACTTATTCATGCCCCTGCTTGTCTAGTTTTATTTAATAGCCTCTTAACCTCTATCCTGTTAGATTTAGGCTACCTTTACTACAGCTTCAGAAGGAGAGGGAAGCAAAATCGCATCACCCACACTTAAATGTGTGCTTTGTTTTTAACACATGGATGACAATTATTCATATTCACATACATACACATACATTAACAAGCCTACACCACACTTGGAGGGACAGAACAAAATTCCTCATGGGCCAGACTCTGCCAAATGATTGAATGGCTCTGATTTACAAATTTATGCTTGACATTCATTCACACTCACACACCGGTGGCTGAGGTTGCCATGAAAGGCACCAACCTGATCAACAGCAGCAGGATGAGTGTCTTGCTCAGGGACACTTTGATTAGAGTTGGGGCTCAAACCTTACCTCACTCACGTCAGATCATGCGCTACGTAACTTTCGTAAGGCACTTCCGCGTAACGATCTGATGTTGAGCCCATCAGAGCGATTTCAAGCCATTGTTCTCTAGCGCAGACCAATCCTGGCCGCTGGCTGCTGTAGAGGTGTGACGTCAGCGAAGACAGCAACTGTTTTGAATCCAACCAATCCAACTGACGTAACGGCGTCTTCGTTTGGTTTCGATGTGGTTGGACCTGCAGTGTACTGCCAATGCAATTGATGCGCCAAGCCGTTTGCCCAGTTAGATTCAAGCAGTTCTGGCTCCTGAAATGAGTCGTCATTGCTGAATATCAGATGAACGCGTGTAGCGCTACATCTGACGTGAGTGAGGTAAGCTCAAACCTGCAACCCTCTAGTTGCCGAATAGCGCCTCTATCTTCTCTAATTGTAACTCTGTTCATATGAGACTTATGAGACCACTGATGCACAGTGGAACTGAATGTTTTGTGGTGGCTCAATGCTACGAAACTGACAGAAATAAAGGTAATTGACAAGAGGTTGATCTAATAAACCAACCCCTAAACAACCCTTGGCCAATACTTACGTCGATGTCTTCTTGTGTAAACGTCTCAGGGTCCTCCCCCATCATATTGGCAAGATGGCGTTTGCCAATTTTGAATTCTTCCACCTGCTTCTTGATAAACTCCTCTGAGAACTTCTCTGGTCCGGCAGCAGCAAGGTTCTTCCGCATAAGACAACAGCTTGTACATATCTGTCTGCTGACAAGCTGATTGGGGGAAAAAAAATAGCTGTTATTAAACAATTTCCCATGTTATCTTCTAAACTAATGGAATGGATCAGTATATGGAACTGCATGTGGAGATAGCCTAAGATTAGATGATCACACTCAAATTCACACAAGACATAAATTTGACAAATGTGTAGGCCTCACTGACGTGAACTGCTTGTGGTTTAACATTAATCTCACTCACGTCAGATGATTCTTTACCCTGCAAGCATTTGAGTGCATCATTTGACTTGAGTGAGGTTAGTTTAACATAACTTACCCAATCACATGAAAATAATACTAGGCCTAAACCACATACCAAGAGTTCAGCTAATCTCAACCGTGTGTAATACAGGACAACAGTGCAATGGTTTTGAGAAATGTGCATCTTTTGGTTACATGTTTAGGCACATGAAAACTAACCTAAAATGCAACAACAAATGCACATAACGTTAAATAGCATTAATAGCATTAGAGCCAAAAACGTTTCTTTTACAATGAACCGATCTTTCACACTGCTTAACGTTAACTTTCATGGCACCAGACAATGTCTCAACAACGATCAAGTTTCACTAACGTTACGTTGTGTTCATGCATGGGCTATAAAGCGTGCAACATAAATAGCCTATGCTATATCCAAATTGGTAAAGCATAGGCTGTGGGCTTAACCAGAGACACATAGCATAATAAACACGCAAAATGTCGTTTAACGTTAACATGTCTGAAATGTCACCCAGTGCATCCAAACATGCCAGTCTTCATGTTAACGTTACATCACTTACACAACGTTTCAGTGGGCTAACAGTTTGCAAATAGTCTCTCGGACAAAGCTGGCGCAAATATTTGCAAGGTCGTTTAAATTACAAGTTTAAACCCATTCGACAGGTAATTTTTCAGTGTTTGACAAGCGCGACAACCGTCTGTCACAGTAACGTTACGCTAACCAAGGACATTCTGTGACATTAAACCATGTGGGTAACCGCAGCTTTAGCAGCAATGTTAACATTATCAATGAATGAATGGTACATCCGAACCCATTTGGATTTACCTGCCGTCCGACTGTTTGTGATACAATATGCGATCCTCCAAATTTATTTCCATATCTTAGCAGAAGAGCACCCACGACTGTACCTCTGGAGGCAGCCATGTTTGCTAAGACGCAAACGTAAACCCGGATGTTGTGTGACGCAATTTCCTTTTCTAAATTCTCCTCCAAATTCCACACTGGTCCTACAGTGGTGAGTAGTGTGTTGATATGTGTCGATATAAGTGGGGTTTCTTTGCTTTTCTTAAAATATAAATATCCTTTGAGATCAGTACATTCACTGGTGCATTATTCACAGATTGACAAATTAAGTGTCATCTAAACTGCAGGCAACATGGCATGCAAGGCCCTGATAACACCTGCAGGGTGGCTGTATGTATGAGTGTATGAAAAATGGATGCACAGGGGTCTCCAGAAGGGAGCTCAGGAACTACCAGTAGACCTAGGCCTAGTTTAGTTCGCCACTTACATAAGAGCTCTCCAAAAAGTAAAAGGAAATGTAAACAAATCTCACAACATTGTCACAAAAAGTAGAAAAGTAGCATATCAAACTCAATCATTACGTCTAGTACAAAATCATCTTTTACAAGTACTTTCTGGTACTATCAACAATTTTATTGTTCTTTGAGAGTTTAAGTTGCTCGTGCATAGCATATCTGATTTTTATGGAAAATAAAGATGTCACAATTTTAAATGACACTTAATTTCAGAAGAGTTCGGCTGTTTGTAGTGCGCTGTAAAAACTATTTATAAAAGCACATATGCTGCACTTTCTTTTGCAATTTTGTGTTATACCATAATTAAAAGCTTGACCACTGATGTGGCCCTCCAATCAGATGTTGTTGTAAGTGAGTTTTAGGCACTTATTGCAGGGCACCAAAGGGTTTTAGTTTAGAACATGTTCATAGCCCTATATTATAGCGACATTCCAAAGTAGGCTACCCATAGGCCTGTTGTTCGAAGCCACTGTGTGATGTTGGCATAGGAAAAAGAAGAAAAACAGAAGGAAGAACTAACCGACAGCAACACTAACTGAATGTGGCACTGGGAAATTAAACTTAAAAGTGACTTTCTGTGACCATATGTATGTCACAGTTCTTCTGTGACAGAAACGGCCCTTGTACAGTATGGACACTGCAAATCTGCGAGTAAAAGGCTATATCCTCGGTAGTAGGGCTGAAAGTGATGCCACGACATTGGCTTGCTTGCGAGTAAGTCAGTGGCTTGCTCACAGCTGTGAACAACAGGCAGCTATCGCTCCTTCTGAACCTGATTGGTGAAAGGCTACAGGGAGCGCTGGATTTTTGCAAACACGATTACAGGGTTTTTTTTTTTACTAAATATACTTTTTCATGTACTACTTCCAGAATAACGTGACAATTCTACGAAATTTGACTTTAAAAGAGTTGCCTAATACAGTGTAAGATCAGTTACTGGGCCTGATCAGGATCTGTTACTAGGCCAGAGCTCCTCCACCTGGGGTGGAGTGGATGTGGTTTATGGGGATCCGGAGTGGTTTGGTCATTGCTGTTGCAGTGGTTGACAACAGATGTGCTATTAAACTGCACCTTTTGTACTAAGCTGCCCTAGTCCTTTCCCGGTTGCATACTGTAGTGGTTGCCATGGCTCTCTCTGACGGGTATGGGTTGCTATTAGTCCTCACATTCTGTAAGCTGCCCTTGTTCCTTACCAGTTGCGTACGTACGATAGTGGTTGCCATGGCAGTCTCTGACTAGTATGGGTATGGGATTCTATTAGTCCTCACGTTCTGTAAGCTGCCCTTGTTCCTTACCAGTTGCGTACGTACGATAGTGGTTGCCATGGCTGTCTCTGACTAGTATGGGATGTTGAAACTGAAAGCCACTTGTGGTGTACAGCTGTACAGTAGGCACACTTGTCTCGTGGCCTCTCCCATTAAGGGCGGCCATGACTGGAGTAAACATGGATCAATGCCCAGCCAGCCAGCCAGCCCAGCCAGCCCACCATCCCACCATCCTCTGGCTCTGATAGAGCTGGAACAGGAATCTCTCAGCGTATTATTAATCAACGTGAGAGAGCGCAGACCCTCCGGCCCGTGCCAGTCGATGAGTTTCCCCCGGTAAATTCGCCCTGCAGGAATGCGGTCGTCAGCGGAATGATAAACTGCGTGTGTTCGCCCCTTGTTTTTTAGCCACTGGCACGGCACGCTCCCTGCTCGCTCGCGAAAGAAAAATAGTTTGGACCCGTGCTCTCTAATTCACAGTAGGGGGGCGAGGGGACCCCCATAAATCACACCTCTGCCCCCGACGCCTGTAACCCCCTGACAGCAGCAGAGCCTCTCCAGTCCAGCCGACCCCCAGAGACTTCTGGGAGGAACGTCTGTTTCTCTTTCCCCTCGTGTAAACTATATGAAATATGACACCCATAAAGTAATTACACATTTAAAACAGACATTCAATGTGGGTGCTGTCTTTTAAATATGCTGGGTATATAAATACATCTATAGTCTGAGACTGTGTGAGTATAAGTGTGCTTATGAATGTGCTATAAATGTACTTTAATATGTTATGACAACTTAAATAGGCTATAATAAATTAGCTAACTTTCCTATAAAATATTACACAAGGGACATATAAAGCTTATGAATGTCATATTTCATTGATTTGCTGTGAAAAAAGACAGCAGTGTATTGATGCATCTTCTAGGCCTAAAAAGCACATAAGGATTTCAGTAATGTTTGGAACATGAACAATTTTCATATTATATCAGATGTTTTAGTCAATTAGACCTATATAGTAGGCTATATCAAATATTTTACCAAACCAGAACACAACTCTATTTCTGTTCATAAAGGCTTGTCACTGCACAATTATAAGCCATTCTTTCAGTCACCTAATTCCATTAAATAACCAGGCAATAACAATGGCCTTTTGGGAATTGGTGTTTACATCTTGTTCCTATGATTGGTCATAGGCTATCCCAGAACCTCCCTATGACTTTGGGCTATCCTATTGCGTGCAGAAGTAGTTTGAAAGACAACTGCCTCGTTCCGCCCACGATTGAGTTCGGTCTATCTATAGATACCAGATTTTAATGTTATAGGATGGCTTGCCAGGCTAAAAATATGGTGCAATGCATCTCTTCTTGTTCTATACAAGGCTAATGATTTTTGAACACTGTCCCTGTTAAACAATAAATTAACTAAACTAAACTACTGAAATAAATTAAAGTTGTATTCATTGTATCCAAAAAAAACAGGAGAGGAAAAAGTACTGCCAAAGAGAAACAAAAAACACAATTCATCAAAGAGCGAGTAAGCAAAGTATTGATTTATAGAATTCTGGAACAGGCATCTCTGCAGACGCTTGAGGGAAGTGCTGATGACGTCTGCCATGGAGAGAGAGAGAGAAAAAAAAGAGAAAAAATAGTGAGAGAACAGAATCCACTCCTCTATGACTTATGAAGCTGACTGTGTGTGTGTGTGTGTGTGTGTGTGTGTGTGTGTGTGTGTGTGTGTGTGTGTGTCTTTGTCATGGGTGCCAACGCTTAGCTTGTGCCCCCAGGCCATACCTCCATTCGTCCATGCACACACACACACACACACACACACCACCTTCATTCCTGCGCTGTGCCCACATGTGTGTGTGTGTGTGTGTGTGTGTGTGTGTGTGTGTGTGTGAGTGAGTGAGTGAGTGAGTGAGTGTACCTCAAGCTAACAGTGATTGGCTCCTTATCAGTAGGGCGTTGAGGCAGTGATTGGAAAAGGCTGCTAGGGGGCATGGCAAGCCCCTCATGTTGTCTGTGCTTTCAGCCCTAGTCCTGCCTCAAATACACAAGCACACACACACACACACACACACACACACAGACACACATGCATATAAACACAAAACCAAACTTCAAAAGCACCTGTTTCAAATCATAGGCACATACGAAATGTAAATGTGAAAAATAAATAAATGTGATTTGCAAACCTGATGTACTGTAGTATACCACAGATAAATAAATAATAAATACAGGCCAACACAAATAGAGATTATTGGTATTTGTTCATCTTAGTATTTCACATTCGATCTGAATTTACATACAGCTTGGCTGAATTACTGTAATAACTCAAGTA
>JAODXP020000031.1:1734546-1747046 GCA_027497455.2 Sardinella longiceps
AAACGGGCTGTGTGACTAATGGCGTGGTGTCGGTAGGCCTACATTGATTAAAAAAGTTTTTTGATCAGTTGTGCTTTATATAGGCTATTTGTCAAATGAATGTAGTTGTTGAAAATTGACAAGAATTAATACTTAGGTGTCAGTTGCTTTAGTTTAGATTTTATGTTGTCGCTTACATGTCGTGTTTGTTCTTGAAAACGAGGGAAAATAGATAACAAGAATAGTCTTGTAGGTTATTATTATTATTATTATTATTATTATCATTATTATTATTATTATTATTATGTTAATGTCTTGATGTGTTGATGTTGAGCTTGTAGCCTGTTCATTGGTGGACTACTTATAAAATGGAGCGGCGATAGGTTTACAAAAGTTTAGAATAATATGGAAATAAGCTTAAACAAAAAGAGGAAGAAAATAAAAGAAACATAGCAAACTTCGTTTTTTTTAAAAAAAAGAAAAGAAAAAAAAATGAACAAATTGTGTGAATGACTGTCATTTATACTAGTGAATAGGCCTACTACAACCTTACCTTGCGATTGTACAGGGAGTGAACTTAACAACTAATCCCTGTGAATGACATCTGCGATTCCCAGATAAGGCATCAAGCTGCTGACGGCCGTGGACTTGCGATTTCACAGGTCTGCAGCCTTTAGTTACAACAAATCGGTTTGAAATGACCGCAACTGTATTATCTTAAATATATTCTTTATTTTATTTTATTTTATTTTTTTATTGAGGATACAGCTTATTCATTTACGTTGGACCCATTTGCGTAACCTTCTCCACATGACAAAAAAGCGTCATTGGTGCGTTATCAATATGGCAAATAAAACGAAAGTAGGCCTATGGACTTTTTCCTTTTTATGCAGTTATTAAATAAGGTCTATGGCGCAACATGTTACGGTGACTTTGTTGCCTTACTTTCTCTATTCCTTTAGTTTACTGTTCACTGTATATGTGGCTGAAACGCGTTCCTAACTTGCATTAATATAAATTGCTCTAAACTTCTGGCAAGATAATATATCACATATGGCGCTCTTCAGCGCTGCAGATTTTTTTCCGTGCCGTTGATTGACCTACGACTTGCCACTCTGCTGAGGATAAGAGGTTGAGGGTTAGTCCTTAGCATATGTTTATGTTGTTCAGTTATGTAATATGCGGCATTTCAAGACTTTTTTGTCATATTGAAATATTGAAAGTGGTACTTTAGCTTATACCTTGGAGTTATCAAAATGATTAAGGTGTTGCCAAAAGGTGTACTAGGTCCATAGTCACCCCTTGGTTGTTCATGCTGTTCAAGCCAGCTTATGACGACCTATACACAGGCCCCTGCTTGAAACACCCTACATGCATATTTGATCAAGCCCGTCTTGTCCGTGAATACGTCTCAGGGCATCAGACGGAGAGAATGGGTAGCCCATGAGCTCACGCTCTCTTCCTGCACTGTGTCTGACTAAAACACCCCACTGATAGGATGGTGTCACTAGGCCCCCGCTTCATGATTAATAATATATCACGTTCAACGCATTATCACAAAGTGCTTCAGTTCAGAATAAGGCCTCGCTCCAACACTTAAGGTTTAAAAGTTGTGCACAAAGTCAGATTTTTAGTTGTTTGTATCCAACAGCCAAGTCGAAAACAAAGGATGAACTTTCACATTTTATTCATAAACGCCCAGACTTTGCAGACTATTCCAAAAATCGTTCAAGAGGAGTTTACTGGCAGTGCTGCGTGCGTTCAACAGTTGATGTAAATGTAAAGATATCCTTCCAATTGAAGTAAGGGCCATAAGCGTCGAGAGAGTGACTGATAGGTGCTCCGACGTCAAAGCAGAAGGGAGCACGTGCTCCTGCATAATGATAACGTCTAAGGAAAGCCAGATCTGAAATGGGATATGTTAGACACCTCTGCGTGTAGGCTACATGAAACAGCGCTTACACCGACCTCTCATGAGCTTCCCGGGTTCAGAGGCTGCAAATGTGGCCTAAATGTGTTTGGTTATGATTACTAGCATCAATAATATAATTCAGGCTATATTAACAGCTTTTATCTATAGTCTATGTTTATTGTTGTCATTGCTATGTTGTTGTTTTATTAAAGTATTGTTTAATAATGCGACCACGATCATAATAATAATAATAATAATAATAATAATAATAAAACAATGCAAAGTTTGTATAAATAGATTGCGTCTTTATTCCGTAACATAATATCCGCTTATTTTCACTTATTTATAGGCCTATTTTAAGATGTGTGATTTCTGTAAATATATTGGTTGATCAATATAGGCTATTCTGTAAATAATTTGGTTCACTAACAGACTATGGCAATGCACATATAGTTCTACAATATAATTAAGATTAAGTCAAATACGTGCTTATTGTCAGAGATTGCTGAAATGCGGTTGTGAACTTTTTTTTGTCAGGTTCACAGTCATTGGCCTTGTGTGGCACACTGAACTCTGAGAATTTGGTGTGAAGGCACGCCTAAATCAGTTGAATAAGGATAGGCTATTAAGACACCCAGGGACTTCATAGCCTGACTGGGTAGTTTGGTGGTCATTTTGTAAACATACAACAGCCTTGAACAAAAGATCATGGAATACTTGAACTCACCGATGAATAAGCTTTACTACTTTAACTTAGAAAATCATACAGCAATGCGTACTCGTGTGATCCCATAAATCTATGTGCTCTCCAAATTGCATTCCTCCTGTATCGTCACCTCATCTCAAAGAATAATGTAGAGCATATGCACGAGCACATTTAATTGTGCACGGTAAATGTCCTTTTCCCTCATGATGCCTTAAACATAGGTCTAGTAGACTATGCCACTGTGTGTTAGGCTTGCAGTACGACAGGTTTGGTGTGGTGAGCAAACTATCCATGTTTTAGACATTGTATATGAATTATATTTCATTTACCATCACAGGCCATTCGTTGGGTAGCCTATAGACTTGCAGTTTTAATTGGGCCTCTGTTTTGGCATCAAGGGTCGTAAAGAATGTGACGAGACTAAATAAATCTAGTAGACTACACTATCACTTAATCTTCAATTGTTATAGATAATTTATACATAATCAAATACAAGGTCAAGTCACATTTAAAAAAATCTCTTGGATTGGTACTGGAGGCTCAAATATTAGTTTTGGACCTTATGCGTAAAACAAGTTCGCCAAACCTTTGTTACGCACCCAGTGAAAAATTTTTTTTAGGGGAAATTAGGAACATTTATTTTCTCACTGGTGTGATCTTGAACACGTGGAGACTAAGTTCACTTGACTTAAAAAAAATACATAGCCTATGATAATTTTCTGAATTTTGTGTTATTATTAGAGATAAAATAGTTGTTGATAATCAAGTACTTGCAGGTGCACACATCTCCCCAAAAGGTCCAGGAGAAAATGGATATTTCTATCCTTCGCCGTTTTAATTACTGAAGATGGCATATAGTTGGGTGATTTTTGTGTTTTGAATTATCCAAAATTCACCTAGTGTGTCTGACTGGCTCTTTTAGTGATGGGACAAAGGAGAGTGACGCACACTTCAATAGCATTGATTGAACACAGTTGCTTAGCAACTAGTGTATGGTAAATCATCCGCGAAATTTAAATCTTTTGCTAGGGATTTTGCTGAATAGTCACCAAAAGAAAAGTTTAAGCACAGTTTCCTCACACAACAAAATCTATTTTTTAAAAACGCTGGCAGACACCTTTCCAACATCACATGGTATTTTTTTGAAAAATAAAATGGTAAAACATGTAAGCCTATTTGATAGGCGAAGTGATTTGAAACGAGATGCGCAAATCTGCTCCCCAAAACAGCATAGCCCTAGAAACGCGCCCTTTTATCAAATATGACTGTGCCTTATTTACTTATTTTGCTAATCTACTACGGGCCATAGTCAGTGTCGTCTATGGAAGATTTATTGGTCATGGGCGGGATTATCCCTGCATAGGCTTTGCCAAGCGCCTATCCTTGTGCAGGGACATGCAGTCTAAGTAGCCTACTGTGCAGGCCTATGAGAAAGCAATAGTGAGAGAGGCCTATAGGTGAAAGGGCGATGCAACTGAGACCAGAGAGAGCGTCTGTGGAGAGAAAGAGGACCCTATCAAGACGACAGACATGTCTTCTAAAATGGGCAGCGTTGTAGGCTAGACTTGCCTTTTTCGCCAACCCAGTAGAAAGGCCCAACAGTGATTTCACTATGGTCTTCACAGTGGCCTTGACATCACATCCTGTGCCTAACAAGCTACGCAGTCCCCTGAGACATTCGGTCCAGTCACTTCAGGTAAACCAAACCTCTCTTTGACACCAACAGTGGCAAAAATAATAATACACAATTTACTGGAATGGACGAGGATCTGGGCCTAGACGTCTAGGTCAAGCCGCCATAATAAAAGATAAAAATAATAACATAGTAAGCTGAGCATTTAGCCTGTAGTCTACCCTAGGGTACCACATTATCAATAAAAACACATACATAATAAAAACCAACAAAAGTTAAAAATGCGTGGCCTGCTATCTTTACACATTTACACTTGTGTAAAGATATGACGATTTTTAACTTGTGCAAAATATGCGTGCACAATGTGCATAATATATATGCATGTCTGTAATAGGCCTATGCAGGCCTGCACTACAAAAGAAATATATATCCAAGAGAATTTAGGTAACAGCATCATAGTAATGATCTCTCACGTCAATGTTAATGTTGATTTGCAACTGTTTCAGTAAAACAGGAGAAGGCGAAATATCTAGCCCTCGCCCGTGCATAGCAAAGTAAAACGCGGGGCGGTAAACAAGGCAGTCTATTTAATTTGCTATTAAATTATTTCGGGATTGTAACCTGCAAATATCGTAGTGTTGGTCTCCTAATGCAAAACACAATCACAATGTATTAATTCTAACAAATTTATTGGTCTCAATCATCTTTTATGGAATCACTACTGAAATTAAATTACAATCAAATCATCACATCAAAATATACCCTTATCACCTAACCACTGTCAATGTCAGCTCGAGTTGATTTGTGCTCCTTTAAAACTGATAATACAAAATTAAACAAAAATAGGACAGACATCGAAAACGGATAAGGAAAAAAACATATTACACAAGTTTTGGGGAAAAATAAATTACTGTTTGGAATAGTTAATATGTATCCCGAATAAAATATTAAAACAACTCATTCTGATGAAAAATATAACGTAAATAATTCAGATCAGCATCTGATCTAATGAATCTATATTGCCGGCTTTACAGTCTTGTTTATTAAAACCTACCAAAGAATACTGCGTGGAAATGGCAGCATTATCATGGATACGTCCTCAGCACCCATACAGTCACACTTGGGCTTGGCAACGGCTGTTCGCGGAGGACAATGTCAAATAAGTGCAGGAGTAGAGGAGTAAGTCTTTTCAAATGTCTTTCTTTTGCTCTTAATCCTTTAAAAGTTTCAGTTCGTGAAAGAAAAAGAGCAGTTTAAAAAGGGTCTTGACATGAAATGTGTAGGTGGTGGTATGTGTTTATGTTAGGGTAGCTCTTGTCTGGTGGATAGCCGGGCCTGAGTTATCCCACCCATTTATTCAGAAGAAAAACCAAAGGCGTTTCCTGCAAAAAAGGTTGATCGGAAGCTTCATGGATGCTACTCTTCTTCACTGTGTTGATGATCCATGTTTCCTCTTTGTTTGAGCTTGAGTTAAAAAGTCCCATTTCTTAATATACAATTGACTGCTTCCCTTGTTTTCGTACATGACAATAGGGGAAAACGTAGGGGTATATCTTTTGGTCATTTTAAAAATGCTTGTTTCTTTCCTTGGTGATGTCAATGCGCCAAAATTACCTGATGGAACGAACTTGTAGTTGTCACCCTCTGGTCGCTTGGTTCACTCGGCCCAGTTAAACTTGCATCTTTTAAGTAATCTACTAAAAATTGTCCCTGAAAGAAAGAGCAGAAGAACCTTTTAGGTTAAGACATTTTGGGGCCTGGAAGAAAGTTAGCGGTGCGTTTTGGGGGTTGGGTTGGGAGGGATTTTTTTTCTCTGGAGAAAAATATACAACACATCTGCAGTCTTATTCACATTTCCATCACAATCACAGTATCAAAAATCTTTTTTTGCTATCTTGATGATAGTCTGTGTTTTTAGCAGATTATTTTATATATAAAATATTTTAGTCTTGTATGACGTTCTATGTTTCACTGAACATTCTTTTGCAGTCCATGGAGGGGGGCGGTGTATCTGCACTCACATTGCCGACTTGAGAGTACACATCCTCCGGCGTCTGTGGCACTCCAGGCGGCGTCATCCGCTTCTCTTTCTGCCTCCGATTGCAAAACCACACGCGTACCACTTCTTTCTCCAGCTGCAGGTTGTCCGCCAACGATGTGATTTCTTGTGCCGACGGTTTGGGACATTTTAAGAAATGGCTTTCCAACGCCCCTTTGACGCTAACTTCGATAGAAGTGCGCTTCTTGCGCTTTCGCCCTTGCGCTGCTATCTTGTCGATGCTGGTGGGGCTCCCGGTGGAGGAGTCGGCCTCCTCCAGCCATTTGTTTAACAATGGCTTGAGTTTGCACATGTTCTTGAAGCTGAGTTGGAGAGCTTCAAACCTACAGATAGTGGTCTGTGAAAAGACGTTCCCGTACAGAGTACCCAACGCTAAGCCGACATCAGCTTGCGTGAAGCCTAGTTTGATCCGGCGCTGTTTAAATTGCTTTGCGAAGTGTTCCAAATCATCTGAAGTCGGCGTGTCCTCATCGGAGTGAGGGTCGTGACTGTTGACGCCGTGATGCTGCTGCTGATGGTGCTGGTGTTGGTGGTGGTGGTGATGGTGGTGGTGATTGCCATGATCAAGGTCCGGGGTGTCACCTCGTACTAAACCGGGGTGAACCAAGCTTTGGCTCCCGGGTGGACTGAGCATTCCGTTCACGGTGAAGCCACCGGGCTGTGAGTAAATGAGCGACTGCTGCTGCTGTTGTCCCCCGGATATCGAGTTGATGTGTGCCGCGGTTGTGGTGCCCCAAGCCCCACCATGAGTCTGATGCGGACCAAGATGAGGAGGCCTATGGTGCAGCGCATTGCCTGTGTGTAGATCGTCTCTGCCAGAATTGTTTTTCACGTCCTGTTGTTGAGGGCTGCCCGTCATCCCAACGGGACTAGACGACCACGGAGACCCGGCTTCAGCGGCTGCCACGGCGGCAGCAGCAGCGGCGGCGGCGGCGTGAGGCAGAGATGTCACCCACTGATGGGCATGGCTCAGCATATGCCCCCCGTTGCTTGCTGCCATCGCGCCCTGCATGAAGTCACTTTGTACCATCTTCACTGTCGAGTCTCCTCTGTAGCCACCAGACACCGATGTAACGGCGGCACTGCCTGGTTGCATGCCACCACCTCCGGAATCGGAATGCACGATTGAGCCAGACGATAAAATACTGCTACTGGGAAGGTAGGGATTGGAAGCCGCCGTGGCCATTCCGTTAACCCTTATGAATATGTTTGATGAATACCCCCTCCCTTTCTCAAAAACTTTTTTAAAGCGGGCAAATTGTGTCTCATGAATTATTCAAATTGAAAAGTCCAAGCAGTGTTTTCACGTATATCATGAACTTGTTTAGTCAAAGCCCAAAAGCGACTGCGAACGGTAGAAAGGCTATAAAAATCCGCGTACAATTCTTGAGCGAATACATAGATTTCAGAGTAAAGGTAAATCCAGTTTATTAAGTCTTTTTTGAGCCCTTTGATGTCATGTAGAGTCCTTACGTGTTGTCTGGCTTTTGTAAGTAAAAAAGTTGAAGAGCAAGGAAAAAAAAACTTTCCCCCAAAACTTCTAGTGGTCAACGATATTTAGTCTTGAAAATCTTAAAGTCCAAACGTAGGCTATGCTCCGTCTGCGAGTGAAAAAATATACAAAGATTCCTTAGTTCTATTGTATTATAGCCACTGAGATTTCGTCCTTCGCGCTTTTATTCTTTTCTTTCTGTGTTTCTTTTTAGCGCTGTAGAGTCTCTCTCTTTGTTCTGTTTTGATGTGTATAAACCTGCCAAACCGCTCCAGTTGAAGTACAATCCACTATTACAGTGCGCACCAATGATCGCGACTCTCTCATTCGCTTGCTCTCTCTCTCTCTCTCTTTCCCCCTCTCTCTCTTTCTCTCTCTCTCTCTGACAGCTCCGTCCCTCCCTCTGAGCTCGAGGACACACGAATGTTTACCCTGTGCCAAGCGTGCGCACATCGTCCACGTCTTTCCCACAAATACGAGGAAGTAGAGTACAAGGCTGTCTTTGATTGGGTAGTTTGGGTAAGATTGACATGTCTGGAAAGCCTCGCTTTAGGCATGTATCCTCCTTCCGGCCCTTGCAATTGGATAATATTTAATTCAGTCTCAATAAAATAGAACAATAAATAAATATCATCACACCTATACAAAAACGGCGTGACTCAAGTGATGTAGAACCATCGCTAGTTTGTTTACAGTGAAACTTGAAATGTATATGCGTAAACAATGAGATATTAAGAATTCAGAAAATATGCAAGAATTATGTTGGATTTTTTTTTCTTGAAAGCAAGCTTTTTTTTCCAAACTCAAACGAATAACATGGTAAAAAACAAATTCATTAATTGATCAATTTCATTGGCACATTGCTGCACACTTGAATTTCATAGGCTATGGATTTTTCTTTTTTCTTTTTTTTTGCATGGGATGAGTCTGGATTTTGAATATTATCACTATTTATATGGTACTGCTGCTCAACAACTTTAAGCACATTATAAGGCAAGCAAGCCTTGTTTATTTTGGCTTATTAGGAGTTAATAACATTACTGGGATACTTCCAAGCGACAAGACGGTGCATGGAAACTCCACAGATGCGGAGTAGACTAGCCTAAATGAGAAATTCAGAATTAAACCGAGGGCGAATCAATGAGGCCCCTTGAGATTGGTAAAAGGGCCTGCCATCCAATTCCAGACGGACAACGGGCCAGTGGATAATATGGCATGCAAACAAGGGCTTGAGTTAGTTAGTAGACCCCTACTGCATGGATTCACCCACAAGCAGGCTCCTAATAAATGTATGCGCGTGTCGAGCTGACTTCATATGTCACGATACTGTACACACTTCTACAGCGCGGCCACCAAAGAGTTGTGCCCCACAGTGTAGCCTAACAAACTGTGAGAATGTTAGCGTTGCTAAAGACCGACGACGACATTATGAAACTATCAAAAACAAGAGCAAGTCTTATTCAGCCTTATTCATTGTAGGCCCTTTATGGGTTCATATCATACTGAAATGCGTATGGTCAACCATCTATCTCTGTTACGCCAAGATTATGATAAAAACTAGGGGAGTTGTTGGGGAGGGGGTTCGTGTGGATTTGTCTGTATCGAGTGCACTGAGGCCATGGGTTCATCCATTCATTAAGTCAAAATGTGATTTCTTCTCAATTATGTCAGTCATTATTTCTGTAATAAAACACTTTTTTATGATTGCTCAGTGGAAACTTGAAAGCAACAACGCCATACAATCTTTGGTTGAAGAAGTATGTCAAAACATCAAAAAGCTGCAGAAATTTCAAATGTCCTTGATTTCAAGTTATGCAGTTCAAAGTAATTTTCAGTCTCTGGAAAGGGCTACATTTATGATTTATTTGTTTATGTAACAAGGTCCCCATGTCTCCTGCTGGGGAGTTCATTTGCTTTCTATGCAGAAAAGAGAGGGAAAAAATCCCCAAGTATAACAAGAGAGGAACAGTTAGTGCTGATTTTCATTTGCATAAATTTTCATATATTTTAGTGAAAATAATAGCGGAGCCGAGGAGAGCTGCGCTCAGTTGGGAGTGGGGAAAGAAAATCTTAGGAAGGACCATTTCCTAAGAAGAGAGAGAGAGTGTTGTCTGGGACAGCACAAGAATTATAAGGGCTTTTCGGTCCAACAAGGATCAGAAACATTTTAAGGTAAGTAGGTTAACATCTATTTCTCGTTTTCTAACACGTTTTAAGAAAATACTTCAGCTTTGCTTACGGAGTACTATAGAAAAGATTGTGTATGCGTTTTCTGTCTTTTTTTATTAGTTTTTTTTATAAGAGCGCATGGATAAGCTGGACCGTTTAGCGAATGTTTACGGAGGAAAGTAGGCTACAATCAATCAAATTTTAAGCAGGAGACTCAGCTGAATTCTCTGGAGAAGTGGCGTGGAAGTGGTAGTCCTTTACATATATCGATCTCTTTCTGCTGTGTCTGTCCAAGTTTCATGAAACTTTGCTGCAACATTGATAGTCTTAAAGTGAAATTAAAGGATGATACAAGTTAACTAGTTATATTAGCGTTGATTAAAGCTGGATCGAGGCATGGTCAGACCTTCATGCTATTTTTAAACAAATATTGTAAGAACAATGCCCCGTCCTCTGATTTTTAGATGTTTTACGCACCAATTGGCTATAGTTCCAGAAACTAAACCCAGATTAATATTAAATATAATTGTTTTGCTACATCATGATTTATTTTCTGTCACGCAGTCCTGTGCGTAAAAATAGCAAGCTACATTAATTGCTCCGGGATTCTCTCTCTGTAGAACGTGGAGAATACGGTTCTTTTCCACGCTTTCTCACGGACTAGTTTTCTATGTCCTGGGAGTCCAAGATGCCATCTCTCGCAGCCCTGCTAGGAGGGTTTGTTGAATTGATGGGGAAGCATTTCTTAAGCCCGCGTTTCGGTTGTCATGGTGAGGCGAATAAAAGAGGGGAACACTAGTCGCATTAAGCTATATGTTTGTGCACTGGAGTCGAGATGAAAGAACACTGAAGCCAAAATGATCCAGCCGAGAGCCAAACTGAACGCCAGAACTCGTCAACGCGTCCAAAGTTATAACACAGCTAATGTATTTGAATGCTTTTTGAACGTGCAGCTTAAATCAGTCATTTGCTCCAAGAATCTCGTGACAAATTCCAAGATTAGGAAATTGCTGGTAACATGAAGAATAGGCTTCTTTTTAACCAGCAGGTGTCGCGCTTACTTACGATGACAGCACGCAGTGGTGAGTAGCCAAAATAGCCTACATTATTGTCAGGCACAAAATTATAAGACGTTAAAATTGGCTATACTTCAAACAGCACCATTTATTGGGGAAGGAAAATTGTACGGTCTAAAACGTCATGAAGACAAAATGTGTCATACAATAAAAAATGTTTTTATCATTAATGCAAAATCGTGTAATTGGCCTAGTGCATTCAACGGCAATAAAAACTGTATTAAAATGTTAAAGTTTGTATTAAGGAAGAAAAAAAAAATCTGATTCAGTGAATAGGCAGAGTGATCATGCCAGTTTATGGAACTGGTCTCGAATGGCGTCACACAGCCTATGCCAAAATCTCAGCATGCAGCCAACATGGAAAATAAAAACAAGCTAAAAGTTCAGTGACGATATACTTGTCTAAACTAATACACTTTGATTTATACATGAAATGTGATTGAACATCACTTAATACAGCTTCATAGTGACTGCAGAGGGCCAGCAGAATATGATGTCTGGTCAAAAAAATGCAGATGGTTACTATTCATCCAGTTAAACAAGGCTATAAATCAACTCAGCACTGGATCAAGGACAAAATACATTCCCTCTTTCAATGGTCACAACTGACCTAGTAAAACATAGCCCAATAATTGTGCACCACTGACCTCATGTATTCTTAATGTCATGTGTAGTACTATTACAGTTTAATCAAAAGTATCTTTAATCTCATGTATATGACTACAGTATAGTCTAAAGCTTGGCATTCAATATATAAAAAAAAAACATTGTGCAAAAAAAGATTTGAAGCCTCGCCAGCAGAAAGGGCCCAAATGAAACGCTTTACACTAAGACTATGGTTATTGGGGGAAAAAACCCGTCACCGTTGTGATGAGGGATGCTTAGTGAAATTTGCACATCTGTTTCATTGTGGCTTATTTAATAATATATCTATTTTTTACATTATGGCTCAGCACCATGCAAACAACAATAAATACACATATAATACACAAATGAATATACGTATGGTTCTTTGTATGTGCAAATCATGAGATTCATTGCAGAGGTTGATTCATCCAAACATCATTGTGTCAAACAAGCAATTCAAATGTAAATAAAATAGCATATCTGTAGGTATTGTAAACTTCTGAATGCACACTTAACCTAACTTTAGGCTGCCATTTGAAAGCGGTGTATTATTTCAAGCTTACGTAGAAACCATCCTTAAAATGTTGTTATTTACTAGAAGACCTTAACCCAAATCCTGTGTAACTGAGCACTGATGTTTACTCTAATTTAATCATCACACAATCTGTTTGAATGGAATTGCAATAGAATTTAATGCTATTAGAAACTCTTTCATGCTCCCAGTGAGTCTGTAAGAGATCCAATATGTCCAATATGTTCAATCTACTCCTCTCCACTCCTTAAGCAGCGTAGCCATGTCTGGCACAAACTGCAAACTAGTCAACACGACATGGGGATCCTGTCTGCT
>JAODXP020000031.1:1752046-1762046 GCA_027497455.2 Sardinella longiceps
ATTGTGACTCATATTCCCGGCAAAATCTATCCATTGGGGACGTTTATTTCCATGAGGAATTACAGGGCATTTAGTTTTGTGTGCCGGAGCTTTGTTTAGTAGTAGTTGTGTGTAGTGTGTGTGTGTGTGCGTGTGTGTGTGTGTGTGTGTGTGCAGTGTGTGTAGTGTGTGTGTGTATATAGTGTGTGTGTGTGTGTGTGTGTGTGTGTGGTGTGTATGCCCGTGTCAGAGGCACTACTCTTATGAGTGTGTGTGGTCACGTTTAGTGGCGGGGAGCCGTGATTTATGTGTGTATTATGTGTATGGGCCGCTTATAGTGCTCTCCATATTCCTGCAGAGCTCGCCCTATTTGTTTGTAAATGGGTTTACATACATCTTCCTGGCCTTGTGTGTGTGTGTGTGTGTGCATGCTTGAGAGAGTGTGTGTGCGTGCGTGTGTTTGTGCCTGTGTGTGTGTTTGCATTAAATGTAGAGGCTTTTTTTTTCTCCTTTCCACTACCCAACACTCATCTCTCTCTCTCTCTCTCTCTCTCTCTCTCTCTCAATTCTCTCTCTCTCTCTATTCTCTGTGATTTGCCACTAGCCCTCTTTCGATGTCACTTTCTCTCTACCGCTCTTACCCTCTCCTATGTTACATTGACTCCACTGTAAAATTGACCAGTGGTTCAAGGTGTAAGTAGACATGAATATATGTCACTTCTCAAACTCCTATTCTTCAAATCCCAGTGTCCGAAGTTTGTACTGTAGAGCGAGAAACAATTGACGTTAACACACGGCTATCTATAAGGGCAATGTCGAGCCACATATAGCTCAGAATCTTTTCTTATCCTTTCCTTACTCAAGGTCTCGTCCTCCTTTTCACAACTATCTCTCTCTCTCTCTCTCTCTCTCTTTTCTCTCTCTTTTTTTCTGTTTTTACCTCTACAGCATAGTCTGCACACTCTGTGACAAATCTGTGATGGTATATTTTTATAGCTCTCCCGTTTCCAAAAATAGATAAAGTATGTGAAAGATGTCACCCTATCTAAATGAATTAGATGTTTGTCAGTGGTATGTACTGTAGATTGATGTACTTGTGTACTGTCATTGCTCTTTGGTTGGCATCTTTGTAGTTAAATGTCTGGAGATTAAAGTTGGGATAATGTTATGATCCTATATGATTTTATTACTTAGCTGTTTAGTATCTGTCTTGGTTGAGCTGTTTACGTTGTAGATTGGAAATATAGTTTCATGCAGTGTAATTTACAGCATGTGTGTATTTTAGAAGGCTCAGCTGTGCATATTGGCATAATGTCCGTAGAGAGCGGGTATTGGGTATTGATTACAAAGCTTTGTAGCTGTTCACTCATACACTTTCTGAACATGTGCAAGTGTCAGAATACCACATGCAGGCTTTTTATATGTTTTTATGTTCACTGTTCTTGATTTGGCATAGCTGCCATTGAATCACAACATGCAGGACATGCTGTAGCTACAAAAGTACCGTTAAGAACACAAACAGCAAAAAACCCCTTTAAACTAGAAAAGCATTCAGAGAACGCAGACCTCTGCCAAGGCAATGTAGTCACAGACACCATATGAATTCCAGATGAATCACCGATCCCTGATCTGGATCTGGATAACCGATCGCTACCAAAATACTTGTCCCAATACACAAGGTGTCCAAAATTTCATCCAAATCTGTAAATTATTTTTTGAGTTATGTTGTACATAGATACACACAAACAGACGCCGGCAAAAACATAACCTCCTTGGCCGAGGTAAAAATCCTCTCTCAACAACCCATGCTTTAGATGCAGACCCTATAAAAAAACCTTTTAAACATCCCAATATCTTCACTACACGTTGTAGATGCAGGCCCTGTAAACAAAACACCTTTAAAACATCTCCTATCTACTCCCCTATACTGTAAGTAATGGTCGCTTGCTCGTCCACTGGTATATCAAGACACCATGACAAAGCCATATGACACAGGTCATGTAAAATAATTCTTCAAAATCAAAATATTTTTGCTGGTTGTTTACACAGCAATATAAGCGACATGTTCAATATTGATCTACTGTACTAATACTGATTGTACATTCTTACATAGCTGTTTACACAATTGTACTGTATGTTTTACTGGTATAAACATTAGCTCATTTAATACTTTAACATGTTTATCTCATAATGTGGATAGTATGACATGTTGTGAAATGTGCACAACAAATTAGATTTGACATGCTTAGATGCAGGCAAAATAACCTCTCTGGTCTGCTGTTGCATGATTAGATGTGTGGATTGTTTATCGTGTACTGTGCTGGCCTATACGCAAGAAATTCATTATTCTCAGTCACTGCATTATACACCTGATTGACACATTATTCACCTTTTAAGTAAATATTCTGTTGCATTATATGCTAAATTAGGCACATCTGATTCACTCAACGTTTTTGTGTCCTAATATCATTTGCCTCTTCACAGATATGCAAATAAACACTGATATATTTTGATATGCATCAGTATGATGAAATGTAGGCTAATATATCATAAGCCGTATCTGTTTTTTTTTTTTTCTCTCTCTCTGTGTTTTAAATATCAAAAGCATACATATTGTCATGTCGTTGCGAGACTATTCTAATATTCATCTTCACCTCTCTCTCTCTCTCTCTCTCTCTCTCTCTTTCTTTTTCGGTAGGATGGAGGGGCCGCTGATTTCACCCGGCCCAAGAGCCGAAGGGTGAGAGTGGCCGTAACAAGCCCGCTGTCTCCCCAGCTTCCGTCTCCACCCCCACCCCACCCCCCACGCCGCAGGCTGTTTTTCTTTGAGAGACTATAAAAATATGCAAATGCTATTGTTAAAGTATGAAAGTGGAAGCGTTTTTTCTTCTCTCTCTCTCTCTCTTTCTCCTCTCCTGTCCTTTCTTTCTTTCTTCGTTGTTGCTTGTGTTTCTTTGTGAGTTTACTGAAAGAGCACCCTCCCCCTCAACACACACACACACACACACACACACACACACACACACACACACACACCTCTGCATTGGTGTGGTGGTCAGAAATGATCAAAAGGAGAGAGCGAGAGTCTAAATGGAGTGTGTGTGTGTGTGTGTGTGTGTGTGTGTGTGTGTGTGTGTGTGTGTGTGTGTGTGTGTGTGTGAGGGGAGTGTTAGCCATCGAGAGACAGGTGGGTACGGCCACTGCAGATGAGCACAAAGATGGGGCTGGACGGTAAAAATGCTTGCAGCTACTGTAGGCCTGTATTGCTATTTCCTCAGGCCCAGGCATCCACAACACTGGAGAGAGCAGCTAAGAGATGGAGAGAGAGAGAGAGAGAGAGAGAGGGGGTTTGTATTCAGAGAGAGACAGTGAGAGAGAGAATTTGCATTCTGTGGCTACAAAGAGAGAGAGGTGGGGAGAGAGAGAAAGAGGGAGAGAGAGAGAGAGGCGTTTGAAATGGAGCATCAGAGAGAGAGCTTAAAGAATGTGGAAAGTGCGGGTCACATTGGTAAAGCACTGGCGGTGTCGTGAGCGGTTTTTTTGAAGTGATTATGAAGACAGCTCAGATCAAAGGCTTTGACAAGTCTGAGTGGCCGCTAAGTGTGAGACGGGGTAATCACACAGCTAGCATCCTGCAGATGACTGCACACTCTTCATTCAGCTGCTTTACTAGCATAATGCCACACTTACAGATGCAAAGATTAACACAGGTTCAATTTAATACATGGCCTAGGAGGTGAAGGTACCTATTGTATGTTTCCTCTTAGTATTAAAAATAATATTATAGATCGTAAGCACATTATAAATATATTTTTAATATATTCCTGTGACGGAAGGTGATTATTTTAGTAATTTGAGCATTCTAAGCTTAATTTTTTACTATACGTTATAATGCTATACATTTGGAAGTAAGGACATGAATAGTAAAAATCTATTTCTGTTTTTACTACTATTCACTAAAAGACACAGTTAAACATATATAAAAAAGTGCTTATCAAGTTCAAAAGAGCCTCTGAGTAAAAAGTGCAGAGGTCAGAGAAGGACCTGGAATAGAAAAGAAATTGCACTGACAAAATGGCAAATTATACACATTACAAGAACAAGGTGTGTGTGTGTGTGAGAGAGAGAGAGAGAGAGAGAGAGAGAGAGAGTACAGTACTCTGCTGCACTTCAAATTATGTAAGCCAACCTGGTTAAGGTTAAAGCTTAATAATGTGAAATATTATGTTACAAATGATACAAATGTTATGTTAAAATAAGTCATACGTGTTGCAATATACCTACTGTACTCTGCTGGCATTCCAACACGCTAATAGCAAAATATTATAAAGGACTTGTGTGATTTTTGTTTCATAGCACATTTGAGTCTCGCATGTCCAGATGTTTTTTTGTTGTGCATTAAAATGTGAAAACACACAAATCAGATGAATTATGAAATGTGTTCCTATAATAAAGAACAACATGTTCTGTTGTGGAGCCTTGAGTGAATAAAATATATATATTTTTAAAATGAAAAGACTCAGTTTTGTTCTGCTTTGTGTAAGTGTGAATGAGAGAGAGAGAGAGAGAGAGAGAGAGCAGAGAGAGAGAGAGAGGGTGTGTGTGTGTGTGTAAATGTCCTGGGATCCTCAGTGCCAGCTCGCTCCAGTTGCTGGAAGCTTCTGCTTGGATCGTTCTCCACTCTGGAACGGAGTCCAGCAGCAGCTCAGCTGGGTGGATGGGCCCACATCACATCACGTCCCTCTGAAGCACGCCCAGAACATGCCACGGCTCTTTCATGCTGGCCCTCTTCACACAGGGAGCAGGCCTCTCTGATCACACTCCGAGGGGTTTGGAGGTTTGACCTCAGCAGGGGTCAAAGGTGAAGGGTCACATCCTGTACACCTTGCACTGTCTGATCATAGGAAGAACAGAGGATTTGATAATCGCTAAGAATGTTCCGTTAATAGCCAAGCAGAATTTTAATATCATCATATTGTACAGGGTTCCCTCACTGAGTATGCCTCAATGACAGTGAAAGAAACTAATAAAAACTTTGAGTTGAGAAAGATGTACTTTGTGCAGCAGGCACCTTGCATTTTTTTTTTTTTTTTTTAGCAGTGCTGCTTTCAGTTCACTTACGACTGTGTGTGTGTGTGTATACATGTATGTGTGTGTATTTGAGTGTGTGTGTCTGTGTAAGTGAGTGTGAAATGGATCAGGTTGAAGAGGCGAGCGGCTATTGATTTCTGGTCATTAAAGCCGACGGCTGACTGGAGATCACACCACCCCCCTCCCTCCCTCTCTCCCTCCCTCTCTCTCTCTCTCTCTCTCTCTCTCTCTGTGGCCCTCGCTGACACAGTTAACATGGCCACCGTAACATCTGACTGCACTTAGAGAAACGGCCAGGCTTGACCAGGCCACTCACTCACTCAGTGGCCAGCAGCAGCAGCAGGCTTGTGCGCTGACCCCATCTGTCTCAGCAGGCTTTCTCCACATGCTGGCCAACAAGCAGCAGCAGGGAGCCAATCCACCACCACCACCATTATCCCATCAACCATTTACTGCTGCCTTTTAATAGTACCATAGCTAAAGCTACTACTTCTAGCTACCACTACTGCTGTGTTTTAATAGTACCATAGCTAAAGCTACTACTTCTAGCTAACACTACTGCTGTGTTTTAATAGCACCATAGCTAAAGCTACTACTTCTAGCTAACACTACTGCTGCGTTTTAATAGCACCAATCCCCCACCATTACCCCATCAACCATCTACCACTACTGCTGCCTTTTAATAGTACCATAGCTAAAGCTACTACTTCTAGCTACCACTACTGCTGCCTTTTAATAGCACCATAGCTAAAGCTACTACTTCTAGCTACCACTACTGCTGCCTTTTAATAGTACCATAGCTAAAGCTACTACTTCTAGCTACCACTACTGCTGTGTTTTAATAGTACCAATCCCCCACCATTACCCCATCAACCATCTACCACTACTGCTGCCTTTTAATAGTACCATAGCTAAAGCTACTACTTCTAGCTAACACTACTGCTGCCTTTTACTGTAATAGCACCACAGCTAAAGCTAATACTTCTACAAAGATCATGGAATACTGAACTTCAACCATCTCTGACTTCTAGCTACCACTTCTGCCTTTTAATAGTACCACAGCTAACGCTACTACTTCTAGCTACCACTACAGATCTGTGTCGGTGAAAATGAAACTGCATTATGCTCTCCCTGACTATCTGGAGGAACTAAATGAAATGAGTGGAGCCAGTAGGCATCGTTCGCCTGACTAGGTTAGTGAGTGCTTTGAGGAGGAAGAAGGGTGTGAAAATGATACAACACTGATAGTATTTGCCAACGCTAACCGCATGGGTCATGCCTTGCCTTGCCCTCATCAGTCAGTGTTGGCTACTGTTTTGCTAATCCTTCAACATTGTATTAAAGGAATTATCCAGCCCTTTTGGGCTCGATGACTGATTTTAGTGGAACACAGACCAAATAGCGAAACAGCAGCCAAATGCTAACGGCTAATTAATGAGGATGAAAGTTTCTTTTTCATATGCCCGCATCTGTTAGTTGTTTGTTTGTAGGCCTATGCCTTTTTTTACAGCAATGCCTCTTCCACGATATTTTGATGTCAAGGAAGTTAATTAATTGATCAGAGAGTGGAAAAGATTTCAACTGATTTGGCAAACACAGTTTCATGCACATGTAAGCAATCAAGTCCGTCAAATAAAATACTTGTACTGAGATGTGTGTGTGTGTGTGGAGTCAGATGCACTGTATATGTAACCTATCTATAAAGCAGATGGCTGATATAACTGCCAATAAACTCAATTGATACTGTTACAACTTCCTGCTGTTGCATTTCTGTTAGCACTACAGCATCCGTGTTGCTGACTTTTTGCTGAGTTCTGAAAGGGATTACAAGCAGTAATTCAGCCCGTAGCCCTGTTGTGTCATCATGTTGCAGAGAGCTGTCAGTTGCTGTGAGAATGACAGTAAATGTAGACCAAATAGCAAAATGTCAGTCATGACATGCTATCTGATGAGTGTAACCTGATCTGATGAAGGCCTTGTGCCAAAACGTTATCACCTTTTATTAATTAAACTTCTTGGATTGTTGGACTTTGAGTGTGCGACACCTTTTCTCTCATACATTCGGTCTAACTGATCGGTAGCTAGCACTTTTTTGTTTTGGTTGCAATCTTCCATAGGTTGTCTGATGAGGGCAAGGAAGTTTCAAATATATTTCAAATATCAGTTAGATAAAGAATAGGGATATGAGCTGATTACCTCCATAATTTTCCTTTAATTCTCTTTTTTCCCTTCTATTCTTGATGAAGGGAGTGTGGTTGGTGAATGAATGGTGTTGAATTGATAACTAAAACAAAGGCTCAGTGGACTCATGAATGGTCTGCAATAATATGAACCACTGTTGTGGTTCCCTCATATCCTGGGCAAATTCCTAAACATAATATCATAATAGCCTACCAACTTTATAAAGTATGAAAGTGCATGTCAGCAGACACAAAGACGACTTACGAACAAATGTCTCACAACACACAAATAGGCTCATTGAATAATACAAAGTACATCCTAGAGCACTGACCAATACTGATGTGTGTGTGTGTGTGTGTGCGTGTGTGTATCTGAGCGTGCATTGGCAGAGGAAGTGTGTTAGCTGTGATCAGTAAGTGGATGAGGCATTCCCTCCCGCACTCCCTTCCCCTCCTCTCTCTCTCTCTCTCTCTCTCTCTGAGGGGAAGCCTCTGACCAGCTGTGGAAATGAGTTCGGCAGAGCGGTAAGTGTGGCGACCTCGCCGCTCACCCCTCCTGGTCTCTCTCTGTCCCTTAAACCGCTTAAACCACATCCACTACATCCTCTCTCCAGCCCAGCCACAGACTCCCTTCCTCTCATCACCCTGCATGGAAGAGAGAAAATAGGGCCCACAGAAAAAAATAAATAAATAAATACTCACTCACAGATCACTTTTGAGATTTGAGAAAGGTTTTTCCCTGATTTAAATATAAATATAAAATAACTATATCACTATTCAAGATGTTACTCAGCTGTTGACATTAAAAAAAAAGAAAAGCCCAACAAAAACAACAACAAAAGAAGATTATTTTTTTGTTCTTGAAAACATTTCTAACAAGACAATCTCAGTGCTTGGCTCGGAGGAAAGGTTTGATGCACTAACACAATACATTCCACAGTCCACAGTTTTTGTTTTACTTTGGTAATTACATTCTCTTCCTCTTCTGGACAGATTCTTCGAAAGACATCTTATTGTGTCCGTGTTCTCTCTTATTGTGTGGTACTTTCAATTCAATATCATACAAATTGTGCATCAATCTGACAAAAAGAGGCTGAGACAAATAAATTATTAAAAGAAAACATTCCACAAAAGCCATGTGGAATGAGATGTCTGTGGGAAAAAAAACGAGTTTGATGAGGAAGAGGATGGGGGACGATGAAGGGCCAGAGGAGATCCCCAAGTGTGTGACAGAGGCATATTGCATGAGAGAGCACACATGGGCTTTGAAGGTAAGCCTTTTTTTCCCTCTCACTCTCCTCTCTCTCTCTGTCCTCCTCTTTTTCTCTCCACAGCTCATGTGATGCAGTAAACCTGAGCTTTTTTGCCCTCCTTCTCTCTCTCTCTCTCTCTCTCTCTGTCTCTCTCTCTTTCCCTCTCTCCCTACGGCTTGTGTGATGCTGTAAACCTGAGCTTTTTTTACTTCCTCTCTCCGCTCTCTATGTCTCTCTCTCTCTCTTTCTCTCTCTCTCTCTCTCTCTCTCTCTCTCTCTCTCTCTGCCTCCCTCTCTCCCTACGGCTCGTGTGATGCTGTAAACCTGAGCAGGCCCTGGCTAGCACAGCACAGGTGGGGTTGCTCACTCCAATTTAGCTCAAAACTCAACTTGAAATAGTCAGAGCTGTCACAGGCAATCTGCACACCGAGATGGAGGGGTGGACTCTGTCGGTGGGAGAATCAGAGAAGACAGGAGAGGAGAGTGGAGAGGGAGAGAGAGAAGGGGGGAGGGCAAGGGAAGGAGGGTGGAGAGGGGGGGAGTAGAAGAAGGGGAAAGGGAGGGAGAGAGAGAGAAGGAGGGGGGGATCTGAAGAAAGGGGGTTGTGAAAGCTACCCCCCTCACACACACACAAACACACACACACACACACACACACACATCAACCCCCCCTCACCTCCACACCCCCTGCTGAACGCTTCCTCTCTGCAGCACATGTTCACTGTGGGTCCACTCACCCAGAACAGCACAAAGAGAGGTCAAAGCAGTCAACAAGTTATTTACTGGAGGCAGTCCACAAGACCAGGGTTTTCAATCTGTTTCCGGCAGACTCTCTCCCCCTCTCTCTTTCTCTCTCTCTCTGTCTTTCTCTCGCTCTGTCTCTCACTTTCTCTTTTTTGCTCCGTCTCTCTGAATTTCCTTTTATGTTTTTCACTGCACCGCCCCCCCTTTTCTCCACTTCCCCCTCCCTCCCTATTACTCTCTCTTTCTCTCGTCCAGTTTCGCACCCACCTGTCTTGCCACGTTAATGGTGGGGCATACAGCCCATAGAGTGTAGTTGTCAGCACAAAACACACACACACGCACGCACACACACACACACACACACACACACACACACACACACACACACACACACACACACATACACACCTACACAATCCTGTGCACACATACAGTACACACCTACACACACACAAATGTAGACACACACATACACACCTACACACACACAAATTTAGACACACACATACACACCTACACCCCTACACACACGCAGCAGTCTGTGATCCCTAGGCTCATAATAATCTCCACTGAGTTGACTTGACTTGTGTTGTGTTGTGTGTTGAGCAGATGAAGACCTCAAGCCAAGTGTACAAACCCGACCCAGCAGCCCCACTCTCAGCAGACCTGACCGCATGCAGTGTAAAGCACAGGCTGTTTAATAGGAAGAGACAGTGCGTCTCAAAAACCCTCCATAGAAATGCATTAATGTTA
>JAODXP020000031.1:1767046-1769546 GCA_027497455.2 Sardinella longiceps
GAGGTAATCAATCCCTCAAACACATTAGCTCAGACACAGTCATTGATGCTCTAACAACATGGAAAGTATCTGTGAGTGTGTGTGTGTGTGTGTGTGTGTGTGTGTGTGTGTGTGTGTGTGTGTCTAGACCCAAAAACAGATGGAAATCGTATGTCACATAATAGTGTGTAGTATGTCACATAAGTATCTCTCTCTCTCTCTCTGTGTGTGTGTGTGTGTGTGTGTGTGTGTGTGTGTGTGTGTGTGTGTGTGTGTGTGTGTGTGTAGCCCAGGGGTCGGCAACCTTTTTGCCATGCTGTGCCATTTAGAGATTTTCATATTAGTTAGTGTGCCAGTCGGTGTCTTTAACTATGTGAAATTAAATACTGGCTACATATTTAGATGGATATGGACATTGAGCAAAATAAATGTAAAACACCATTGCACTGTTTTATCCTCACAGACTTCAAGGTTTTAGAACACCCATGTTTCCCTCTCCCTCTCTTCCCATTAGATAACAACCATAGGCAACAAATTCACAAAGTAGGCCTAACAATCCAAAATCTGACAGTAGGCATGTTATTCACAGAGCCAATTGAAGATGGAACTGATAATAATAACACAGATTGAAAAAAAAAAACATAATAGGCTAAGTAACTTAATTGACAATAACCTGCCAATTTGAAATAGGCCTTGCCTTGTTAGAAAATAAATGTTTTGCCTAATAGTCAATGTGATCCCTGGCCCTGCTTCCCCTTACTTTGCTCTGAAATGTGCAGTTGGTAATTGCTCACTTTGGATGCATGTTTCGGAATGCACCGCTGTCAGACGACTTCGGGAGGGGCAAAGGACATAACGTTACTTCATGTGCGAAAATATCTGTTCACGCAGATCCGAACACTGACATTAAAGCCAGTGCGATATAGCCTGACATAGCCCGACCATAATACTGCTGTTCATCCGATGAACATTCGTATTATGGGCGGGCTATGTCAGGGTAAGTGCGATATTGCGAAGACAGTTGAACTTCTCGGTAAAGATACTCAGCAGGCGTAAATGATGTTGGCCCTGGCTGCGATGTGTTTTGTAAGTTAATTGAACTTGCTCACCCACAATGTTGAGCTCTTCTACTCAATCAGCAGCATTTCCATATGTGCCCAACCACTATATCAGAGCCAAAAAAAATTCATATCCGTCAAAGCTGGTTTGATCAAGAAAGAGAACACTGCGCTATAGCCTACTTCTGAAAGTCCCCAAAGCGCTCTGCGAACTCTGTCTGAAGCTGGCGCGTTTTCGCAGATATGTGTCAATGTGGTTGGAAGTAGCCCTTGTGTGTTTGAAATAACTTATTGTTCATATCTGCCTGATCTTTGAAAGTCTTTTCGCGCTTTGTCTCGTAATGATGTCTTACATTGTATGTTCGACACGCAACACTTTCTAAACATAAATGAACACAGCACAAATATTCTGCGGTCACATCTAGTGGGAAAAATAAATATGGGGAGGGGGGCGCTATTGCTGCATAGTGAATTTTAAGGTCAATGACATTTAATCATATGTCTGAACATTTTTAATGTATTAAATTATTAGGGTAGTGCAATGTCCGCGTGCCACTGGAAATTCCTTGGCGTGCCACACGTGGCACGCGTGCCTAGGGTTGCCGACCCCTGGTGTAGACCCAAAAACAGATGGAAATCGTATGTCACATAATAGTGTGTAGTATGTCACATAAGTATCTCTCTCTCTCTGTGTGTGTGTGTGTGTGTGTGTGTGTGTGTGTGTGTGTGTGTGTGTGTGTGTGTGTGTGTGTGTGTGTGTGTGTGTGTGTCTAGACCCAAAAACAGATGGAAATCATATGTCACATAATGGTCTGTATGTGTTTTTCAATTTGTAGTTGTTTTTTGATTGCATTTTCCATCATTATAACCCCATCTTTATTCGTATCCTCTAGACTCACATGCCATCGATCTCGATCTGGCAACGCTTAGCAAGGTGGGGGAATTTCAGCAACACATGGCAACACAGAACTTGTAAGTTTGAGAGTGATAGAGTGATGGATAGACTTACATGTAATTTGAAATATAGGCAGAGGTGGAAATGCCTTCTCTTCATTGTATTTATACATATCAGAAAGAGAGGAAAAGAAAAGAGAAATAAAGGAGAGAGAAAGAGAGAGAGAGAGAGAGAGAGGGAGGTGGAATGCCCTCTCTTCCTTGTATTTATACATATCAGAAAGAGAGGAAAAGAAAAGGGAAGTAAAGAGAGAGTGAGTGGGTGAGAGAGAGAGAGAGAGAGAATGCCTTCTCTTCATTGTGTCTATACAAATCAGAAATAGAGGAAGAGAAAAGTGAAGAGAGAGCTTGAGAGAGAGAGAGAGAGAGAGAGAGAGAGGAGGAGGAGAGGGCTTGAGAGAAAGAGAGTGGAGGAGAAAGGGGGGGAGGGGGAGCTGTAGAGATTGAGGGAAAGAGAGACGAACATTCTAGAGCTTTGATGACATTCTTGAACAGGGTCAGACGTCCGT
>JAODXP020000031.1:1782046-1784546 GCA_027497455.2 Sardinella longiceps
CTCTCACACAGGCCTACAAGAGTGCATTTACACACACACACACACGCATGCACACACACACGCACACACACACGCACACGCACACACACACTCATCTCTCCTTTTTCCTCTCTCCCTGTGAGTGACAACAGTGTGTGTGTATGTATGTGCATGTGTATACGTGTATATGTGTGTGTGGATATGTGTATATGTGTGTGTGTGGTGCCTGCATGTGTACGTGTGTGTGTGTATGTGTGTGTGTGTGTGTGTGTGTGTGTGTGTGTGTGTGTGTTTGCTACTGTGTATGTTGGACTAAGCTTTTGGCCGATTCTCCTCCAGCTCTAGCTGCTAGATAATGAGGTAGTGTATTCAGTCCTCCAGCACATTTGGTCAGAGAGGGTGTGTATTTTGCATGTGTGTTAAAGAGTGTGGATTTTTAGTGTGTGTGTGTGTGTATGTGTGTTGGCGTGAATACTGTATGTGTGTGTGTGTGTGTGTGTGTGTGTGTGTGTGTATGAATGTGTCTGTGTGTGAGAGAAGAACGAAAGTGTGTGTGTGTTCGTACAAATGTGTCTGTGTGTGAGAGGAGAGAGAAAGGGAGAGAGAGAGAGAGAGAGAGAGAGAGAGAGTGTGTGTGTGTGTGTGTGTGTGAGAGAGTGAGAGAGAAGCAGAGCATGTGTGAAACAGTCTGATGTTCCCTCCAGCAAGTCTTTCAGTCACCTGCTGTTGCACCTGACAGAACACTTTGGCTCAGTCTTTTGGCTTTGCCTAAGCTTGTTGCTTTTTTCTATTTATTTATATTATTTCATTTTATTTATTTATTTATTTATTTATTTACTTTTTTTTTTTTTCATCAGGCAGGTAGAGAGCCACCTGCTGCGGGGGCCTTGCCATCATTCTCCAACAGAGAGACAGCCAAAAGACAGTCAGAGCCAGCCAATTGCAGTAACAACAACAGGCATTGCACTGGACGCCCCAAACGCCACACCAACACCTCCAGTCAAGCCAGACAGGCCCCGCTTGCCACCACCTGCTATGTAGGGGAGGTCTGTGAACACACCAGCTACTGTATAAGCAAAGGTGGGTGGCAATGGCACAGACATGCAGAGAGAAACAGGGAAGAGAGACTGAAGGAGGAAGAGAAGGTGTGATTGGTAGATGGGTCTCACCTATTTCGTATGTGACCAATCACACGAGTGTGTTTTTTAGACACTGTTTTTTTTTTTAGAGTGTGTTATAGAAAATATCTATATTGAGGGGGTTCTTGATAAAGGATTGTGTGTGTGTGTGTGTGTGTGTGTGTGTGTGTGTGTGTGTGTGTGTGTGTGTGTGTGTGTGTGTGTGTCGTCTCTCTCTCTCTCTCTCTCTCTCTCTCTCTCTCTCTCTCTCTCTCTCTCTCTCTCTGTGTGTGTGTGTGTGTGCGTGTGTGTCAATGCAGAGGATGTTGGCAGGTCTTGTCAGTCAACAGGATTCTTCACACACACCTTCACACTAATAACAGGTGTTGTTTTCACATATGTTTTTTTTTTCCCACAGTAATTCTATCTTCATCAGAGGCCTATAGAAGAGAATGGGTCCCATTCACCAATATCTAATAGAAATATAACATTTAAATATATACATTTATATACATAATATATTTAAATATATACATTTCTTAACTTTGTTCTTAAGGTCTCATCTAAAAACCTATATGGGTGAATTCAAATCCTCTTAAAAACTGTGTAAGTGTGATGTAATAACAATTTCTTTTGTAAGTATTGCACATACAATATCAGTTTGCATAAGTATCGCACATATCATTTTTTTCTTCAAACAATTGACCCAACGCAGCACTCTCCTTTTCTTCATCTTATCGCACATATCAGTTTGCATAACATCGCTCATTGGTGTTTTTTGCTCCCGACAGCACCTTCCAGACAGCACAGCCTACAAGGTACTGCCTTAACCCTACCCCTAACCCCTAACCCTTACCCCCATAAACGTCACCCTAACCCCAAACTGGGAGAAGTAGCGCCTGGAAGGCACCATTGAGGGCAAATAAGACCAAATATAAGACCCATAAGATCACAATCAGACACTTAAAGTTACAACAACACTGGAGATTTTTTAAGAAACAGGTTTTTTGATCCATGATGATGATTTGTCCCTCAACCCTGCCAACATTCTTTAACCCCTAGACCCTGTGTGTGTGTGTGTGTGTGTGTGTGTGTGTGTGTGTGTGTGTGTGTGTGTGTGTGTGTGTGTGTGTGTGTGTGTGTGTGTGTGTGTGTGTGTGTGTGTTTGTGTGTGTATGTTTGTGTGTGTGACTGTGACTGTGTGTATGTGTGTGTGTTAGTGTGTGACATGTTGGCAGGTCTTGTCAGTCAACAGGAACTGACACATGCTTGCTCACACCAATAGCAGGTGTTGCTTTAACATATGTTTTTTTAAATGCAATTTTGTCTTTACCCGAGCCCTCAAGTGAATTGAGAATAGTACACTTATTTGCTTACTGTAGCACACTCACAAATACACACAC
>JAODXP020000031.1:1794546-1797046 GCA_027497455.2 Sardinella longiceps
TCAAAAGGACGTTGTTTTTGGCGAAGCCCGCCCCAAACACAGAGAGCGTTGTGATGTGAGTCACCAACGGCGTCATCCAATCAAATTCCTTATGGCTACTGGACGTACAGGCTGACCAAATTAAACGTCTAGATTTCTATGGTTACATATCTTTTGCACTCCTCCACATCTCAGGAATTGGTCTCTGTGTTCATCCTTCCCACTTAAAGACACAGCTGAGCTCTCTGTCACAGGTCGCAGCCAATCAATGCTCAGAGCCACAGGTGGAATGATTTATTTGACTGCCATAGGCACAGTCACTAGTGGGGTGGAGAGGGGAGTTGGGGGGTGGGGGGTGGTGGATGTGAAAGATCAATTTACACCTCTCTGGCATGAGGGTAATATCGACAGAACATGGGTGATCAGTTCTCCTCTTCCTGCGCTGGTCATGCTTTCTTTCTCTTTTCTTTCTCTCTCTCCTGCTCCCAATGTCTTTCTATCTTTTCATTTCTCTCTCTCTCTATCCCTTTCTTTCTCCTGCTCTCCATCTCTCTCTCTGTCTCTTTTCATCTCTCTCTATCTCTGCTTTTTCTTGACTAATCTCTCTCTCTCCCTCTCTCTATCTCTCTCTCTCTCTCTCTCTCTCTCTCTCTCTCTCTCTCTCACTCCTGAAGGCCCTGTAGGATTGAGCAAGAGGCAGAGGTTATAGACGGGGGGTGGGAGTTTAGGGGGAGTGCTTTGTCCCATGTGGCCCCCAACAAAAGTTGGCCTGCATGCTAACGTACCACTTTACCCCCAACGTTTTCTTTCTTTTTTTTCTTCCAGAACCATTCAAGATGGCAAGAAATATCCACCCAAGGCCTTACACACCCTGAGGTTGTACACATGCACCCCCGCCCCCCCTCCACACACACACACACACACACACACACACACACACACACACACACACACACACACACACACACACACACACACACACACACCATTTCACCTCAGTCCAATTCCATAGAGATTCCAGAACGCCCCTTCCTGTCCAAAATGATTCCATCCCACCTCCATTGCACTCTCCTCCCAACCGCCTCTAGGCCAGATGTGAAACAAAAGCTAAAGCTACACTGCACTACACTGTGCTGGGCTAGGCTGAGCTGATCTTCAGTGGGTATGGATTGATATTGATCTGTGGGAGCGCATGCATTACATGTCTGCTGTTTTCAATTCTAGATGCCATATCAGTGGATATTCTATTTCCTGCTGCCTCTGCACCACCCCACACCACCCCCACAAGTTTATGTGTGTGTTTTAGTGTGTGTGTGTGTGTGTGTGTGTGTGTGAGAGAGAGAGAGAGAGAGAGAGAGAGAGAGAGAGAGAGAGAGAGAGAGAGAGAGAGAGAGAGACAGAGACAGAGTGTGTGTGTGTGTGTGAGTGAGAGAGAGAGAGAGTGTGTGTGCATGTTTGTCTATGTGCATGTGTGTGAGTGTGTGTGTAAAAGAGATGTATGTACGTGTGTGTGCTTGTGTTTGTGTATTTTTCTCTGTGTGTGTGTGTGTGTGTGTGTGTGTATGGGGGAAGAATGTACATGTGTGTATGTGCATGATGTGTACATCCATAATTTGAAGTCAAGCATGACACCAAGCATGTTGTACGGGACATGACAAAATGAAATGGCTACAACATTTAACTGTGCTCTTTAACTTGTTAAATGGGCCATGGAGTTTCCACTGCGCGGCCTTTGAAACTACATATATATATTTCACTGATTGCTCACATGTTTATTATGGGAAATATACTCAATGCACTAAGGTTCAGAATGATTCTGAGATTACACATGATGCTGTGTGTGTGTGTGTGTGTGGGGGATATTTGTCTTATGACTTGCTTGGATTGGTATGTATCAATTTTTCATTTTCTGATTTACCTTTCTCAGATTCACTTAACTTTACATAGCCACAGGCCTGGTAGTTCTGCGGGTTTCTACGCGTGACATTTATTGATATGCGTATATTTAAGTATGCTTCAGTGTGTATATTGATGATTATGTATGTAGAGAGAAAGTTACAGGGGATATGATCTTTGTATGATGCATATTACATGCGTGTATGTGTGTACATACTGTACGTGTATGTGCCAGTATGTCCTGTCTTACCTTGACTCCTCAACTATGTTGGAAACAAGTGACATCACCTTTACATTTTATTCCTTTGATCTTTATGTGTTCTGTATTCATAAATATATTCAATCTGTCCATCTACAAGTACCTTCCAAATCACAGTAACATACTAGGTTAAAGGTTACTTAGCTTTGAAAATGACAGAAGAGTAGACAGAAAGGATTTAATAAACTTACTGAGAAGCCAAGAGACCTATAGCCTATATCACTGATACTACAACCAGCACAGCTGACATTGATAAAAGCTAGCTATTGCTAACACTTAGTGCCTATTTAGTGAAATATAGAGTTTAATAATTGTCATTTGCATAACCACTGTTATCTACATCCACCTTTATCCTCTGGCTGTCTC
>JAODXP020000031.1:1814546-1817046 GCA_027497455.2 Sardinella longiceps
GTGGGGGGGGGGGGGTGGTATGGGAGGTGGGGTTGTGTGTGGGGTGGTGGTAAGTGATCCTTGGCACACAGGAAGGGTAGAGTGTGTGTGTGTGTGTGTGTGTGTGTGTGTATGTGTGGGGAGGGGGGGTCCAAGGCCAGAGTCTCTGTAAGACCAGTTTATTCTCCTTACTGGGGGAGAGATGGATCACATCAGTCCCAGTGCTGAAAGACTTCTTCAATTTACACAGACTGCAAATATTAGTTTAGACGCTGGTCCCAAAGACTTCTTCGCTTTTTTTCTCCTCCAAGACATAAATCTTGGCCTGTCAAAAAAAGCGGCATGAAAAAAAAAGGCTGTAATTTATGAGATGATAAAATTTAGTGCTGCCAGCCTCGTTAAAAATGTATACAGTGTGTGTGTGTGTGTAAGTGTAAGTGTGTCTATCTCAGGTCAAATCTGATTTCGCCCTTTACATGTGTGTGTGTGTGTGTGTGTGTGTGACAGAGAGAGAGGTAGTGTGTGTGTGTGTGTGTGTGTGTGACAGAGCGAGAGGTAGTGTGTGTGTGTGTGTGTGTGTGTGTGTGTGTGTGTGTGTACATGAGCGAGAGTGTATGTGTGTGTGTGTGTGTGTGTGTGTGTGTGTGTGCGTGTGTGTGTGTGCGCGTGCGTGTGTGTGTGTGCAGGTGTGTTCCACAGTAGCCCTTTTCCTCTCGGAGAACAGTGGCCTCATTCAGACCGTGTTGCGGACGGCGAGCTCCGCTGCCAAGGACCTCTTGGAGGAAAAGCCCTGTGTGTAAGTCAGCTCCCCTGAACTAGAGAGGATTACTATGGCCACACAGATCACATATCTCATTACTACCACAGCTCTGCACAACACCACTGCACAGCACAGCATAGAGCTCAGCTCAACACCACTGCACAGCACAGCATAGAGCTCAGCTCAACACCACTGCACAGCACAGCATAGAGCTCAGCTCAACACAGCACACATCTCTACAGCACAGCATACGGCTCAACACAGCACAGCACACATCTGTAACACTCAATATTCGGCCATTTATTTTTTTAATGACTTGGACTCGAATACGGGACATGGACTTGAAGTTTAGCGACTTGACTACAACACTGCTGCACAGCACAGCATAGAGCTCAGGTCAACACAGCACAGCACACATCTCTACAGCACAGCATATAGCTCAACACAGCACAGCACATATCTCTACAGCACAGCATACAGCTCAACACAGCACAGCACCATGTCTACAGCACAGCTAAGCTCAACACAGCACAGCAACCATGTACTACAGGCACAGCTTACAGCTCAACACAGCACTAGCAACCATGTCTACAGCACAGCTTACAGCTCAACACAGCACAGCAACCATGTCTACAGCACAGCATACAGCTCAACACAGTACAGCACCCATGTCTACAGCACAGCTTACAGCTCAACACAGCACAGCAACCATGTCTACAGCACAGCTTACAGCTCAACACAGCACAGCAACCATGTCTACAGGCACAGTTTATCACAGCACAGCACACATACTGTATCTATAGAACTCAATGTAGGGCCATTTGATTCCACGCTTGATGAGGCAGATGCAGTGTTTAGGTTGACATTGGGTCCCCATTAAAGACAGTGAATACAAACACACACACACACACACACACACACACACACACACACTAAGACACACACACATGTAAGACGCTACACATACACTGTAAGATGCTCTAATGTCACATGGTCCTAATGTCACTATACACACGCATGGCTGTAATGTCACTACACACGCACACACACACACACACACACACACACACACACACACACACACACATACACACACTCACATTGTAGCAAGATGCTGCACCTACATTGCTCTAATGTCGCTATACACATATATGGCTCTAATGTCACTATTCACACACACATGGTTGTAATATCACATCACACTAATGCACAGATAATACAGCACTAGAGGAGGTGCACTGTCTGTGTCCTCTTTCCATTGGCAGTTGGTAGTATGAAAAGAAAGACAATAGTATTTATTTTCTGAGGATGAACTTAGAAACAGGAAGTCAATGTCATAGAGTTATGGAAATAAGTTGTGCTTCGGCAAGATAGGTTAAGTGCGGAGGCAAAGGGGCTAAAACAGATGTGCCTGGCTTTGGCCGGTTCGATATTTATTGAATTGAATTGATCTTTATTGTATATTTAAAAAAAATTGTCTTGGGCATATGAGAAGCCGCCTCACACATAGCACACACATCAAAAGAGCAACAGTGTCAAAAGTTACATTGATGTAACCCCCCCCCTCCCTCCCCAAACACACACACACACACACACACACACACACACACACACACACACACACACACACACACACACACTCTCTCTCTCTCTCTCTCTCTCTCTCTCTACTCCACAGAAGCACATCCTATAGTACGTAAGTATACACAACAATTACGAAATTAAAAAATATAATACAATATAGATGCATACTCTAAAGCT
>JAODXP020000031.1:1827046-1829546 GCA_027497455.2 Sardinella longiceps
ACTGGTACCCAGAATTACAAACACACGCGTTTGTGATGAGGGTGCAAAACCAACTTTACCTTCCTTCCCTACATGCACCACACCTTAATCTTCTGCGTCCTTATCCCAGGAGAGCCCAGGCCTCATTGTGTGTGTGTGTGTGTTTCTGTGTGTGTGTGTGTGTGTGTGTGTGTGTGTGTGTGTGTGTGTGTGTGTGTGTGTGTGTGTGTGAAATCAAAGTGATTAAGGGCCAAGAAATCAATAAATGCTTTATATTAGATTTACACACCCTTGTTGAATTGCGTCAGGTCAGCAGAAAAAGAAAGAACGAACGAAAGAAAGAAAGTGGGTGGGTGGGCGGCTATAGCGGTGAATGAAGTGCTAGGCTAGGCTATGCTGTGTGGGAGCTATGGAGATTGGACTTTATAAATCTTTAAACATCCATCTCATTTCCTTTGTGGAGAAAGAAAAAAAAATACTAGAATGAAAGAGTCAAAGATGGAATGAGCAGAGATTCTAGATTCTAGTCGGAACTCCACTACTGATTCCATGTTCCATGTTCCATGCAATACTCAAAGGATAAAAACACTTCTTTTTCTCTAGTGTAGCCTATAGGCCTACAACAAAAAGCAAATAAAAGATAAAAAAAATAAAATAAATCCGTGGATCAGTACCATGGCTGCTAAGCGTCCAAGTAAGCTGGAGCGAAACTAAACAATTGTGGAGGTTACTGAATGCTTCCTGTGATCACTAGCATCAGAATGCTAATGTTCTGAGCAAGCCCTTAGCTTTCAGTGAATAATGCCAACCCCCTATCATGTGTCTGTATTATGGCAAACAGATTTAACAAGATGGAGAGAAAGAAAACCAAACAAACATTTTTCGGATTGAATCCATGTTGGTGACGTTAGGGTAGTGTTCTTCAGCATTGCTAAAGTGGAAGGTCAAACATCTGAAACCAAACTCGACTTGAAGCAAGTGCAAAAAGGGTCAGAAGTGTCTGTACTGTGCAGCAAAATAATTTACTTCACACACAAACTTTCAAACTAACTTGTTTGATATTGTATTTCAACCTCTCCTAGACTGATGCCATGTTCATGAAGAAGCTAGCATTGTTGGAGATTATAAAGTCTCTGATATGTTACTGTAATAGAACGGGCTTGACTAGTGTGTGTTATAAGGTTTATTAATATTGTTATAATATAGTTTATTAACATGGATTAACATATGTTATTATGCAAGACAGCTTCAAGAATGGCATGCTATATGAAAACAGGAGATAGAAAGCAACAGTTATAATCGATAACTGAAGAGTTTGTTTATTCACATTTGTTCAATATTCTTGGATAGATATATGTTCCATGACAAAAGGTACCTTCACTTTTGCTACTAAGGAAATCTGTGTTTATTAAATGTGTAATATTTTGTCTTTAATGTTAAATATTGGGCTGCTAATCTTTACTATTTTTTTGTGTCAGGTTGGTTAAATAGACAGCTAGCAGACAACTAACAATCTTTCCCTTACCACATATATTTTTTTTCCTTTAGCCTTAGCGTTCATGGAGTTGCAGTAGCAAATTGTAAAAAAGAAACAATGATCAGAGCCATGTGCGTGTCTGTATGTGTGCGTATGTGTTCATGTGTGTGTGTTTGTGTGTGTGTGTGTGTGTGTGTGTGTGTGTGTGTGTGTGTGTGTGTGAATGAGCATGCATGTGTGTGTGTGTGCGTGTGCATGTGTGTGTATGTGCACGTCCACATGTATCTCTCTGTGTGTGTGTGTGTGTGTGTGTGTGTGTGTGTGTGTGTGTGTGTGTGTGTGTGTGTGTGGGTGTGTGTGTGAATCCAGACAGGAGGGAGCAGTTAACCCAGCTCCTCATGCCCTAATCCCCCCCTCTGTGCTTCAGAGCGGCCCAAACCAAACACTCTGAATCGATGGAGGAGAGAGAGAGAGAGAGAGAGAGGGAAAGAGAGAGAGAGAGAGAGAGAGAGAGAGTGAGAGAGAGAGAGAGAGAGAGAGAGAGAGAGAGAGAGAGAGAGAGAGAGAGAGAGAGAGGGGAGAGAGAGAGAGAGTGAGAGAGAGCGATTAAACATGCAAACAGGGAGGAGAGCAGAGGTCGTCTGAAGGGCGCACAGCTCCAGCGAGAGGATGAAACTTTTTCTCCTTTTTCTCTCTCTCTCTCTTTCTTTTTTTCCTCCATTCCATTCACTCTACTCCATTTCTTTTCTTCCACTGATTCTAGAGAGAGAGAGAAAGAGAAAGACAGAAAGAGAGAGAGAGAGAAAGAAAAAGAAAGAGAGAGAGAGAGAGAGAGAACAGAGACAGAGAGTTCTATCTGAAGCCTTCCTCTTTGATGTCATCTAATCTGAAGACACAAAGGCTAGTGCCAATGTGTTTATGCCCTTGATTGGAATTATACAATCAATTACTCCCCCCCGCTGGGTCCCAAATGAGCACGCTCCTAAAGACAGGGGAATCATTGGTTAAATGTTATTGTTGGGACGACGGTATTATCTCACGCTC
>JAODXP020000031.1:1834546-1837046 GCA_027497455.2 Sardinella longiceps
AAAAAAAAAGAAAAAAGACGAGAATACAGAGATTGTCTCTGGCCAAATGATCCCTGATGCTGGCAATCAGAGTTAATAACAGGGTACTTGCACATCATGGTGTGTGTGTGTGTGTGTGTGTGTGTGTGTGTGTGTGTGTGTGTGTGTGTGTGTGTGTGTGTGTCTGTACTCAGAGGTAAACTTTCACCAATTGCAGCTTCAAAAGACAGACAGAGGCAGACAACAGAGACAGACTCATTTGTGAAAAGAGAGAGAGAGAAAGAGAGAGAGAGAGAGAGAGAGAGAGAGAGAAAGAGAGAGAAGAGTGAAAGAGACAGGGAGGAGAGAGGGGGAGATCTTCTGTTAAACAGAAAGGCTGAAACTAAAACCCCAGCAACAAAAGCTGACTTTGAGCACAATCGTATTATATAATGATGTTTTGTGGATGTTCAATTGTCTAAAAGATTTCTGAGGGTTAAAAAATACATCTTTACAACTACTGTAATAATGGAGTACACACTATAACCGTACAATACTCCTAGTTTCCTTGCACAGGTAATGTATATGTTCGCAGGAAGAAAACCAACTTACTGACCAAAATGTGTTTGATTCCACAACGGTAGGTGTTATTATGGATTTTTACCAGTTGGACCTGCATTATTACAATACTATAGATATTTCATTCATACTTTACCTTTTCACCATTTTGCACAGTAAATACATCTTTTTTGCACATTAAATACACGTTCCACAAACTCGTTCTTCGTCAATTCTGAAGGAAAACCCAGTCCGTTCTTAATGTAGCTTTACTGCCTTGCCCCGTTTCCATGAATGAGCTGTTTGACTTAAAATAGCTTAAATTCTGGCTGAATTGGTTTATGAGTTCACAATTACAGCTGAACAAAGCTGTTTAAATACATCTTAAAAAATCTCGATTTTAGTTGGATTAAGGCAAGAATTCGATTTTCTCATAGTACATGTAAACATACTGATCATGACATAGACTCCTAATGATTGACCATTCAAGAGTCAACAACAACAAAAACAACAAACACGCTGTTTATAAACATGTTTATAAATGAATTCTCTCTCTCTAGCCTTGTTTCTCAACTCTGTCTAACACACACACATGCACACACACACACACACACACACACACACACACACACACACACACACACACACACAAAGAGAGAAAGAAAGACACAGAGAGAGAGAGAGAGAGAGAGAGAGAGAGAGAGAGAGAGAGAGAGAGAGAACACAGAGACTATCATAAACCTTATACATCACAGTGACAGGCCGGTCACAGCAGTTAGTCGACCTTGAGGAGGAGAAAACTATGCGACCACATTTCATTTCCATACAGTCAGATTGGGGAGAGCCTGCCTGCTGTGGCTAGGTCAGAACACAACACCCTCCCTCTCTCTCCCTCTCTCAATCTCTCTCTTTTAATCTCTCTCTTTTCTCTCTCTCTCTCTCTCTTTCTCTTCCCCTCTCTCTCAATCTTTCTCTTTCTCTCTCTCTCTCTCTTTCTCAAATTCTCTCTCTCTCTCAATCTCTCTCTTTCTTTCTCTCTCTCTCTCTCAATCTCCCTCCTTCTCTCTCTCTCTCTCTCTCTCTCTCTCTCTCTCTCTCTCTCTCTCTGTCCCCCCTGTCCTATACTGAAGGTCCGCTCCCTATCAGCCGGCTAGCGCCCATGCTAATTCGCACACCTAGCCAGTATTCAGTGTCCTGTGCGGCCCGTCTGTGGCCTCTGCAATCATACAAATGATCGTTATCACGGGCTAGCTAGCCCAGCGGAGATGGACGCGTCTGAATGAAAATAGATGGGAGTGGGAGAGAAACAAACAGCGAAGGCATTTACATAATAGTAGCCCATGGTCACACACACACACACACACACACAGACACACACACACACACACACACACACGCAGGGACATTAGCATGGCCATCACCTCTACCTCTTAGCCTTACACACACATAAACACACACACACACACACACACACACACACACACACACACACACACACACACACACACACACACACATATACATACACATACACACAAACATACACAACTTGTTTGTGAGCTGACTGAAAGTCATTGGAAGAGCTGTTCCTGTGTGTGTGTGTGTGTGTGTGTGTGTGTGTGTGTGTGTGTGTGTGTGTGTGTGTGTGTGTGTGTGTGTGTGTGTGTGTGACAGCCCCTGAAGGACAGAAATAAGGTGCACAAGGAGTGGTACGGGTCACAATCTGCTGTTTACGTCATAAAGTTCACCTTACCCTGCCGTCTGGAAGACACTTGACTTGCACCAAACAGTAATGCACCTTGAGTTTAGACTCGTAGGACATAGGTTATGGTATGCCACTATTCACTATTCATCTATTCACCATTCAATAGCTGCGGGTGTTACACTGTATGTATGGTGCATGAGTATGCATGTGAGTGTATGTGTGTGTGTGTGTGTGTGTGTGTGTGTGTTAATGTGAGTGCTTGTACATGTGTGTAATTAT
>JAODXP020000031.1:1839546-1843380 GCA_027497455.2 Sardinella longiceps
CTATTCTGACCGGCAAAGTTGTGTTTCTCTGATGATTTCGCTAAGTCTTTGCAGTCTATGTCTGTTCTGTTGTCGGTGGAGGTGTGTCACCTTGAGAGTGTCCATAGAAAGCGGTATATAGACAAAATTAATCTCGCTGGATTAGAAAAATATCCCTACATTCACTGATATAACCAAAGCTGACACTAAGCGGCCCAAGGGGACGGACACATACAACTCACAGAATACAACTTTGATGCAAGGAAAACAGCTATCTGAAGAGCTGTTTTGATAGACCATAAAGATAATCCTTGCTTTAAACTACTGCCCCCAAAAAATGACACACCAATGAACATACAACATAAAGCCAGCCGCTCCAAAATAAAAACCATGAGTCTTACCTTCATGCAGTTAACAAAGTACGAAATAGCTTGCTCTTCTCGGCAATCTTGTGTATGGATAGCATTGTCATTATTACAAGCCCAGTAGTAGTGCTAGTGCAGCTAGCTAAAGCTGAATACGAGTTGATCAATCTGTCAATTTCACGCATTTTTACTGTCAGTAAACAGTGCTCTATTCAACTTTTCATGTTTTTGTTCCGCTTCCCCACTTGTCTCGCTTGATAGCCCGGTTAATTTTTTTTAGCCTAAACTCTCGGTTAAATGTGGTGGCTAGATGACGTTCAATTGCCAAGTCAACAACCCAAACGATTGGTTTGCCAGGGGCGTTGTAGTGGGGGGAGGGGGAGTGAGTAACCAGGGTCCCAAAAGGCGGGAGTGCCCAGTCTGCTATTGTATTCTAGGAGGTGAGGGGGGCCCATGGCCACTGCTTGTGCATAGGGCCCAGAATTTGGTGCTACACGATTCCTCCAGAAGCTTAATATAAAAGCTTGTAAAAACAATCAAATAAACACAGAGATTTGTTAAATTTCAAACCATGCACAATTTCTGACATCCCAAAAAGAAAGCTGGCTGCAGAATAATTTAGATTGACAAACAATTTCACAGTGATTACAACTGTAATGTTAAAATTCAAATGTGGCTAAATATTGATCATATTACAATAAAGTCTAATTTGACTGTTTTTGTGCCATTTACAATAGCAAATGCACAATAGGAATTATAAGAAATTATTAGGTCTGTAATTGTTATGGCGGAATTCTGCCTGATTTGTTGGCCAAGAAACATCGCCTACTTGCCCATAAATATAAAATTCTCAAGAAATAAGTGTGGTAGGCTTAGCACACAAGGAAGAGAATAAATTGTTGTTGTTTTAATAGATAGATAACAGAAGTTATATTATTTGACATTGTCAACCCCCTCACCCACCCCACCCCACCCCAAACACACCCTACTCCAAACACATACACACAGAGACATCCCTCCTTCCTTCCCCAACATCACTTCTCTGTACATGAAAATGTTTGCGCAAAATAAATGTTTTGCAACTTTAAATAAATTGATTATTACTACATTTTTCATCACAGGAAATAATTATTACAGATACATGTTTCAATGACTAATCACGTGGTACCAAAGGGACACAGATTTGTTAATGCACATGCTACTCTTGCGATTTTATCTAGAGTGGTGTAGCCGTTTTCAGAGGTTTGAAGAAGAGTTATTGGCACAGGCCCTTGCAACATTCTGTTTTTAGATCTCGTCAGTCCAATTACTCTCTCAACATGTATGCAGACTGCTGCTAGTCTCCTAATGTCTTCTATTTCAAATGCACTCAGTTGTTTTTTTTTTGCCACGTGTGAATGCCAGCGTTTCTACTCTCGCAGACAGTCCAACCTGATCTTTGATGGTAAAGCCTCTGTCAGCCAGGATCATGTCCCCAGGTAGAAAATTATCCAGGAGCCCACTGTTGGCAGCTATTTGAGGGTCTGTTGTCCGCCACCCCAGCCCTTAGAGATGAACAAAATCACTCCCTGTGGTGTAATGCCTATTAGGTATTTCATGGTGTTGTGACTTGTACTGGGAGTACTTCTGTGCTCTAGCTTTCAGGTCCTTCGGTTTGTCGGTGAAGATCTCGAAACAGTCAATTATTGCCATACATTTCTTAAAGCTTTTACGAAAACACATAGGTACACTTGTACATATTCTCACAAAGGCCACACAACAGATACAGGCACTAATTACTCATTCAGATGACTAATTACATTTGTAAACACTCTAGAAACACTACAGTTGTGTACCCCAACTAGATAAGACAGACACTGAATTAGCAAGTTAATTTTAAGTCTCATTAAAGTAAATACTAGTTGCTGGAAACAGGTCAATTGTGGCTTATCTTTGAGACATAGTTTTACCAGATTAAGCACTGCCATTAACACCATCAAATTTGGGAGACCAGTTATGGCTTTCACCTTCTCATCTGTTTTGAAAGTGTCCTCATCAAAAAGATCTGAAGACGCACACTTCTCATTCAGCTCAATGTTTTCCTTACACAACTGCTGGCTTTCAACCAGCAGTGTAGAGATGTCCTCTGATGATAGGTCTGTCTAGCACACTGCATCACACACATTGCTCATACTGACTTCTGACGGGTCTTCACAGTCCATGACATCCTGAACAACAGCTCTTGCGATCTTGAGTCTTCCCATCTCTTCTTCTTCAGGTTTTCTAGGAGTTGAAATTTCTCAAGATTTCCGAGAGCTTTCCTCTTCTCTGGTGACTTAGTGTGAGCAAAGACTGTGGGTACATAGTTAGGAGACAGGGAATCATCACTCTTCTTGCCTGGAGAAAGATTAGAGAAAGTCAGTCACTGTCTGTTGGAGCCAGAACGAGTTATCAACATATATGTTGTTATGAACGTATGGTTATTTATTTGTACATTCATACACTTTAAAGTATATTATTTTCTATGATTATGTTTATTAGATTAATTTCAAACAAGAATCAATTCATCACGCTTAGACCAAATAAATATAATTACGCCTATCAAGCCCACGTACTCAAAATCATCTGTTTTCACTCACAAAACGTTTGAGTGCCAAACAAGGCTATGTTGCATTGAATTTACACCGTCAGATACCAACATAAATGCCTGCCATTTGGACAGAATATTTTGAGTTATGAGGAGAGACTTGGACAACGTCATATAAATATATCAGCATATATGTAAGGATCTTATCAATCTAACGTTAGTCAGCAACACTAACGTTACCACAGATCAATATGCGTTCATCCGCCACAATATGTTGACATGGGATGTCACTTGACCGAATCTGACAATGTAGACACACATAGACGTTATCCTGCATGCAAAAAGGCTACCCCTCAGACAGACAACATTAATTAATTGATGGTTAGATTGAACCACAACCTGGATCTCAGCGGAGATAGCTAACTTTTGCGTTAGCATTACATTAGCTTCAAACTTGAAAGCTAAGGTAAGGAGGAGTTGTCTGCGGTAAATCTTTTCTGAGGAGTTGTCTGCGGTAAATCTTTTATTCCCGATACTAACTGAGTGAAAAATTTGAGTTTCCAGACTTCGCATTTGTCAAATAATACCATAAAGTTGTAGCCCAAATAAGATGTAAATAAAAACTTACCTTGTAAAAAATGCTCACTGCAGTGCATTGCCTTGAGTAGCTGGACGTTACCAATCTTTGCGGTTGATTGCCGCGATCTCTCTCGGGGATCCTGTAGAAAAAAACGCCTGGCTTGTAGCCTTGTCTATTTGAGCAACCGACGGCACAACAGGAGATTACCATTTTTCTTTTCCTCCCGAATATTACTGTGATAAAAATAATTACGCTCAGTCCTACGCTAGACGCCCAATGGAAAATTCTTTACTTCCGCCGTCCAGCACTTAGGGCACGCGAACACGTGACGTCACCTGCAGAAG
>JAODXP020000031.1:1855980-1860980 GCA_027497455.2 Sardinella longiceps
GGTGCATATGTGACTGTTAATATTGATTGATGGATTTATTGTGTGTTGGTGAGTGTGTGTGTGTGTGTGTGTGTGTGTGTGTGTGTGTGGTCTTTAGAAAAGGAAGAACGAACATGCACTACTGTCAAGTGTTGTAGTGGTAAAACAAGAAATGGTTAAACTATGCATGTTTTGATACTGTAAAGAGTGCCTCAATATGCAGAATAAGACATATAAGTGTCCCTCGTTGAGATTGGAGCTAAGACAAATAGTTCATCAGACCTGAGAATCCAAATAACAAGGCTACATAAAGTGTGCCTCAATATGCAGAATAAGACATCTAAGGTGGGGCATGTTTGAAAATGAAAGATTGTTGCTATGTTATGAAATTTTAAGTTAGAATAATACAGGGGGACTTGGCAATGTTAAAAGTTGTACTTGGTGCATAAACTCTATTAAGAGGTGGATAAATCCTATTTCCAATATGAGAGTAGCCTGACATAGCCCGACCATAATACTGCTGTTCATCCGTATTCATGGTCTGGAGGTTCTTTAACCTGACGCGATTATACTGCGGGGGGAGGGCATTCACTTCTGGTTTGAAACGATTGGACAGCTCGTCTAATCAGCTTCGCTTATTGGCCGGTAGACTCTCTACCGATGTAAACACGCCCCAGAAGACCGTTCCCAGACCATGGATACGGATGAACATTCGTATTATGGGCTATGGACTATGTCAGGCTAATACGAGAGGTGACTAAACTGTGTTTGCATACATTTTGCCACCATCCTTAATCACCATAGAAGTGAATCACACCACAGTTAGCAAAGTTAGGAGCAATTTGCATTTTCAGACCACGTTTGCCGTGCCAAATATTTTGTGTAGGCCTCTGGCCTCAATTTACATGAACAGTGTGCCTCTGTTAAGATAATTTGTTTATTATAAACACTACAGCACAACAAAGTTATAAAAGGTAGGCTTCAAGCTTTTAGCTGGAGTACTCAGTGTAACTAGAGGTTAACCAGCAATCCAGAGTATCTACTCTCAGAGAGCAGCTAATTATGAATAATAACTTTTCACTGAGCAAGCATCTATGACTTGAGACGGCCTATAGGCAATAATTAGCAAAAGCAGGCAATAAATGACTAACATTACATGCGTGAACAAACACCAACTAGGCCATGGGGAAAGGGTTTAAATAACTGGTGGCTGCAGTAGGCTATACTGTATACTGACTGTTTAATAAACTGCTAACGTTATAATGTGACAACCAGTGAGATTTCACTTTTTTAAAGGTTATAAAACATATTCACATAATCTAGGTCCTATTCATCTTCCGTTGAATAAATGTATTTCTAAAGAGGCATTTAGGGGCTAAATTTCCCAAGTCCGCACAGTTAGCACTGAAGAAAGACTGAACAGTTTCCTCATGGGTGTGTTTAGGCATTATAGGCCTATTTGTTAACACCAAGCTATAAAAGCAGTTTTACCATTTTCATGTTTCTTTTCTCTTCTTTCTATTACTCAGAACAAAAAAAGACTATCACTTGTGGGTGCAACAGATGTACTAAAATAGCTAAGTACCGAGATTAGGCAGATAATGTTGCTCTAAACATTACAGAGCAGCATTTGCCGTCTCTTTTAAATATTGACTTGTTTCAGTAGGTCTCACAAATTACTAATGCGGATCGACAATTCATCGGCTTCGTCATTTGAGTTAATATACACACTGCAGCCTATCCAGATGTGTTAAGGCTCTAGCCATCCTCTAGCCATGTACACGTGTCACTAATAATATAAAACTCCAATACCATTTAGGCACAAAACAGAAATGTCTGTATAGACGAGAACCGGTTTATATAACATGTCTGTAAAAAAATAATAATAACATATTTAATATGTGTATACTGGACTTAATTTATTGTTGAGTTGTATTAGTTTGGGTTTAGGGTTGTCATTGTATCAATTGAAAGCTTTGGTCATGATGTGTGTATTGAAATAAAAGTATGTCAAAATAAAAAGCCTTTTTTCTGTTTTGTGGTTCAAATATCTGCCATTCAGAAATAATTGAATTTGGTACTCTGAGAAAGGTAAAAGCCATTTTTTTTTCTCAGAGTATTTCACCATGTAATGGTGGTGACATTATCCTGGGCAAATAGATTCTCAGCTAAATTTACAGTGTTTCAGACAGAGAGAGGGGGTGGGGGTGGGGGTGGGGTGGACAGTTAATAAGGCCGATTAGTTGTTTATCGGTGTTTGTGTGTGTACTCAAAAACAATGGCGGAGTCAATTAACCACCTCATGCCACAGGAGTGGAGCCCTGTCCCTCTTCAAGCCTGGCCCTGTATTGAGCCACTTATCACATACAAACGCTAGTGAGAGACCACACACACACACACACACACACACACACACACACACACACACACACACACACACACACACAGTCAGGAACTGGGACAGTACACACAAAATAGATATACACACAAACACCACCCCCACCCCCGCACACACATGGAAACAAACAAACACACACACACACACACACACACACACAAACACACACAAATCCACACACATGAAAACACACACACACACACACACACACACACACACACACAAATCTCTGTGTAAGTAGTAGCGAACCAAGAGAAGCTCTTAAAAAGTTCAGGACATGTTTCCCAAACAGCTAAACGGTTATTGTGTTGCGTTGCAATGCATTGTGGGTACATTAACGCTTTGCTCATGCAGGGGTGTGAAGTGTGTTGTGGGAAAATCAAAAACAAGTGGGTGTTTAACAAGTAGACCCAGAAACAGGCACCACGGCATCAAGGTGAAAGAGAGAGAGAGAGCGAGAGAGAAAGAGAGAGAGGAGAGAAAGAGAGAGATAGGAAGAGGAGACACAGAAAGAGAGAGAAAACAGAGAAAGTGAAAGAAAGACAGAGAGAGAGAGAGAGAGAGAGAGAAAGAGGAGAGCGACAGACAGACCCAGGGGGAGGCCAGGTAGCGGTCAACATTTACCTGTCAACAGACTCACCGCCGCCGCCACCACCACCACACCAGCTGGGGGAAGATGGGTCAAAATGTCTCTCCACAGGAGGGCCATAAATATAGCAAAACGCTCCTTTACCCAGGGTTAGAGCATCAAGCACACTTGCAGCAAATGCGTCTGGCCCAGCTAAAGCTGTGCATATGTATAATACTCAGTGGCTACTGTCTTATAAAGTAGGCTACTACTGTAGAGCTTACTGCTACCCAGATAACAAAAGGATAGTGGTCTGCTAGCAGTCAGATAGTGGTCCGCTAGCTGGTGATTTTTTTCTCATAATTCAAAAACAGACATCCCTTTAAAAACCAGACCATGAGTGTTTACGTGCTATACCAGCTTGTGTAACGGATGCCAACTAACCTGAGCTAGCTGGCAGCAGTACATGGTAAATTCTCACAACCCTAGTCCTAAGAACGCTTCTGACTTCAGAGTTGGAAACCTGGGCTTTTAGGCATTCAGTATTCAACTCCCATGCCGTGGGTTTTCTATGCCTAAATAGATGGCGGGTCGGTGCAACACTGGTATAAAATAACCTTAAGTAGGCTACTTTGTTGGTCGGTGCAAGCTATCTGTTAGGTACATAGAACCTAAAGGGCTACGCTAATGCATGCTGCTAATTATTTTGCAGTGAGCTACTATGCTAGCTTATTAGCTGCTATCCTCTCTCCTGTGGTGTTTGTCGCTATAGATACTTGCTCACATGAAGGTGACAAGACCTCTGAGATGAAAATCTGGGACTTTTTCCCTAAATTTTCTTTGGGATGAAGAGACATTCCAATTTCTACAGTTACATGTAATATCATAAAAACAAGTAATGTTTCAGCTTAAAATAGAGGACAAAATGGGTTTTCCTGTATTTGACTAGGAATAGACCACCTAATTCAGGGAAATCTGTGTTGACGGATCGTAAATAGAAACACACACTTTCTATTGCTGCAATAGAAAGAAAAACACTATGTGTTACCTGTCCAGATCCCATCAAACAGATGGTCAGAAACTGACAGAGAGATGAACAGATAAAGACAGATATACAGAGTGATAGATGACGGACCTGACGGACCACTTTATTGCATTAAATTGCAGCGGACATGACACACCTGGATGCCTGATTGAGTGGGATAAAGCCTGTCAAGGCATGTTGCACAATCACACTCACCAGTAATTACTGTTCTTATGTTTACTGTTGGCAGTTATCATTACATTCTAGCCCCCTGCTACAAATGATAACTTGTGCTGGCACGCTGAATTCGGATGATGATTCTGGTTGATTGAGTGTCTTGTCAGTACAGGGTAAACAAAACATCTTTATTTTTTTCTGTCCAGGAACGAAGAGCAAAGGAGCTTTAGAAAGGGTCTACTACTTCTACTACTACTGCTGTTGTTGCTGTTGCTGTTTTAGTGAGATTCACCATGTATGTATGTATGTATGTGCGTATGTGTAAGAATGCCATCATATGCCCTCACTTGCTACTACATAAGGGACCACAATGGCAAAAAGCCTCAGGGTTTTTTTTGTGTTTACCCCTGTCTATTTTTAATTTTTTTACATGTATGGTTACTGTTACCATGCAATGTTTTTACATCAAATAGATTCAATTCATTCATTCTTTCTTTCATTCACAATAAGCAATGCTGTGTAGGAGATCCTGGAAAAATGTTCAAGTGTACAAGTTCTGCCTATGGTGCAGAGTGGGGAGGGACAAATAGCAGTTGAGTTTGATAAGACAAATCACCATGCAGTCATTTCGATAGGGCTGCTCAAAATGACTGGATTGTGTTGGGTTCATTCCACAGGTGGCTCACCTTTTTTATTTTTATGAATTGTTTGCTATCCAGGTGTGAAGGGGATTCTAAACAATATAGTAAAGGAAAAGGTGCCACAGGAAAATATCTACCACTTTCCACTATCTAGGAAAATACCCTACCTCTGATGATTACTTTTTATGCTTCAGTTTCAACAAAAGATGCGTT
>JAODXP020000031.1:1875980-1878480 GCA_027497455.2 Sardinella longiceps
CCTCACACGTCAGGCTGTTATTTCTACAGCGAGCTCTTACACTGTGCAGGTGGACAAGACCCGGGCAGACGTATGCTTACACACACACACACACGCACACACACACAAACACTCACACATACACACACACACACACACACACACACACACACACACACACACACACACACACACACACACACACGCACAAACACATTTGCACTCACACAAATACACTCAAACTAACACATAAAGTACACACACACACATACACACACACACACAAACAGACATAAATACAGACTCACACGCACACACACATGCAAACTCATACACAGACAAACACAGTCAAACTAACACACACACACACACAGACACACACACACACAAACATGGCTCTGGGGGCGCACAGGCCCCGTTTGTTTGGACTTGGCCTCGGGTCGGGAGACCCAACAGGAAGTGAGGCGCTCCTGGCACAGCTCAGGGGCTCTGGACTGGCTTGGCCTGCATGCCGCAGAGAGAGAGACAGAGAGAGAGAGAGAGAGAGAGAGAGAGAGAGAGAGAGAGAGAGAGAGAGAGAGAGAGAAGAGAGAGAGACGGGTAGATAGAGAGAAAGAGAGAGACGGGTAAAGAGAGAGGGAGAGAGAGAGAGAGAGACGAGTAAAGAGAGAGGGAGAGTGAAAGAGAGAGAAGGGTAGAGAGAGAGAGATACAGGTAGAGAGAGAGAGAGTGTGTGAGAGAGAGAGAGAAGGAAAGTGGAAGAGAGAAATAGAGAGGGAGAGAGAGATGTGTTTACCAGAGCTGTGGGTCACCATATGACTGGCACTAAATGCATGTAGTTTGTCAACGGGAGGAAAATTAAGCTGTGTGTCATTAAGCAAAATGGACTCCTCAGACATAAACCAGTCTGCTCTCTCGTCTCGTGCTGCCTGTTGGCGTGCTTTTGCTTACAGTAATCAAAAACGTCAAATGCACTTTTATGGACTTCATCATGTTTTGTGAGAATTCTCTTGTAAATTTCTTTTTTATTTTTAAATCCCCCACCAATGCTCTTTCAGAGCGCACTTCAATAGCATCTTCAGACTAATAGTGTAAATATTGTTAAGAGGAGACACTTTTCTCTTCTTCATATTTGGAAATGCAGGTTGCTCACTATTGGGATCTAGAGACAGTCACTGTCTATTCCATGATAATATATCTCTTATTGGTACATGCTGTTCAGTGAAGCATTCTTTTAACCTCCACACACTCTACAATTACAGTATTGGAGCCAGCTGGGGCCAGGCAGATGTGTGTGTGTTGTGCGCCTGCGGTGTACTATGGGATAGAGACAGTATGTGTGTCGCTGTGTGTACAGTATGTGTGTGTGGGGTATGTGTGTGTGTATGTGTGTGTGTGTGTGTGTGTGTGTGTGTGTGTGTGTACAGTATGTGTTTGTGGGGATGTGTGTGTGTGTGTGTGTGTGTGTGTGTGTGTGTGTGTGTGTGTGTGTGTGTGGAGTGTGTGTGTGTGTGTGTGTGTGTGTGTGTGTGTGTGTGTGTGTGTACAGTATGTGTAGTGTTTGTGGGGAGTGTGTGTGTGTGGGGATTGTATTTGGGTAGGGGAGGGTGCAATGCATTGGTTTGACCTGCACGGGTTGCTGGGAAGAGGATTCCGGAGTGGGAGATGCGGCAGTAGGATATCACAGAGGGAGAACATGCACGCTCTTCCACAGAATGGCCAGAGGCGTCCTCTGCCTCTCTATCAATGCAAAACAGACTACAACCTAAGGCTAAGAGGACATTTTGCTTTTTTTTATATAAGCCTTCCCCCCTTTAAAAGGGCTACATTTATTTTGAAAGCACAAGGGAGAAGAAGGAGGGAGAGGGAAAGAGAGAGAGGGGGAGAGAGAGTATGGAGAAAAAGATGAAAAGCATCTTTAGCATGCCGGAAACATCTGGATTCATATTCTGAGACAGAAGAGGAAATTGCAAAAAGACAAAACTCTTATGTTTTGATTTATTTTATTATTGGAGGGCCCGTGCAATGCCAGTCATGCAGTTCAAATTTGTGGTCGTAAATATGAGGGGGGAATAGCAATGTGACAGAAGCATTAGCAGTCCTGCCTTATGCTCCCCGGCTGATTAATATCATCGCTAATAACATCCACAACTGCTGTGTTCTGTCCTAAATTACACAACACTGAAGGACCATTGTTAATTAGACCAGGAGATTGTAAGAGAGTAAGAGAGCAAGAATGAGAGAGAGAGAGAGAGAAAGAGGGATAGAGAGATGAGAGAGAAAGGGAGCTTGAGAAAGAGAGGGAGAGAGTGAAAGGGGGATTGAGAAAGAGAGAGGGAGAGTGGAAGAATGAGAGAGAGTGAAAGAGGGATTGGGAGAGAGAAAGAGAGAGGGATGGGGGATGAGAGTGAGAGAGAGAAAGAGAGAGGGATGGGGGGATTCAGGGCTGTTGAGGAAAAAAGAAAAGAGAGAGAGAGAGAACAGAGGGAGGGTTGAAAAGCAATAATGAACACTGAGCCCC
>JAODXP020000031.1:1880980-1888480 GCA_027497455.2 Sardinella longiceps
TGCCTCCTGCTCCACACACACACACACACACACACACACACACACACACACACACACACACACACAGTGCTTGGTTTCTGCCTAACCAAGGACCAAGCAACATTGACTAACCAGGCCTCTCCTCTGTCTCATCCACACACAGGTACACGTACGCACAAACACACGTACATGTACGCACAAACACAGACACACACACACACAAACACACACACATGTACACGTACACGTACACACAAACACACGTACATGTACGCACAAACACAGACACACACACACACACACATGTACACGTACACGTACACAAACACACACACTCACACACACATACATACAGTACACACACGTACACGTGCACACAAACACTCACACACACACACACACATACACATACATGCATACAGACACATACACACATGCACACACACGCTCACACACACATACACACACGTACACATAAAAACACACACACACACACACTCACACACACATACATACATACACACACACACAAACAGTGCACAGAAACACACATAAACACATAGACACACACACACACACACACCTACACTCAAAGAAAGAGGGGTTGACTGGGGTGTGTGTGTGTGAGTATGTGTGTGAGTATGTGTGTGTGCACGTGTTGCAGTGGGAGTGGGAGAGAAACTAGGAAGTACAGAGAAAGAGAGAGAGAGAGAGAGAGAGAGAGAGAGAGAGAGAGAGAAGGGGGGATTAATGAAACATGACTTCTGAAAGCAGGCAGCAAAAGAGAGAGAGCAAGGAGGAGAGCGCGCCCAGAAAGGAAGGAAAGGAAAGGGTGCAGAGTAGAGGAGAGGAGGAGAAGAGAAGAGAGGAGAGGAGAGGGGAAGAGAGGAGAGGAGAAGGGAAGAGAGAAGAGAAGTGTGTGTGGGTCTCCCCAGGGCTAGGGCCTCAGCTTCAGGCCCTGTTTGATGTGGAGCTGGAGATGAGCACAGAGTCCAGGGTTCACTCAGTCATCAAAAAAAAGAGGGAAGGAAGAAAAGAAAGAAAGAAAGTGAGAAAAAAGAAAAAAAACACAGTGCAGTGCAGTGCAGTGAGAAGGCTAAGGGTGTATACGGCTAAGACTGCTCTTTTAATCAGAGTGAGCAGCAAGGCAAGGCAAGGAAAGGAAAGGCAAGCTCAACACCACAGCACCTCTGACAAGCCCAACTGCACAGACACACACACACAGAGAGAGAGAGAGAGAGAGAGAGAGAGAGAGAGAGAGAGAGAGAGGGAAAAAAGTAAGAGAAAGAGCAAGAGAGAGAGAGAGAGTGAGAGAGAGAGAGAAAAGTAAGAGAAAGAGCAAGCTGAGAGAGAGAGAGAGAGAGAGAGAGAGAGAGAGAGAGAGAGAGAGAGAGAGAGAGAGAGCACCTTCATCCATCCTTCTCAACACTTTGAGGCCCAGTAAAGCTTCGTCACTATTGGCATGTAGCCACACTTGTCATGTGACACCTGACGTATGTTTACAAGACTACTCACTGAAGTATATTGTGGCACTGTAGAAATCCAAGGGCTAAATCAGAATGCCCCACCTAAACCTTACTCAGTCTACATTACAAGCAAGGGTATATATGCAAAACCCTCTAAGTTTATGCTAATTTCTTACATATGCAAAATTTCAATTATTTTAATAACAATTTCAAAATCCATCCAATGTATTTAGTCTATCACAACGTTCTATCTGCACAGGGAGTCATTGGGCGGGCTTAGCGTTGTTTGAATCGGCTAGTTAGTTGGGTTAGTTAGGTTTTAGCCATTTTACCCGAGGGTCTATCACTCGTGGCAAGACTATACATTTTATGATAGTTTGGCTTGTCAAGCTATAGGTCCATGCCAACATTCTGGCCGTCTCTGAATGAGGCAGAATAATCATGTGAGTTTGAGAGCTCTAAGAGACTAAAGCATAAATCAGCTGTAGGACTGGAGCGAGCGTCAGCGTCACTCAGGCAGCCCTTGGCAGCAGAACCATAGTGGGTCAAGTGACCAAGTCCCCTCTGAATGCAGATTAGATCTACAGACCTCTGCATGACCATGATCCATTCACTACACAAACACAACCAGAAGCCCTGGATGTGTATGTCTATTCTCTTCCTCTCCTCTCTTCATTTCTGTTCTTTTTTTTTCTCCAGTCTCTTCTTTCTTCTCCTCTCTTCTCTCCTTTCTTTCCTCTCCTCTCTTCATTTCTCTTCTCCTCTCCCTAGTCTCTTCTTTCTCCTCTCTTCTATTCTCCCCTCCTCTCCTTTTCATTTCTGTCCTCTCTTCTAGTCTCTTCTTTCCTCTCTTCTTCTCTGTTCACTAATGTTCTCTTGTTCCTCAATCTCTTCTTTTCTCGTGTCTTTCCCCCGCTCCAATCTTCATTTTTGTCCTTCTCTTCTCCCATCTTGTTGTATATGTTTATCTCTAGATGACTATTCTTCTTCTCTCCTCTTTTCACTTCACTTCCTGTTCTTCTCTCCTCATCCCCACCCTCTCTCTCTCTCTTCTCTTCCTCTACCTCTTCTTCTCCCTTTTCCATACCTCCCCTCTCACCTACTCGTCTCCATTTGTCTGCTCCTGTCTCTCTCTTCTTTTCCATCTCTTTCTTCTTTTCCTCTCAGTCACTCTCTCCTTACTCAGAGCCTCAGCCCCCCCAAACACTCCACACACACACACACACACACACACACACACACACACACACACACACACACACACACACACTCAACCCCCAAACACCTCCCCTGCAGGTCTGATGAGTTTGCTCGCCCTTGGAGGAGCGGAGACGAGGAGGAGGAGGAGGAGAGGAGGAGGAGGAAGGGGTGCCTAGTGCGATGAAAACATGGTAGGTGGGTGTGGAGGGGCTCGATTTTCTGTTTGCTGCCATTTGTCATTGGGGCCCCGCTAAGAGAGATCAACAGTTCTACGCACACAGATCAATATTCTCTTAACCCCCCGGCCTAATCTGGGGAGAGTTTCTCGCTATTTCACCTTCCTCGTCTTCTTCCCGGGTGACCCCCACACACACACACACACACACACACACACACACACACACACTCCCCACACACACCTCCAGACTCCTCAACACCCTGACACCTCCCCTGATCCTAACCCCCCACCAACCCCTCATCTCTCAGGCTCCATCTTGTCCTTCTCCACTCTGTTTCTGCTTTCCGCTCTCTTTTTACTTCTTTTTTTATTTTCTATCCATTCCGGCTCGTTTTCAGCAATCATTTCTCTCTCTCTCTCTCTCTCTCTCTCTCTCTCTCTCCCTGCGGTGGCGAGCGGTGACGGCGGTGGTGATGTGACAGCCATTTTTCATGGCGGGGTCCGTTCTCGGAGCAGGTGACAAAGAGGGGTCTGATGCGCGCTGACGTGAAGGATGATGGATCTGGTGTAGTAGCGTCGGCTTGGGAGCCTTCAATGATGCTGACGCCAGGAGATAGACTAGCTGCCTAATCGCCCACATGACATCGCAAAATCCCCCGCTCGCACACACACACTCACACACACACTCGCACACACAAACACTCTCGCTTGAGCTCTCGCTCTTGCCTTCTACTCCCTGTCCCTGTGTACCCCTCCCCTACCCCTGACACAAACACACACATACATATACACCCACACACACTCCGAGACACACAACAAGCACACACACACATGCATGCACAACAAACGCACATACAAACATACATGCAGGCATACACACCCATACACATACCACACACACACACACACACTCCGAGACACACAACAAGCACACACACACACATACACACACGCATGCACCACACATGCACACACATGCAGGCATGCAAACACACATACACATACCACACACACACACATGTATGCATCACACACACACACACACACAGACATACATGCAGGCACAAGCATACATGCAGGCATATACCATACATACACATACATGCATCATGCACATGCACACATACACACACATACATACACGCACACACACACATGCACACACACACATACACACACTACTCTCATCTACACACACACACACACACTACTACACACACACACACACACACACACACACACACACACACACACATACCCATACACTCCAACTAATCAGTTCTAAACTTGCACACCTCCTCCTCCTCCTCTGTGCTCAATTTAACTGACACAGCCTTTAGCCTGTGCAAGATGTTATTTGTGAGACTGCAAAAGACCTCCATAACAGTCTTGGCATCAAGAAAAGTCAAGAAAAGATGGAAGGAAAACAAGACACTTGCCCCATGTCTGTCCATGCATTCACTCCCTGTCAGAGATACCCTAACACATCTCATTTCACTCCAACCTGTCACTCTCTCACACATACATACATACATACATACATACATACATACACACACACACCCACACACTACTCAGTTCTGAACTCATACATACACATACATACTCTCACACTCCAATCAATCAGTTCTAAACTTGCACACACTCACACACTCACACACACACACACACATACATGTCACGTTCTGCACACACACACACACACACACACACACATACAAACACACCAACCTATCAGTTCTAAACTTGACACACACATAGACACAGACACACACACACACACACACACACACACACACACACACACACACACACACACATACACACACACACACATACCCACACACTCCAACCTATCAGTTCTAAACTTGCACTCACACACACACACACACATACCCACACACTCCAACCAATCAGTTCTAAACTTGCACACACACACACACACACACACACACACACACACACACACACACACACACACACACACACACACACACACACACTCCAACCAGTCAGTTTTGAAGTTGCCAAATGCATTTCTGGGTGACCCTGAGCCCCATATGGGCTGAAAGAGGGGGAGAATGTGAGACGAAGGAGAAGAGGAGTGGAAGGGTAGAGGAGGAGATGGAGGGAGGAAGAAAGAGAGGGAGAGAGAGAGAGAGAGAGGGAGGGAGGAAGGAAGAAAGAGAGGGCTATCTGCATTTGTCTAAAGTTTATGCTTGACCGCACCACAAGATCTGGACATGGCGGGCCCCACCCCAGCCCAGGCTTCCTAGTCTGACAGATATCCTCGGCCCCAACCCCAGACTCTGCGTCAGTGACACACTACCGGCCTGGCAGATATCCTCGACCCCAACCTCTGTCCCAGCCCCACACTATAGCCCGGTTACCCAGTCTGACAGGCAGCCCCCAGTCTCGGCCTCAATCCCAGCCTCAGTGCCCCAGTCTCTGCCTCAATCCCAGCCTCAGTTACCCAGTCTGACAGGCAGCCTTGACTCAAACCCCAACCCCAGCTCCCAGCCCCACACTACCAGCCCCAGCTACCCAGTCTGACAGATATCCTCAACCCCAACCCCAGCCTCTGCCTCAGTCCCAGGCCAGCCCCACACTACCAGCCCCAGCTACCCAGTCTGACAGATATCCTCAACCCCAACCCCAGCCTCTGCCTCAGTTCCAGCCCCAGCTACTAGTCTGACCAACACCCCCGGCCCCAGTCTCTGCCTCAGCCACAGCCCCACACTATAACCCGGTTACCCATTCTGTGGCAGCCTTGGCTCAAACCTCAGCTCCCAGCCCCACACTACCGAACCCGGCTACTCAATCTGACAGGCATCCTCTACCCCAACCCCAGCCTCTGCCTCAGTCCCCAACCCCAGCCTCTGCCTCAGTCCCAGGCCAGCCCCACACTCCCAGCCCCAGCCACCCAGTCTGACAAACACCCTTGGCCCTAGCCCAGCCCAGCCTCAGTGACACACTACCAGCCCCTGCTACCAAGTCTGACAAACAGCCTCGGCCCCAGCCTCTGTGTCAGTGACACTCTATAGCCCGGTTACCCAGTCTGACAGGCAGCCTAAGCCCCAGCTCCTGCCTCGGCTCCAGCCTCTGCCTCAGTGACACACTACCAGCCCCAGCTACCCAGTCTGACAAACAGCCTCGGCCCCAGCCTCAGCTCCCAACCCCAGCCTCACACTACCAACCCCGGCCCCAACCCCAGCCTCTGCTTCAGTCCCAGGCTCTACTGCAGTCATAGTCACAGCCTCTGTCCAGCACAAAGTCCCTTTCATCAGCTGTGCAGAACACTGTGTCTGTTTCGACCTCCTCAGACATACAGTACAGTACGTCAGTGCAGCCCAGACAAAGCACCACAGTATGTGTGTGTGTGTGTGTGTGTTGTGTGTGTGTGCTGGGAGTGGTCTGATTATGTGATCTCATACACACACACACACACACACACACACACACACACACACACACACACACACACACACACACACACACATCCATAACGCAATCCTATATCATATTGTTTTACTAGCTATTACAGTAAATATAGAATTGCATTGGCAGGGCTAATATCTTACAGTAACAACATGATCATATTTTTGGTCATCTAGGGATATCATAATTTTAGGTGGATATGATTCTGCATAATATATAGAAAACATTTCTTTAGCTCATATCTCTCAATGTTTACTTAATGCATTTGCCCTACTAAACCAGACAGAGGGATGGTAAGGGAAAGAGAGAGAGGGATGGAGAGAGAGAAAGGGAGGGAAAGAGAGAGAGAGATGGATGGAGGCAGAGAGAGAGGGATGGATGGAGACAGAAGGATGGCAAGGGAAAGAGAGAAAGAAAGGGAGGGGAAGAGAGAGAGAGATGGATAGAGGGAGAGAGAGATGGATGGAGAGGGGGAGAGGGATGGAGAGAGAGAAGACATGGGGAAGAGAGAAGGAGAGAAGGGAGAGATGGATGGACAGAGAGAGAGAGAGAGGGCAGGGGAAAGAAAGAGAGAAGGGAGAGATGGATAGAGAGAGGGAGGGAGGGAGAGAGAGAGAAAAAAAGGGAAGGAAAGAGAGAGATGGATGGAGAGAGAGAGAGGGGGAGAGGAATGGAGAGAGAGAGAGAAAGCAGGGGAAAGAAGGAGAGAAGGGAGAGATGGATGGAGAGAGAGGGAGAGGGAGGGAGAGAGAGAGAGGAGGGGGAGCGTTAGTCAGTCCAAAGCCAAGCATCTGCTAAGCATTTTAATGGGGATCAATGGGAGGGCAGGAACAGGAGCTGTGGGCTTGATTGGCAGAGAATCCTGGAGCACAGACCCACACGGCTACCCATCCTGACTGCACTGCCTGCCTGCACCACTGTTTACATACAGTACACTACACGCGTGTGTGCGTGTGTGTGTGTGTGTGTGTGTGTGTGTGTGTGTGTGTGTGTGTGTGTGTGTGTGTGTGTGTGTGTGTGTGTGTGTGTGTGTGTGTGTGTGTGTGTGTGTGTGTGTGTGTGTGTGTGTGTGAGTGTGTGTGTGTGTGCGTGTGTGTGAGTGTGCGTGAGTGTGTGTGTGTGTGTGCGTGTGTGTGCGTTTGTGTGTGTGTGTGTGTGCGTGTGTGTGTGTGTGTGTGCGCGTGTACTGTATGTGTGTGTGTGTGTTTGTGAGTGAGTGTGTGTGTGTGTGTGTGTGTG
>JAODXP020000031.1:1903480-1905980 GCA_027497455.2 Sardinella longiceps
TAATGACATTGTGTTCATAAATGTTTAGAATTCCTCATAGCTGTACTCATAAAGCATTATAATTTTAATATAAGTTATAACTTGTAGTGCCACAAAGCAGTAAAATCCTTTCTAATCCTTCTAATATCAGTAGGTACCGTATAAGCCTTTATGAGTGCATTTATAATGTTTTATGAATACTGGGTTCTTAAAGTGTTACTATTTGTTGTATCGAATTTTCACATTATTTTTCCCTACTAGCACTTCGAACAACAACAGGACTGTTAATTCATTTCCACTGGATATCCCCTTTAAAATGATTAAAGGAGTATTTCACACCCTGAACCAATGAGGGGCATGAGGACAGAGTTCTGGTTCAGCACAGAACAGGGTCAACACTAAAGAGTAAATCCAGACAGCCGGCAATGACGTTGAAATCTCACCATTGTATGTGTTGACTAGTAATGGCAATGGCAAACGACCTACTAATATATACCTATAAACGATCAAAACACTTAATTTAACTAAAAAATAATTTCTCACCCGTCAAATCCTCCCCTCCCCACACACATGTTTGTTTTCATTGGGTTTTGTAACTGTAACAGTACCAGCGTAATGAGAACGTACTGTAAGACGTTCTGTGAGAATGTACTGTAAACGTTTTCCATCTAGTGTATACCACAGCACAGCCACTCCAACACAACTTTCTCTCTGTTATGTGTTGAGTTTGCTGAGGCACTGAGGTCAGCTCAGGAGAGCCGTCTCCAGTATGGAAATTCACCTCAGGCTCAAGTACTGCTGACTGCAGATCCATCTCCTTGTCTTTCCCCTGTAGTGAGAAGCCCTGGTCTCCACAGATAACATCAGACTTGCTCTTGACTTATTCTTTCCTTCTTTTTGGTGAGGAGGAGGAGGAGGAGGGGGATAAGAGGGGAGAGAAGGAGATGGATACTTATTCTTTTTCTCCTTTTTTGTGAAAAAGAGGAGGAAGAGGGTGAAGAGCAGAAGGAGGAGGAGGGGGAAGGGGAGGAAGAGGAGGGGGAGGAAGGGGAGGAAGAGAAGGGTACAGATTTTCCCTCCAGCTTCTTGGTGCTGATGTGCCCTCTTGTCCTCCTCGGCGAGGGCCTGAGTTTGTGTTGTGCTGTTTCTGTTCCCGGTGTAGCAGCACTGGGGCTGGTGATCACAGCCATATGTCTTACTAACACAGACTCTCACTCTCATTTCCTCTCTCTCTCTCTCTCTCTCTCTCTCTCTCTCTCTCTCTCTCTCTCTCTCTCTCTCTCATTTTGTCTCTTTCACTCTCTCTCTCTCTTTTTCACTCTCTCTCTGCTCTGGCCCTCTCCACCTTTCTCTCTCCCCTCTCTCCCTCTCCCGCACTCTCCATCTTTCCCTCTCTCTCTGCTACAGTCTCTCTCTCTCTCTCTCTGTCCCTCTCTCTCTCTCTCTCTCTCTCTCTCTCTCTCTTTGCTCTGGCCCTCTCCACCTTTCTCTCTCCCCCTCTCTCCCCCTCTCCAGCACTCTCCATCTTTCCCTCTGTCTCTCCTACGGCCTATCGTTTCTCTCTTCTTCAGCCCGCTCGCTCTTTCTCTCTCTCTCTCCCTTCACCAGCAATCTCTCCGGCATTCCTTCACTCTCTCTCTTTTTTTCTATCTCTGTTCTGACCCTCTCAACATTGCTCTCTTTCTTTCTCTCTCTTTTTCTTTCTTTCTCTCTGGCTCTCTTTCTGCACTCCAGTCCTCTCTCCAGTCCCCCCCTCTCCTCTCACTTGCTCCCTGCACGTTAACAAATGTTTTGATTTTCTGTGATTTATCTTTGCTTAAACAGAACCACTGCTTGCTAGCAAGGACTAAAGACGGTGTTCCAAACAACACATGAGTTAAAAAGTAACACCAAAACAAAATAAAACATAATTTTTAATCAAGCATATTTTTCTCTACCTCTTCATTTCATTACCATATGCAATAGCCAAGTGCAAAGTTATAACTCACTTGTATTTGAAAGAGTGTAAACAACACTGTTGCCCTTACAGTGGCATACATAACACCACTGGGCAACCAGGCACTAACACATGGGGTCCAGTGCTAACGCTAGCTCTGGCGCTAGTGAGTTTGTGATTACCCCATTTTTCATTCACACTCTTGGCGAGAGGCCACAAAACTTTCAGCTCAAGTGTTAATGAGCGCCGAGACGTTCAGGCAAAACTGCAAAGCCCATATTTTTTAAAAAGCCAGGCATAAAAGTAAAAGCCGGGCATTAAAGTCTCATTTTAAACACTGATCCTCTGGTTCCCTTGCTTTGAGTAAACATTTAACTGTTTTCAATTTATCATACTGAGGCCTCCAGATGGATTGGCCAGTATAGTCCGTTGCAGTAAAGTACTGTAGGTAGGCAGCATTCTGGTAGACTCACACATATAGGCTACTGTACACACACACACACACACACACACACACACACACACACACACACACACACACACACACACACACACACACACACACACACACACACACACACACAC
>JAODXP020000031.1:1913480-1923480 GCA_027497455.2 Sardinella longiceps
CAGGTTTCAATAAACAAGAAGAATAGACAGCGGAGGATGAGGGGATGAGCAAAGGAAAGAATAAAAGGGAGGAAGAGAGAGAGAGAGAGAGAGAGAGAGAGAGAATGAAAGACCCTTTAGTCCAAGCTTCATTTCATCTATGTGTGTGTGTGTGTGTGTGTGTGTGAGAGAGCGCATGTGAGTGTGTGTGAGTGTGTGTGCGCGTGTTTGAGTGCGTTTGTGTGTCTATGTGTATGTGTGGGTGTCTGAGCGTGCGTGTAAGAGTGTGTGTGTGTGCGCGCATGTGAGTGTGTGTGTGTGTGTATGTATGTGTGTTTGTATGCGTCTACAGATGGAAATGGGGGAGAGTAATGTCTGCTTATGAAGTGCCTTTCAAATGAATGCAGGAAGTGGAGCCGGCCACCTCTAACACACATAGCGTAGCACGCCTCTCTCTCTCTCTCTCTCTCTCTCTCTCTCTCTCTCTCTCTCTCTCTCTCTCGTCCAAACAGCCTCCGAGGCCTGCATCCACCATAGATTAAGACTGACAACACTTTATCAAGTAATTTGGAGAAATACACTTCCCCCACAACACACACGTTCAGTGGCGTTAAAGGCTAGATAGTGATCCACACACACACACACACACACATACACACACACACTCACACACACGCACACACACACACACACACACACACACACACAGAAACACACTCACACGCACACACACACACACACACACACACACAGAAACACACTTACACACACACACGTTCACACTTTTCTGTCACCTTCAAAACACTTTGTAGTGTCAACCAAATATTCATCATCACACTCAACCATCCTCTTCCTCTGTATGCTTCTGAAGTGCGTGACACGTACCTCGTTATCCGCCCAGTCTTTGCCTACACCTCAACATCAAGCCCATCCTCACACTCCACGCAATTAACGATGGAGTAGGCTATGCTTGGACAGGATCGAGCATCTCTGTGTACTGCAAAAGGTAGGCTAGATATCCACCTTCCCCCTACCCTACCCAACATGCAAGCTGATTATAATCACACACTTGAGTAGTGAGAAGAAGAAGAAGAAGCCAGGTTTGGTTGAAGGTTGAAGACACGTGATGTTTTCTTTTTTTTCTAAATATGTTTTTCTTTTTCTCAAATATTTCCAAAAATGACCCAGAAAGAGCAGCAGATTAACTCATTGACTGCCAGCCGTTTTCAGAATAGAGCGTTCCATACTGCCAGAGGTTTTGGGGGATTTTGACTGTTTTTTAAAGAGCCACAGAATATTATGTTTTACGACTACATAAACAATGAAACTACCACAAGAAAGAGCAGACTCTCTTCTTTCACCAGAAAAAAAAAGTTCGTTTCTACCCCTTTCCATTGCTTAGAAATCAACAGGCGAACATAAGCTACTTTCTCCAAACATTCCCGTTTTTTATCAAAAAAGGGAGAAAATTAGCGTTTTGTTTGACAACGTTAGTGTCTTGGATGCGCGTTTTTTTCGGTCTATTAGCACGTCAAACATCGGGAGAATGTCTTCCTTTGATAAGACCACAAAAACAACAGTAACAGGGGGCTTTTGGTAATAAAATAGGCATTGTTGTAACAAGGTAAATATATGCTATTTACAGGCTGTGACAGCGATAACTGAGTGATCAACATCCGGCTCGCAAATTCTTACCTGACCCGGAACTGTGAGCTAGCTGGGCACTGAAACAAGTCACAACTGCTATTTCCGTTTGCCCAAGGTTGATCTCCTTCATCTCCCACAATCTGAACACTACTCGAACTACTACAAAAACTCATAACCTATTAACAGGTCTTTCAGACCACAACACAATTTTCTTTTCCAGGAAACTCAAACACTCGGACAGATTCCATTCTCAGAACAAACATAGACCTACTAATAATATGATTATTCCTAATAACCAACATGAAAATGTGGACAAAGCATTGAAAGATATTGACTGGAGTGTCTTTTTGGCTGGTGATGACGCAAATACAAGCTGTGATTTATTTCTATCAAAACTAAAGGAGGTTATGCTTCCTTTCTCCAGGAGGGGGCGTCCTGGAGGGAGGAATTCTAACTCTCTTCCTTGGCTTAACCCTGAATGCTTGAAACTAATAAAACAAAGGGATCAGCTACTCAAAAAATCTGTGAAGTCTGGACTTAACACAGACAGACTTAACTTTACAAGAGCCAGAAACAAAGTAACATCTGAACTACGTAAAGCCAAGGCAAATTTTTTTATTCAGATCATTGACAACGCCAGGGGAGATGGTAAAAAAATATGGCAGACTATAAATAAACTAACAGGGAAATGTCCCAAACAAGAAACCAAAGGCCTGCAACTAACAATTGATAATAGATTAGTTTGTGATCCTGCAGTCCTTTGTCAAGAACTTAATTCGTTCTTTATAAAATCTATAGAAGACCTGGTGAAACAATTTACATCCTCTGAGGGCTTTGAGCAGTTGACTGATCACACTGAGGATGAAAATAAATTCTATATTCAACAAATTACAGAACAAGACATTATTAAGATTATAACCGGTCTGAATAATTCTAAAGCTAAGGATGTTTATGGGCTTGATGCCTACTTCCTAAAATTACATAAAGAGGCCCTTGCACCTCCACTCATGCACCTCATTAACTTGTCCATAAAAAAATCCACTGTCCCTAAGGCATGGAAATTGGCAACTGTCACTCCTGTTTTTAAAGCTGGTGATAAAAATGATATGAATAACTATAGACCAATAAGTATTTTACCTGTCATCTCAAAAATTGTTGAAAAATGGGTCTCCAAACAAATAATTGATTTCCTCAGTAAAAGTCAAACCCCTCTACACCCAATGCAGTTTGGGTTTCGCCCACACCATTCTACTGAGACTGCATTGGCCATGTTTATGGAACAGAACAAATGCCACTTAGATAGAAATGGTTGTGTTGGTGCTGTTTTTCTGGACCTAAAAAGGGCATTTGACACTGTAAATCATAAAGTATTGTTATCAAAACTCACTCATTTTAATTTTTCTTTTCAATCTATAGTTTGGTTCCGATCATACCTGTCACACAGACAACAATGTACTGTTGTGGATGGCTCTAGGTCCACTTTCTTGAGTTGTCCAGTAGGGGTCCCTCAAGGGTCCATACTGGGGCCCATTTTATTTTCTTTATACATAAATGATTTGCCTGAACACTGTCCACATGTTGATGTCCAACTGTATGCAGATGATACAGTCATCTTCACTAAGGCTAAAGATCCTGGGGAGGCGGCACGTGTACTCTCGACAGCTCTCACACACATACAAACATGGCTTCACAGGTCATGTCTTATACTGAATACAAAAAAAACAGTCTGCTTGTATTTATCTAAGCAGCCTTCCCCTATGGTGTCTCTGCCTGGAGTCACCTTGGGCAGTGAAAGGTTAGAAGCTGTCACAGATTTTAAATATCTTGGCGTCATTTTGGACTCAAACCTTTCTTTTAAAAAACATATAAAAATGATGACTAAAAAAATTAAATTCCATCTTTATAATTTTAAGCACATTAGAGGTGCTATGTCTGATACTGCTGCTCTAATGTATTTGCATGCTATGATTTTTTCACACTTAAGTTATTGCATTACAAGCTGGACCATGGTGGGGTCGACTACACTCAAACCAGTGGAGATTTTGTTTAAAAAAGCACTCAAGATACTAGACAAAAAGCCCCTTTCATACCACCACTGTAACATCTTAGATAAATACAATCTATTGAGTTTTGACAATTTCTGTAAATTCTCCTACAGCTGCCTATTTTATAAAATTTTGCATGGCCTGGCGCCACCGTGTTTACAGGAATTTGTTAAATATCGTCAGACACGGGTCACTCGAGCAGTGGTAAACAAAGATGTTGAGGTACCTTTTAGGAAAACCTCTTTCAGCCAGAATGCACTATCTATTAAAGGCAGTGCATTATGGAACTCAATACCAACGCACATAAGAGAATGTCCCTCTTTAGCCACATTTAAGAGCCAGATTAAAATGTGGCTTAGAGCTCAACAAACATGTATGCATCTCTAGTTAACACTATTTAACACCCGCATGTAAATACACACACCACTAATACATTTCCTTATTTTAGGATCTCATTCCTCTTGTATTAACATGTGTTTTTGTCTTTGTATGTGTACTTTTTCTTTCTTTCTTTCTTTTACTAACAGTGTATGTGTACTTTTTCTTTCTTTCTTTTACTAACAGTGTTTCTTGTATAAAAGTGTATGCTTCTGCTTTTAATTTCTCTGCTTGCTAACATCTAACCTGCCTACTTTGGACACCAGATGGAAATTAGCCATTGTGCTATAATCTGGCACATTTACATGTATACATGTTCATCAATGTGCAATGTCCTGAAAAATAAAGTAAAGTAAAGTAAAGTAAAGTAAAGTACTATGGCAGTGACACATACTCTGATCGAGTGTGAACTGCCTAAACTTCTCCGATTTACGTCTGCACTTTGCTAGCGGCATATTTAGCCATGTCATTAGCTTTCTCTACTTCTCCCTTGGCTATACCTATGAATCTCTGCTGATCTCACATCCAAAGTGACACACTGCCACCCTCAGGATCAATTTGGAACAACAATTTTCGACGGAGAATTCTGATATTTACAGACAAGGTTCCCTAGGTCTTTCTGCAGCCCGCCCCATTAAAAAACACAGTTGACGTCTAAAGACGTCATTGGCAGTGAACGGTAGTATTTCAGTTGACGTCTAAAGACGTCATTGGCAGTCAATGAGTTAAGCACCTATGTGGGCTTAAAGGAGAAATTCAGCGTGAACTAGAACAGCTCTCTGAGAGTGCAGAACTCCGCCAAGGCAATGTGGTCACTGATGCAATATAAATTCCAGAAGGCGTTCTGGATCACCGGTCACCACCAAAATTTAACAAGTTCTTCCTTGGGCAAAGACACTCCTCTGGTAAGAATTTTATCCGAATCTGTGCATTACTTTCAGAGATCGACAGACAAACAAACGCAGACAAAAATATAACCTCCGGAGGTAATAAACCAATCGATAGCCCTATTGTTTCAGGCCACTGGGTACTTTTAGTAGGAAGTTGGAAGACTATTTGATACAGAAACTTCTTTTTATAGTGTAAAACTAATGGACTATTCACACAAGATCATTCCACCATATCCTAGTGCAAAGCCAGTTATAGGCATAGATGAACTAGGGGATCACCTGGGGCACCAAATATCAGTGGGGCATCACAATACAGTTATTACTTATTACGGTTTTTCTCTTATATCTCTATAGGAAAAAGGGGGCAAAACTTAAATTTGGTAGCCTGGGAGTTCCCATGCTCCTTTGTGCGCTTATTTCATTTCACTCTGCAAAGCAGCATGGTGACCATGGCCGTTTTTCTCGCTTACTTTTTTGTACGGCCCTCGATTGCATTTTACGTCACGTGGTGGCTCTGGTATTGGCTCCGAGGTATGTACAGACGCTATGATAGACATTCGTAGTGCACAATAAACGGCTCTGGACAATCGTAAACAATGCTTCCGCTACGAGAAATGCAATAGGTACTGTAGGTCTCCAGACTAAATATCACTTGTGATTTTAGTTTGGCATTCGCCAGGCTATAAATTTGGCCTATAGGGCGGCAAAAAGTCTAGAACCGGACCTGTCTTAGCGCCTCAGCAGATAACGTCAGCAATGTCCTGCTGTAAAGGTTTTCTACCCTGCATTCAGAACAGCACATAATGGATAACTAACTGGTGAGAATAACACTTAAGGCCTATTCAGACAGATTTAAAGAGGATTTGCGGCGGTGTGAATCAATCGTTGCAAGCAGTTGCACGTTTAGAGTTTTAGAATGTCGCTGGTTTTTAGAACGTCGCAGTCTGTCTCGTTGTGGATCTTTGGTATGTAGCCACCTTTACAGTATGTCCAGTATGACCGTATGTCATCCAAAAAGAATTTGGAGATGGTGCCAATAACTTGTCAGACAAAAGAATACCTGAAATAGTAGCAGATGGTTCACTAATGTGGCAATAAACCGGCCCAAGGTGGGACAAAGGAAGTGGGGGATGAAAGGGGAGTCGTGTATAGTGGTGGTGGTGGTGGTGGCCATGGTGACAGTATCCAAAGGAGACAGAAGAGAGAGAAGTGGGTATCAATCTCCAGAGCATCTCCACTCTTTTCATCAGGGCACGACCAGCCTCCCGCCGGCTTCAAATGACACAGTGTCCTCAACTGACACCTCTCCTTTGGGGTGGTAACATCAGGGGCACACACACACACACGCACACACACACACACACTTCCCCAGCCCCAGCACCTCATGCATGGCCCCCCTCTCGCGCCCACAGCTGTTTGAAATGCAAATGTAGGCCCTCACCTCCTACTCGGCCGGTGCATTATCTGAAGCCAAGCTGCGGCATCCAGACACATCGCTCCACCTCCACTCGGCCACTCTTCGCTGGGCCCCCCTCCCCTCCCCTCCCCTCCCTCCCTCCTTCCTTCTCTCCTACTACACCCCTTTAGCCTGACCCCTGAGCCAGGCAGAGATCATCCTTAGAAGAGCCTGATAAAGGGAAAGAGAGAGAGAGAGAGAGAGAGAGAGAGAGAGAGAGAGAGAGAGAGAAGGAGACAGAGAGAGAGTGATTGAGAAGATGGGGGAGGAGGTGATGGCTCGGCAAGAAGCTCAAACAGTGCTGACACCAACCTTTTGCCTGATGAAAAATGTAGAGCTATTGTGTGTGTGTGTGTGTGTGTGTGTGTGTGTATGTGTCTCTGCGTGCATGTCAGTGTGTGTGTGTGTGTGTGTGTGTGTGTGTGAGAGAGAGTGTGTGTGTGTGTGTGTGTGTGTGTGTGTGTGTGTGTGTGTTTGATGAAGACTATGATGAGGATGTAGTGATGTCTTGGAGATTTTTAAGGGCCACCTCAGACTCGTAGTCAGCCATTACAGCTAGTACACAACATACATGTACACTACACACACACACACACACACACACACACACACACACACACAGAGAGAGAGAGAGAGAGAGAGAGAGAGAATCAGAGAAATCATACTGTATACTGCATTTTACATATTTTTAATTATCATCTTTTGTCTTTAATGATGAAATTATGTCTGTACGATTACTAATGGCTATACTGTACCATTAATATCTACATTGAAATGCACAGGAGCTCTGACCAAAAATATCTTGCCAGAGAGCAGCTGTCACGTCATTAGAGCTGCCAATATTGTGATGCCTTTTAGCGGAAAGGTTTTTGAAGGAGGCAGAGAAATGAAAGAAGATCCATTGATCTGCAGAAACAAAGATTGTCTTTGTCTGCTCTTTTTCATCTAAAGCAAACTGAATCAGGCCTCTTTAACTGAATCACTGAGACTCATGATAGAATTGGAGAGAGAAAGGATGTAGAATAAGATAAAGTTAGACTATATTTTCACCACAGGTAACAGTTGGGGACATGTGCCACAATATGAAGGGCAGTGTGTCAAATTAAAAAAATGATGTTTGAAAGGGATATTTATTTACTTTTGCTTTATTTTTAGGCCTATTTCCCATAACCTTTCAGTGAAAAGCATTCTAGTCTAGAGCACTCCTCTCTGGAATCTTTGTTAAAAAGTCCAGTTCTAAATGGCCTCACGAACATTCTAAATCCTGCATTGTATTTGCCATGGGCAACCAATGAAAACAAAACTAAGAATTTCAATTTTGGATAAAAACTAAACTCATGCAAAAGCCTGTTTGTATTGCAAAAGGAATATTTTGAACATTTCCCCTCCAAACCTTCAGGCAATATGGAAACGGTAAGCACATTTCTGTATGAAATTATGCAATTATAAATCAATTGACCACTTTTTAAGCATGAATATTTCAAGTATTTTCTAACATGATTTAATTAATCTTTCAGGGTGATGTGAATCATTCTGTCAATGATCTCTATGGCCATAAAAGTTACATTGACCCATCCATGAGTTTTGAAGATTACTATCTAGAGGAACATGGCCTGTGTCTTCCAGCCAGAGACATTACTATAGATGGGAACACCTCTACCCCAGAGGCTTGTCTCCCTTTGCCTGTCTCCACTGATGCTTCCTACACCAGTGGTGGTCACTCACTGCCTCTCCTCCCTGTGAAGAGCCCTCCTCTCCTCAGGGATCTGCAGAGTGGGGATGGAGGCCACTGTGGGTCTATCTCAGGGCCGCTTTGTCTCCCCACTCCAGAGGGATGTGGAGTGGATATGAATATTGACAGACAGATGCAGCAAACTCAACCCTGCTATGGAGTCTCACCTGGAGAGCTGGATGAATGTCTGCAGGTATGTTGATGGAGTCTCACCTGGAGAGCTGGATGAATGTCTGCAGGTATGTTGATGGAGTCTCACCTGGAGAGCTGGATGAATGTCTGCAGGTATGTTGATGGAGTCTCACCTGGAGAGCTGGATGAATGTCTGCAGGTAGCCTACTGTATGTTGATGCCCTTTGATATCGTGGTGTAGACTTTAAGAAGGTACTGATCATAACATGGACTTCTGTTCTTAGTCTAGCCTAATTGTTCTTTTTAAGTTTTATTTACAATTTTAGATTTTTACTGTTTTATTTATTTTATTTTATCTTAGACTATCTCTCGCTCTTTTTTTCCTCCTCTCTCCTTTTAGCCTTTCTCTACATGTCTTACGCAAGTATTTCATTGTATGTGACAAATAAAATCCTTGAACCTTGAGGTGATGGTTCTGCATCATTCAAGCATAGCTCTGTTGCATGAGCCTGCCGATTGCACTAGAAAGCGAGTGGAATGAAGGAATTTGGAACAACATAGACAGATTGCAAATGCAGACAACCATCTCTCATGTAATAAGTGTTGTAAGAATATAACCTATAGGTCTAAACTTACATCAATGTTCTCCATTCTAGGTTGGCGGAGATTATTTTGTGGACCAGGATAAATCTGAGGTATCTAAGACCCCATTTAAGAAACCACTTGAAATTGCTGCCATCTTACTCGACCTTGGACAGCATGGCCACGAGCAGAGCCTGGTCCCACATACTGGCATTCAAGAAAGGAGTTTGGAGGACCACAAGGACATGTCTCTCTCTGTAGCTGATGCTCCACCACATTCCACTTGTGGTCATGCTGAGGACGACGAAAGCAAAGGTCGGAGGAAGAAGCAGCCCAAGCCTTGCCACGTGGTGTTAACCAAACATCTGACCAATGAGGACTTCAAGGTTCTGACTGTCCCACAGACTCCTCTCCTCTGCCCCCTGACACCTGATGGAGAGCTGGCCAGTGGCAGTGGAGCACCCCAGGTGACACACCACCATGGTTCACTCAAGACAAAAGAAGAAGATAGCCAGGAAGATGAAGACACGTTTATTCTTCAGGACATTGAGTGGTCAACAGCTCCTAGGGCCCGCGAGGAGATGTTTTTTCTTAATCTTGATGATTCATCTTACAAAGCTGAGGTACCATGAATATGCTTGTTGTTACCTGATTGTGTTAGGAAAATATCATGTGAGGAATAAAGTTTTGCCATTATACATGTAGGAATATATTTCCTAACAGGACCCGATGCCAAGGGCGAAGGGTCTTGTTTGGTCCTGAAGATAAAAATTTCATGGATTTAGTCAGTATCCATAACATGAGAGTAAAGTAACCAAAACCTCTGTTTTAGGCAGTTGAGAGGAAACGGAGGGAAGCCGCTCTCCAGGCCCATCTCATTCAGATGGAGGAACCTCTGGAAGACAGATACATTGACAACGCTGCTGTTCTTCCAGACCTCCGCCCTCTACCACCATCCAGCTCCAGCCCATCCCATCTCCCCAGCTCCTCCTCCAACAGTGGGCTGCAGCCCCAGGATAGACCCCTGAGGATCCACGGCCGCAATGTGGAGGACTACAGAAGAATTTACCACTCTGTGGTTGATCCAAAGATGACCTCGCGATCTGGCCTCCCTCGTCCTTACAGTCTGCGGAGGGGCCGTGCGATCAAACAGCATCTG
>JAODXP020000031.1:1928480-1940102 GCA_027497455.2 Sardinella longiceps
ATGTGTGTGTGTGTGTGTGTGTGTGTGTGTGTGTGTGTGTGTGTGAGTGTGTCTACATCAGTGTGTGTGTTTGTGTGTGTCTGTGTGTATGAATATGTGTGTGTGTACATCTTCATATGTGAGTGTGAGTCTGTGTGTATGTACTCTCACATATTTTTGCTTCTTATTCTCACATAATTAGTTCAAAGGTCTTGGAGTGCCATGGAAGGAAGGCGCTACTTTTGATCCAGCCGTCTCCCGCGGTATCGCCTGGCTGTGCCCCGTCAGAAGAGCCCTTGTTAAGGCTTAGAGCACTAATCCAGCCCAGGATTCCTCAGCCGGTCTGATCCTACAGCCGGGATGAAAGATTTAGACTCTCACCTTGTTCTCTCAGAGCCCTACTGCTCACTGATACACACACACACACACACACACACACACACACACACACACACACACACACACACACACACACACACACACGCACACACACAGAGACACACACACACACACACACACACACACACACACACGGAGAGACACACACACACGCACACACACATACTCTCTCTCTCTGTGTCTTGTACACACACACACACACACACACACACACACACACACACACACACACACACACACACACACCCTCCCTCTCTCTCTCTCCTCTGCTTTTCTTGGAGTGGAGCAGCCCCAGTGATGATTATTTTAAAGCACACTGAGATAGTTTGTGTGTGCTTCCGAAACCTTGCTTAGCCAGAACAAAGCGTGCGGAGCACTGCGAGCGAACAAAATGTGGCTTCAAAGCCTCTCCCTGTCTGTGATATGAGAAACCAGCACAGAAGCTCGCTGTCTGCAATACTAATACTACCACAACTAGCAACTTCACCACCGAGCAGAAGAAGAGAAGAGAAGAGAGGAGCAGAGGAGAGGAGAGCAAAGCTCAACCCAAGCCAGCAGTTTTGGCAAGCTGCACTATAGGGCTCTGCTGCAGCCTTGTGTTCCATAGTCTATCCCACTCTCTCTCTCTCTCTCTCTCTCTCTCTCTCTCTCTCTCTCTCTCTCTCACCTGTCTACTTCCTGTCTCTGACCATAGGCTACATGCAGTCCCTCTGGTTACATCCATTAAAGGTGTTTTTCATAGTCATATTCCACCCCCCCCTCTCTCTCTCTCTCTCTCTCTCTCTCTCTCTCTCTCTCTCTCTCTCTCTCTCTCTCTCTCAAAGTTGTGTTCAAGACAACTCAGAACAACTCAAAAGCATTTAATGAAAATAATTCAGCAGCTTTACTGTAAAAAAGGCATAGCCTATAGCCTTATTACTACATCTCACTATGGACTGACTGTTTTATGACCATCTTTTGTCCGCAATGTCTATCTTTCAGTGGCCTCTGTATTGAGAAAATCACTGTACATTTCGAATGTATTATTTGTATTGTATTGACTTTATTTGTATTTGTATTGATTTAAGGGTCTGCAAAGAACCAGTGAACAAAAACATAAACATTAGGCCTATGTATTTTAACACAGCAATGTTCAGTAGGATGCATTGAGTGGGAAGGCAGGTGCTGATAGTGAAGATTCACTCTGAGAGCCTGGATAAGGTGTAAGGGCTTCACAGTGGGCTTAGAATGTGATGTAGCATCCTTTCCCTGACTCCTTCCTCCTCTCTCCCTCCCTCCCTCCATCTCTCCCTCCACCCCCCCCTCCCACCATCTCTCCCCCCATCCCACCCCCTCTGCATTAATAAGTAATTCAGCAGCTTGCCTTCTCACCTGGCACTGCCTCCTTTGAAGTGCCTGACACCAGACAGGCGCCACGGCAACCTGTGTGTGTGTGTTTGTGGAACGCAGCGCCCCTCCGCCCCCTCCTTCCATCGCTCATTAAAACAGACACCTGAAACGCTGATGCACCAAGAAGACCAACAAAAAATATAAATAAATAAATAAAACAAAATAAAAATAAAAAATTTAAAAGTACTGTATGTGACCTTTAACTTCTAGAGGGTACTTGGCAACATTTGTTTTTCCCTTGGATGTGCAGTTTAATGTTCAAAAAGATATCTTTATAAAGAAACAACATATAGTTAATATCGCATTTGTAATGCAATTGTCGACCTAATGAAGCAACGTAAGAGCGAGTCAAGATATGGATGTAATGGAAAACACTTCTATAAGCGCCAGAATAACTTACAGCAGAGAGAGAATAACTGAGAATATAAACTAAAGAGATGCAGAATGCAGAGTCTCATTTCTTCTGCTCTCAAGTCTGAGAGTAGTTTATAGCATAGTCTAAATTAGTCAAGCCACTCACGCCCAATGTCCACTGCAGGCTTGATGTGAATAGTATATTTGTGTAATATAAGGTTTATATATAATAATTTATGTTTATTTTTATGTCTACTTGGCATGCACTTTCATTTAATATTACAACTAAATTTACTTTTGGTATTTCAAAAAGGTTTTGTATGGCAGGGCACCTTTTAAGATTTGAATCATGATTGAACCAAGAGTACATATTTTCTGAAAGCATATCTATAGAAGCAATTTAACATGCACTGACCTGTCTCAACCTCTTCCATCCCATGGACAATCTGTAGTTTTCAAATTAAATGTGCTTCAGTGACATGAAATGGCTTAAATGGAAACAAGTAGTGTGTTATGTCCCAATACTGGTGCTGTTAAAATTCAAATTCACATTCAACATGACCAGACTGGCTGTGTGGCTGTGTACTCAAATAGAAGATTAAAAGCATATTCATAATTTAAAGGAGACATTCGGTGTGAATCAGCCAATCGCCCTGTTGTTCCAGGTGCCTGAATGCCTGAAAATTTGATGCTACATAGTTTGAATAACAAACTGATTACCAATGCTGAGTGGGGCATAATGAAATGAAACTGAAAGTAAATTGTTTTGCCCCATTCACTTAGTGTTAGTTGCCAGTTCACTGCTTGGTCTCTTTATTGTATCAATTTTTTTTAATTCTTTTTTTCTACCTACCGCACTTGGTGAGTTTGAAAAACAGGGCTTACACTGGATTTTTCTTTTAACAACAGTAACACAGACGCCATTATAAAACCCATCCAATACAGATTATGTTGATTGGTTCCTAGGCTTTTGGTGATTCAGAAATGGGCATCAATGGGCTCAACTCTAGAATCACACATGAAGAGCACATTCATATTGGCTGGCAGGTTAGTGTTGAGTTCACCCATGCAGGTTGACAAATCTACAGGGGGAAGGATTGCAATGAAACAAGACAGGGGAGTATTGCCATCGTTGGCCCCCACGATGAGAGCCCTCACAGTGGGCAAGCATTCCCACTGAGTCCTCAGTCTTCTGGTCCTTCTCTCTCTCTCTCTCTCTCGCTCTCAAGAGGCTGTTTCAAATCAACTCATCAATCGCTACACAGGAACACACGTACGGCACAGCAAAGACGCGCCAATAATGCCTAATACATCACGCCCTCTCAAAAGAAAAGAAAGGAAGAAAGGGAGAAAAAAAAGAAAAGAAAAGAGAGAGATGGAGAGACAGAAACGACCTTCATCTCCTCCTTCTTCTTCTCATCCCCTGCCACAGAGTGACTGGTGCACAGCCTGCAAATCTAAAGGCTGATTAGTTTAGAGGGCTGTTGATATGTGAGACAGACATAAACTAATGAGGCATGACGGAGAGAGAGAGAGAGAGAGAGAGAGAGAGAGAGAGAGAGAGAGAAGAGAGAGAGAGAGGGATGGAGGGAGGGAGAGAGGGGGGAGAAGGAGAGAGAGAGGCTCCCGTCTTCTGTATTGTCTTTATCTCAGTGTCCACAGGGACGAGAGATGCCCATGCATCTACACCCCCACATGAAAGCTTCGTCATCGAGAGGGAAACGGCTGTGATAACTCCGTCCGCGCGCATCTTCCTTCTTTCCGTCTGACAGACAGACAGATTCGGCTAGATAAAGGCACTCGAAAGATCACACATTTGACTACGTTTGGCAACGCTCAGCCATCCATAGCTCATTTCAGCAGTGATGGCGTCTTAATTGACAGATTACACATAGTCCCCAGGTTTGCACCGCTCAGCGCCAGAGGTGTCCCAGTATTACAGGGTTGGAACAAAGATATTAATCAAGGCCTATTGAATCCAGCTGAGTTGATGGATTTCATTCCCACATCAATATTGGCTGCTAAGTACTCATGCACTCCCACTCTTAACCAGCCAGGTTAGGTTGTTGTGGGATGGGAGGGGATAAACTGTTGTAAAAACGTTGTAAAACGTTGCACAACGTTCAAAAAAAAAAAAAAAAAACGTTGAGCACTGGGCTACTTCAGGGAATACTGTAGTCTCCAGCTATCGAGTTCCACTAATCATTGTTCTTCCGATTTACAGTGGGGGAGATTCACCTCATTCAATGGCATTTAAATCAACAACATACACACATACACACACACACACACACACACACACACACAAACAAACTCTCACTCAGCAGACAACAACAGCAATCATCGGCTCATTAAACAGGCTCTTTTCCAAGAATAAAAAATAAAATCCTGAGTAGTTAGACAAGACCGCTCCTCTAAACAAGCGACTTTGTCGGAGGGCCCCAAGGAGCGGAGTGTTCTCAGCACTGCTGCAGTAACGTTAGAGGAGCCCCATTCGCTCTCTCACTCGCTCGCTTACAGAGAGGAGAGACTCAAAAGGAAGGGATGGAACAAAACAATGTCTACTTTGTTCTGACAGCAAGTGGTCTGCAGGGAGAGACTTGCTTAAAAGCAACTTAATTAGATAGAGAAAGAAAAAGGTAAAACTACACTCGTAGATGTGAATGGAGTTGGGTGGGGGTGGTGGGGGGTGGAGGGTGTGGTGGGGGAAGACAAAACAGAGGAGAAAATGATCGTTGCACAGATCATTACCTGTATTTGTCCGGAAGAAATGGTTCCCAAAACTGTGTTCTTCCAGGCGTTTAGAAATGTTTTCTTTTGAAATTCTCCTCCGCAAAATATCCTAATTGCTCCCAAATTCCTGTTCAACAATGCCTTACAATGTAGGATATCTAGTGGCCTTCTATAGCTGAACTGTACATTAATACTGTCTAGCAGTGCAATAGAAATCTTGAAGCCTTCCTCAGTATGCTGTTTGCATGAGATGCCTGAGAGGAAGTCTATCTGTCTCTCCACTCTGCATTCTTTAGCTCTCTCTCACTCTTTCAGTACAGAGGGAGACCATCTGTCCATCCATCCATCTATCCATCCATCCATCCATTCATGCTTTTACCTGAGTGACCTCTCTCTCTCTCTCTCTCTCTCTCTCTCTCTCTCTCTCTCTCTCTCTCTCACACACACACATACGCACACACTTTCTCTTTCTTTTTCTCTTTCACTCTTTTCTTCCCTTTACACACACTCAAACAAACATGCACACACACACACACACACACACACACACACACACACACAGATGTGCTCTCTCTCTCTTTCCCTGTGGCGTTGGTTCACAGACACACACACACACACACACACACACACACACACACACACACACACACACACACACACACACACACACACACCCCACGCTGAGGTGTGCACAGGGAGCTGTAGAGGTCTGGAGCTCGGTGCCTCTGTCTCCACACACTCCTCCATAAACACAGCCTTGAGCTACAACAACCTAACCAACAACAGCAGTAGCAGCAGCAAAACTAAATCCTACCGCTTCTCTCCCTCACCACCACACCCCTCCCACACACACACACACACACACACACACACACACACACACACACACACACACACACACACACCTACACTCACATACACACACACACACACCTACACACACAAATACACACACACACACACACACACACACTACACACACACACACACACACACACACACACACACACACACACACACACTCTCTGTCAGTCTCTCTTGCTTTCTTTCTCGCATCCAGTTAGTCAGTCAGACATCAGAGGTGTGAAACTATCGTTTAGCCCAAAAGGCAACACAAGGTACACATCTCCCCAGTGGCCGTTTGTCTAGTCCACACAGCCCTGCATCCCTCCCCTCTCTCTCTCTCTCTCTCCCTCCCTCCCTCCCTCCATCCCTCCGCTGTCTGTTGATAGATACATAAACACAAAGCGCTTGCTGTGATGGAATGTCAGTGGATATCCTTTCCTCTCTTCGTGTTCCATAGGGTCAGAGAAACATAACAGCACCTGTCACTCAAAATGAAAAACAGTTAAAAAAAAAAAAAAAAAAAGAATAAATAACTAAATAATGATAAAAATATTTATATTTAGTGGCTCAAAAATAAAAACGATTTTTTTACATGTCCTGCAGGATTCTCTGTGCGATCCCGGGGAATAGATGAACATGGGTGCAGAGGAGCCAGAAGCATAAAGATTATAGTGGCAGCTAGGCGCATGGGGAAGGGGAAAAGGGAATTAGTATGAGCTATGTGAGTTATTAACACACATGATCATTAACAATATTTCTGAAAATGGTGGCGTGGCTTGTGTTTCGTGTCAGTTCTACAGATTGAAGTGGGCTGAATGAACTGAAGAGCATTTAACCAGGATGAGAGGGAGAGAGTGGAGGAGAGAGAGAGAGAGAGAGAGAGAGAGAGAGAGAGAGGAGAGAGAGAGAGAGAGAGTAAAGGAGGAGAGAGTGCAGAGAGACACATCTGCTGATTTTGGTCTGGTTCCATCTATGCATTGGATGAAACTGGCGTCTGTCTGGTAGAACAGATCTTGACAGCATTGCAGACTTTGAAAACAACTTATAGGGCACATTAATATGTGATATATTATCCAGTTTACGTCTGAGCATTGTTGATCAAAATGTATTTCAGAACCTTATCCTACAGTAACAGAAATATACCATCTGCCATTTCCATAAAAACTGACTTATGATCAGAGATGTATAGTAACGAAGTAGAGCTACTTAAGTAGCCTACTTAAGTACTAAAATGCAGTATCTGTACTTTACTGGAGTATTATTTTTTTCCCCTATTTCCACTTTTACTTCGCTACATATTTTTGATGAATTTGATACTTTTACTCCGATACATTTTTGATGTGCTGAATCGTTACTCGTTACTATTGTAAAAATGTCACGAATGACAGCCTATCAAATCCAACATCAATGCCAGAGCAGTAGATGGCTCTGTTACTGTTGGGCATTTCAAGCGATCAAGCGGTAGGGCTAAAGAAACCACATGGGCACCTGCGGTCTTTTGCGTTGCTGCACGCAGGCAGTTTGGAACACAGCGCCTAGCTTGAGTCCGAGTCTAGAGTCGTAAACATTCTAATCGTGCAAGTAGCCTACAAGATCCAGTAATGCCAAGTTGTTCTACTTCGAGTGATCGTGGGGATGGTGACGATGAAAGCGACCACCCCTGGCCCTACCTAGAGTCCATGTTTTCCTTCGTTGGACCAAAAGACAACTCCTATCGAATGAAATGTCTACTCTGCCTCCCGAAAGACTATGAAATAATGGCCTTCAAAAATTCACCGTCAAACTTAAAGAAACATATCAAGGTAAGTTACTATTAAAAAACATGACGCACTTAGATCAAGTTATCAGTAGACGCTAGTAGTTAGCTATTAGCCTAACTAGAACAGCCTGGCTGACTAGCTATGCCACTCTGAATGGTGTGTTGCATACAGTATCAACTTTCTTTTATATTAAATCGTGCAGGGCAGTAGACTTTATGGATTTTTGTTTTTACCATTTGTAATGTAGCCTCTTGACTTGACGTTATTGACTTCACGTTCGTGTTACCAGCATGCCCTGACATGCCATGAACGTGACATTGATTGAAGCTAGTCTACTAGCAACTACTAGTCTTATTAGAGAGTGTTACTGCTAATTGTTGCCGGTTTGGGGCGTTTTGTGATATAGCCATGTCAGTTTATGACCACTTTTCTGACTTGTTTTGGTAATGAATCGGATGGCGAACAGAGTATTTCAACTAGTCTCTATTTCAAGTTGTCCTTGTGCACTCCCGTTTCTCATGATGCATTGTAGGATCAAGTTAACGTTATGCCCAGTAGCCTAGGTCTACTATTGGGTTTTACATAGGCTACTAGTAGACATTAGTAGAAATGGGTTTTTGGTTATGGTGTTGCTGTTGTAGAATTGTAGTGGATAAATCCAATTAAATTAAACATTTGCATTTAGCAATAGTATCACTAGTTGCCTATTGCCCGTGATATAGTCTTGACAAACTATAAAGCTTTACGTTTGTCTTGTTTGCTTGCTTAAGTGTTTTGTGGAATTGTAGTGGATAAATACAATTAAATAAAACATTTGCATTTAGCAATAGTATCACTAGTTGCCTGTTGTCTGTGATATAGTTGACATACTATAAAGCTTTATGTTTATCTTGTTTCAGAGTAAACATGACTGCCACTTGAAGAGATATGAAGACCTCACATCAGTCAAACGAATGAAGAAGTCTGCAACTCCAATCAAGCAATCCACATTACTAGAAAGCTGGACAGCGCCCCACAGACCTGTCGACAAAGCCATTGTGAATTATGTCATCGAAGGACTTCAGCACTTCAGCATTGTAGAGCAGGAACCTTTTCGGAAATTTGTGTTCGACCTAGTGCCAAATGCCAAAATAATATCACGAGTCACACTCACATCGAGGATTGACGATGCTGCCAAACAGATGAAGATCAAGGTGATTGAGGCTATGAAGGCTGTAGACCACATCGCAACAACCACTGACTGCTGGTCAGCCAGGCGGCGTAGTTTCATTGGGGTCACAGCCCATTGGCTGGAGCATGAGAGTTTAAAAAGGGTTTCAGTAGCCCTTGCCTGTAAAAGATTAAAAGGCTCTCACACTTTTGAACTTCTGGCAAACGCACTTAATGATATTCATGTGGAGTATGAAATTCAGGGGAAAATAGTCGCAACAACCACAGACAATGGCTCCAATTTTGTCAAAGCCTTCAAAGTCTTTGCTGCAGACGAAAATAACAATGCTGGTGCCCAAGTTGAGGAAGAACCAGATGAAGATGATGAGGAAGAGGAGCTAGAGTTTGTGGACTCGTCTGCACTTTTGGATGAGGATGATGGGTTTGAGTTCCAGCTCCCAAAGCACCAGCGTTGTGCGTGCCACATTCTCAATCTGATAGCTACTACCGATGCTGGCAAGGCAGTGTCCAATGATGCGTACAAGAAATTGTACTATTCATCCTTTGGCAAGTGCAATGCACTGTGGAATAAGTGTTCACGGTCATCTAAAGCAGCAGAAACGGTGGAAGATGCTTGCTCCCTCCAGCTTGTACGTCCAGTTGTCACAAGGTGGAACTCTGTGTTCATGGCTGTTGAGAGACTGCTGAGGATTGTCAAAGAGAAGGGGGAAGCCGCCTTGAGAGTTGTCTGCGCAGATTTAAAAGTTCCAATGTAAGTATATGAAAATAATCAATGTACTTGCACTCAAGCCCACTTTCTGGTAACTATTGTCTACTTGTACAATTGAATGTTTAACATTGAATAATGAGGAGTCCATGATATTGAGCCAATCATGTAGCAGTGCCTTTTTAATTATTGCACCTAATCACAAACACATAGTCCTGTTTGTTAATCAAATATGTCATCACAGGTTCGATCCAGCCGAACTTGCGTTCCTGTCAGAGTTTGCAGTTGTGATGACTCCACTCGCCCAAGCAACTAACATCTTGCAAGCTGAAACCAATGTCCAGATGGGGTGGCTGCTCCCAACCATCAAGCTCCTGAAAAATAAGCTGGACCGGATCAAGCTACCGCTGAAGTACTGCAAGCCCCTCGTCGATGCTCTGCAGGTGGGCATTGATGACCGCTTTGGCCCCATGATGGAAGACCCCGAGCTGGTGGCTGCTGCTATTCTGCTTCCAAAGTTCCGGACGAATTGGACACAGGAGAATGAGACAATCAAAATGGGTAAGGAAGAGAACACTTTCAGCTAAGATCTGCATGATTAAATGTGCAAAATGTTTGCCAACCTGAATAGTAGTTTCATTGTCCTTTCTTAGCCTGTCTAAAGCAATCATTTCCATTAGACAATGTCATATTGAATCTGTGGTTATGTTCATGACTGGATGATGTTTATAATGTACTTTTCATATTTTAGGAATGGACTATATCAAACAACATATTGAAGACTTCTCATTGCAGTCTGGTGACGTCGAGTCGAGTTCATCTGATGAAGACGACTTTTTTTCTGGCATGAAGGGTTCAAAAGCACAAGACAGTGCCAAACAGCTAGATGCATACTTGTCCTGTTCAGCAGATAACATGGAGTTGCTCAAATCTTTTCCTGCTGTCTGCAAGTTGTCTGTTAAGTTGAACACACCCCTTCCAGCGTCAGCAGCCTGCGAGAGGCTTTTTAGTATCGCAGGATTAGTCTTTAGACCAAGAAGAGCAAGGCTGAATGACTCCAATTTTGAAAACCAACTACTTCTGAGATTAAACAAAAGGTTTCTAACCCCCTAAATGATTCTAACCCCCTAAACTGATTTATGCATACCAGTTTAAGAAGGGGATGATGTAGAAAGCAGGGAATAGAAGGGAGGGATGCTCTTTTTTGAAAGACCTCAGGTGTTGTCATGTTCTTTGGGGGGGGGTTAACCAACAAGCTAGTTGGTTAACCTGGAGGCAGTGGTTAACCTGCTGCTGTAAGAGCCCTTAGGCATTGTGATGCTTTGGGCTGTTCCATTAAAAGGCTAACCATTAGGCTTAACTTGCCCTGTTTTGTTACTTGGCCATGTTCTCTGGCCTTTTTGACATTTGTTTTTAGTTGCTGTGACAAAAGTTGTAACGTCCAAAAAATACAATATATACAATACAAGACATACTTGACTTAAGAGCTCAGAGTTGTCAGGTGCTATCACTTTTGTTTTCTGCATGAATTGATGGTGTGTGGAGGGGAAGGGGGGGTGTATTCCAAGTAGATGGTTAAGGGACAAACTGAAGTAAGTTAACCTGGAGGCAGTGGTTAACCTGCTGAAAGTTAACCATTAGGCTCAACTTGCCCTGGTTGATGTCACTTGGCCATATTCTTGCAATACCCCTCTGACCTTTTGACATTTTTGGTTGCTGTGATATGGTTTGAAAAGAAAATGTAACTTTCAAAACACTGATTTATTGTATGCAATAGTTTGGAAGGGATGTACCCAAGTAGATGGTTAAGGGACAAACTGGAGTAGGTTAACCTGGAGGCAGTGGTTAACCTTTTGAAGGTTTACCATTAGGCTTAACTTGCTCTGGTTTGTCACTCAGCCATATTCTTGGCTACCACCTAGTTAAAGACAATTACGTTTTTTGTTTGTCTTTTTCCCATAAAAATCAAATATCCTTGTACTGCTGATTCGGCAAAATTGTGCCCTTAACTGTTTTAAATAAAAACAATAGGATTTTCCAACTTTTGACTGCTTTTTTGTATACACAGTACTTCTTCAGTACTTCTACTTTTACTTTCAGTACTTAAGTAGGATTTTTTTGAATATTTCTACTTGCAATACTTAAGTACAAAACATTTTGAATGCTTTAATACTTCCACTTAAGTATAATCTTTAAAGAACACTTCAACTTCCACTTAAGTCACTTTTTAGGTATGGTACTTTTACTTCTACTCCACTCCTCTAGTCCAGTACTTTATACAACACT
>JAODXP020000031.1:1945202-1950202 GCA_027497455.2 Sardinella longiceps
TGGGGCAAAGAAGTTTGAAAGTAAGGAGACATAACATTATCTTCTCTCATTTGCAGGAAAAATAAATAAACTAGAAAAGCGCTCAGAGAGTGCTTTCTCACCGACAGACAACCGTGCCGGTTCCCGCACCTCATCTTGAACCGGCCGTCGTGTTCACACCAAATATCAGAGCGTTCGTGAACTGCAAACTTGGTTCCCATCAGGCACCAAGTAAAACTTGTTTTTTCAAAGCTAACAGTGACGATATGAGCGAACGTCACCGGGTTAAGTTGGGTTCAAAGCGGAAAACAAACAAATCAAGGAAACGTGAGCGGGGATAATGAGGGAAATCAAGCGAACATGAGTTTGTGCAGTGATTGGCGAATGAGAGAAATATTTGGTTATAATATTTGGAGGTCCACACATTTCCATCAGATGTTAGACGGCAGCATTAGTAAAAGTAATATGCTAAACTGTTTGCATTCGTGGCGAAGCAACGCCCTATGTCGATATTCCGTCATGGGCTCACATTAATTGGTATGGACACGGGCCGTTTTCGGGCCAGCACTTTGGTTCCCGCTTTAACTAGTGCAGGAACCGGCTCCGGCACACCGGGCTTGCCGGTCTGAAAACAGCAAGAGAGAGCAGACCTCCACCAAGGCAATGTGGTCACAGACACTATAAATTTCAGATCATATCGCCACCAAAATCGAATCAGTTCTTGCTTGTCCCAATAGACGCATTGTCCGAAAATTTCATCCAAATCCATGCTGCACTTTTCGAGTTATCCTGCTGACAAACAAACAGACAAACAGACAAACCAACGCGACCGAAAACATAACCTCCTTGGCGGAGGTAATAATAATAAATAAGCCTAAAACTAAGTTCAGGAACTGCTGGTTGGCTAACCCTGCCTATGATGTGCCAAGTCTCACACTCACACAGTGTACTAGTTAGGGCTAAGTGACTGCACAATGCAAGTAGCCTGACATAGCCCGCCCATAATACGAATGTTCATCCGTATCCATGGTCTGGGAACGGTCCTCTGGGGCGTGTTTACATCGGTAGAGAGTCTACCGGCCAATAAGCGAAGCTGATTAGACGAGCTGTCCAATCGTTTCAAACCAGAAGTGAATGCCCTCCCCCCCCCGCGTCAGGTTAAAGAACCTCCAGACCAAGAATACGGATGAACAGCAGTATTATGGTCGGGCTATGTCAGGCTACAATGCAAGCCCTTCAGTCATGTTACATGTCACTGCATAAACAAATCCAATGTGAATCAACCTGTTGATCAAGTGCTGTCAGTCAAAATGAGAATGGTACTAAATGGACTGCATTTATATTGCTTTTCTACTCCTATGAGCACTTCACTTTAATCAATAGTGTTGTACGTCAATTAGAAAGCAGTAAAGATCAAATTACAGTATAAGTCTGTAAACTGTAAAATCAGTTCAATTTAGCATTTGCCATATTTTTGTGAGACACTCACAGTCTGTGATATACCTCTTACAGAGATGATGTAACAGCCTTTGTAGCATACTGTATTTACATGTAACAAACAAATTCACATTTTATCTCACATACCATTATACAGTGTACAATGTGCAGTGAAATGCTTTGTCTACTGACTCCAATGACTATGCTTGTATTGTTATATTATATATTATGTAATATAATAATATAATGTGTTATGATTACAAATAAATTAAGAATAAATAAAAACAAGTCATTCACAGTACACGTTACAGTGCTTTGTGTATTGTATAGTTGTAGTATTGTTTCTCCTTTAGGGTAGAAACTACTGTACACTCCTGCCAAACCCAGTGCCTAAATGTGAAATACTACTCTCTAAAACTACGAGGCCTCACTTTTGTTCAGAGGTAGCATGCCCAGGTGCTCTTTTCTTCTCCCTGCCTGCCTATCTCTACTGCAAATGTGCGTGTCATTCACCTCCCTCAGTGGCTATCACATCAGGTCTTCAGCCGTAAACTCCTTTGTTTTGTCTACTCCAGTCTGTGAATGATTAAGATTTTTTAAAGAGATGCCCGCTGCCTGCCATGCTGTCTCGGGCTAATGACGGGGGGACCCGACTGTTAAGTACGTGTCCATTTTTAATTATCGCCCAGTGTCTTTTTAAATATCAAATTCCCCTCCCCTGCTTAACAGTGGGCAGTTCCCTTGCCGGGCTCGTCTGTCACTGTAAATGTCATCACTCTCCTCCATCGTTGGCCACCGTGACAGCCCCCCCCTCCCCAACTGCTCTCAAACCAGCCTTTATCTCTTCCGCCATCCTTTCTTCCACTACAAAGATCCCCTTTTTTTCCACTCCTCGCGGCTGGATCCGCTTTCCACACGTGGCAAATGATTGCCGGGGTAAAGGTATTTTCTGTTTCAATCTTACTCTTTCCCAAGGGGGGGACAAAAGGGACAAGCTCTCTGCAGCTGGTTTCGCTGAGAAAATGGTCCAGAATTGCCTCATTCCTTGGCAGATTAGCGAAAGCATACAATCCTGCGCTAAGTGCTATTGTGCCCCACGATTTGGCCATTATACTTTGTCTTTTCCCATTTGGAGAACTGCCCCCCAACCAATTAAAGTAATACAGCCCTTCTAATACCTGCTACCAATTAAATCTGGGCGGTAATACCTGTGCGGGAGCAGGGCTGACCACGGATACTCGGCTCGTAGTGGATTGGCATTCATTAGGCCTATTCATAGTGATGGAGCTGATGACAAGGATTCTAGAATAAGACTTCCCCCACCTGCTTTCACCCACTCTGTTTTTGTGTCCACGTCTCTCTCTCTCTCTCTCTCTCTCTCTCTCTCTCTCTCTCTCTCTCTCTCTCTCTCTCTCTCTCTCTCTTTCTGTTTATCTTCCTCAGTCTCTCAATCTTCTCTCTTTTTCTTCTTTCATTGGGTTGGTTTTACTTACTTGATTGATATTTTTTGGGGGGTCTTTGGTCTTTGTTGCACCGTTCTTCCCATCACTTCAGTTCTCTCTTCCTCTCTCTGTCCATTTCTCTTTCTCTTACACACACACACACACACACACACACACACACACACACACACACACACACACACACACACACACAGAATCATTCATTGGCTGCTCTCTGAATTAGCAGAGTAACAGTGGGTGAGAGTGTGTCAGCTGGTGACACGTTTTTTTCCCCCCTTTTTTTTTCTTTTCTTTTTAACACCCCCCTCCCCCATCCCCCTCTCTCTCTCTCTCTCTCTCTCTCTCTCTCTCTCTCTCTCTCTCTTTCTTTCTTTCTCTTTCTTGCTTTTCACTTTGGTGGATTATTTCCCGCCTGCCCCTTGGTTTTGTCTCCCAGGTAGGCCATTTGTTTCCCGGCTCATTGTGTCCTTTCTGGAGCTGTCGCCTGTGCAGCTTGCTTGGCATCATCTTAAAGCTCCCCTTCCCACAAAGGACCTGCTCACTCGCTCGCTCGCTCGTTCAGGCCACTGACTCGATTGACAAATCCATAGTGTTAAAAGTCCACTGAAACCTGTCTGCCTGCTTGCGCTGAAACTCTCACGTCCTCTTTCCCGAGCTCCTGCGGCCTCAGACAATACACAGGACTGAGGGCTGAGGGAAAAAACATATGGAAAAAAAATAAAAATAAATTCTGATATAGACTTCTTATTAAGGGAATTGATAGTTATTTTAACTACTTGTATAAGGGGATTGGATTTTATGTGATTTGGTTGTTATCATTAATTATGTTGGAGCATTTGACTTTTTTAACTTTTTGACAATTTGGATTGATTAACTGTTTGTTGTTGATCGCCTAGATTAATCTGTTCCATGCTTGTTGATTTATTTCTCTCGACTCTGCAGAAAGCTTATGATGACATGCCATTTTTCCCTCTACGTACCAATGCAAACAAAAAGGCGATTTTACGGCCCTATTGCATTTTCGTAGTGGTAGCTCGTTTGCTCCATACGTACAGGCGCTACGATGTCATCGTAGCGTCTGTAAACGCTAGAAGCTATACGAGCTTCCACTGAGAAATGCAATTGGTCCGACAAATCCCTTTGTTCTGGTTGGATCCGAGCAGTCGGAAAATACTGTCTACATGCTACACTCAGATCAAAGAGTATGTGAAAGGAGCATTTCCATCTACTCTACTGTACATAATCAGATAGGATGGGGACACATTTTTTCCCCCCCCAAAAAAACCCAAATTTTGCCATTCAAATGAAAAATAACACCTAAAACATGTGTCATGTCCTTAGCGAGTCATATTGTACATAATAACTTTCTGTTGTCTTTGCAATTGTTGTAGTTTTTCATGCGTTCTCAATGCATGCCATTAAGTTTCTCTGTTGTTTCTGGTGTATCCTCTTCAGTATAGTGAGTTGACCAAGGCTGCTATGCTACATGATATCGGCTGAAGTTACTGTTGGCAAATCGTTGTTTACCTAGGGTGAAAGGAGCGCTCTACTCACTATATTGCTACGTCTTTGGGTGCTGGTTTAAGTTAGGATATGCATTAAGACGTAAAAAAAACGCACTCTCTGTATATCTTTTTTGCATATTTATTGGAACATGTCTGCAAGTACGTGTTTCGGCACTAGGCCATCATCAGCCGCTTGCCTACATTCATAAAACAGAGTAGTGAAGTATACAACTTACATCAAAACTAACAATCAACTGACATGTCTTTAGTTTTTATTTCTGCCTATATCCAGGCAGATGGAAGAGGGATTACTTACAGTAAAGCTTTCAGAGAGAAAGACAGACAAGGGCAGAGAGAAACAGAGAGAGAGAGAGAGAGAGAGAGAGTTGCGGAAAAAACAGATCAAGATAAAAAAAAAAACAGCTAAATTCAGACCACATGTTTTCATCATGCATCAAATTTGACTGCAGTATTCACATGCTTTAGGGGTCCCGCATGAGAAACATTAAAGACAGAGACGCTTTGGGAATTGAATCCATGAATGAGCATTGTTTACCATCCTACAAGAAGCAGGAAGGACCAACTTAGATGATCAGATGATATATAAAAGGCAGGG
>JAODXP020000031.1:1962702-1992702 GCA_027497455.2 Sardinella longiceps
ACACACACTCATTCAGAAACACACACAAACACACACACACACACAAACATACACACAGACCATTCACATACACAAGCAGCAAGAAAATGTGTGTATGCCAGTGTGTACAGTGTGTGCATAAGTGTGTGTGGTGTCAGTATGTATGTGTATCTGTATGTCAGTGTGTGTATGTGTCTCCGTCCTTGTAGTGTGTGTCAGTGTGTGTGTGGTGTCAGTGTGTATGTGTGTGTGTGTGTGTCTTCGTACAGTATGTGGTGTGCGTTAATGTGTGTGTGGTAAGTGTCAGTGTGTGTGTGTGTGTGTGTCACGGCTATGCATCGCTGTACCTACTGAGAGAGTGTGAGGCTACTGCTGCTAAGCGCTGTAACTGTGAATTGGAAACTATTGTAGCTAATTGCTGAGTCCTCGTGAGACAACTCATCAGTAATCAACATCCAGTCGGCTCAGCCATCTTCAGATAATCATTCTATTACGGGCCTGGAACACGCTCCTCCTCCTGCTACTACTCACACACACACACACACACACACACACACACACACACACACACACACACTTACACTACAAGAAATGACGCACACAAAAATCACAAGCGTTTTCACATTCTTAGCACGACCTCCACAACAATTACAGAATGACTGTTACAACATGGCTGCCCCATCACACCACAATCCTGTACACACAACTTATACTGTGGGATTGCTACAGTACAACAATCAAGACAGGTCTCCACATGCACTAAAACCACATTATTTATAAATCAAGCTAACTACACTCCTGTAAATAAAAGAATCAAGTCATTCTTACGTTTGACAGTGTTATCCCAATACACTAGCCTGGAAAGCCATCCTATAACATTAAAATGTATAGTCTGGCATCGAAAAATAGACAGAACTCAATCTTGGGTGGAACAAGGCAGCTATCTTACAAACTAGAGCTTGAAACGGGCCTACAGACACCCGAGACGAACTCCACCCGAGCCTGCCCGGCCCGTACGATTGACAGCTTCATAGAGCCGAACCCGTTTGCAACCCGACATTATTTCAATTGTACGCATATCAAAGCAGTCAACAATGAGTCATTCAGATTAGTTAGCCTACAGATGTCTGAAGTTCAAGAACTTCAAGGCTAAAATAAATGATCTGCCCAAAGTTAAAAGAAAATAAGAACAGCAACAATAACAAAAAACAGCGGTAATCTCCGTTTAACTTCTTCTACATCCATTTTGCATCTACTAACGCATGCCTGTAGATCGAACGTTAGGCGTATCATGTGATCGCATATTTGCCGCGCATCAGCTCTAGCCCGAGCCAGGCCCGCTCGGAATATTGAAATTAGACTCGAACTGGCCCGAACCGGCAGGTCCTGTTGGGCCCCGTCGGATTCAGGGCAAGTATTTCCAGCTATCTTACAAAGTACTTCTGCATGCAATAGGATAGCCTATGATGACCAATCACATCAGAGGAACGAACAAGATGTAAACACCAATTCAGAAGACCGTTGTTTTCGGCGAAGCCTGCCCTAAACATATAGAGCGTTGTGATTGGTCAACACCAACCAATCAAATTCTCTATGGCTTGCTACTAGACGTACTGGCTGAGAAAATCTATTTGCCGCCACTAGAGTACATCTATTTCTAGGATACCAATACACCTTGGTACACACTCAAAATCACTTCATATTAAAAGCATAAGCACCACCACAGCTCTGTACAAAATATTGTAACAACATGACTGATGCAACTACCCTGTACACAAAACAAAAGTCACTCCATTTTGTTGTTGCCAAGTGTTGCAATCGTCACTATGACTGACATGAAACTAATTAACCTACTGTGTAATTGGCCACAGATGTTGTGTTCTAGTGCAAACATATCACAGGATTTCCAGGAACTGAGTGTTCTACCAACTACATGTAATGTACTGTATATGTGACTGGTGGAAACAATTTTTTTGAACAGTTTATTATAGGGATTACCCTTGAGATGAAATCATCTCGTTTTCAAGGGGTCCCTTAAGACAAGACAAGTAAAAACATAGTACATGCACACACACACACACACACACACACACATACACACACAAACAAAGCTCTTTGTCACCCTAACCCTTAAAACTCTGACCCAATACAGAAAGTTCTTGTTCTGTTCAAGCATAGGTGATGAGGTGATGATATACTGTATCTTTAATCCATATACAGTAACTGGGCATGTGTGAAGGTTAATATCTATCTCTCTATCTATCTCTCTATCTATCTATCTATCTATCTATCTATATCTTTATATTAACCTTCATCTCTCTCTCTCTCTCTCTCTCTCTCTCTCTCTCTCTCTCTCTGTGTGTGTGTGTGTGTGTGTGTGTATCCTGTTATTGTGTATGGATTTAAACACACACTGTCAATCAACACATTAAGCCTATCAGCAAACAGTATATTTTTCTTTATAAACAGTTCTTTTCTTCTTCTGCGAGGGGCCAAGCAGCGAATAACACCCAGCACTTTGCCATCTACTAAGTATTAGTGTGCAGCGTTTAGCCTCTGTCACCCAAGGGCCATTGGTCCTTGTCTTTGTTATCACCTGGGTGTGTGTGTGTGTATGTGTGTGTGTGTGTGTGTGTGTGTGTGTGTGTGTGTGTGTGTGTGTGTGTGTGTGTGTGTGTGTGTGTGTGTAGCACAGTCAACCGCAAGGTTTACATTCCACGGAGCGAGAGAGCCTGTGGTAGATATGACACAGACCATATTCATTTGGGTTGCCCTCTGCACCCTATGACATGAGTACAAGACATGATACACACACATGCGCGTACACACACACACACACACACACACACACGCACACATACTCATCACTGTGAACACAACCACCCACACAGAAACACATTCTTTCTCTATCACTCTACCCCCAGTCTCACACACACACACACACACACACACACACACATACACACATACACACGTACACACACACACACACACATTCTCATCACTGTACCACCATCCACACACAAACACATTCACACACACACTCACACCCATCCACACACACATCTTTCTCACACACACACACACACACACACACACACACACACACACACACACACACACACACACACACACACACACTCACACACACACACACACACACACACGCACACACACACACACACACACACACACACACACACTCACACAAAGAGAGAGAGAGAAAGAGAGCGCAAGGGAGAGAGGGAAAAGGGGACACACAGACACTTCCAGGTCCCTAACGAGGTCGCTAATTAACTCACTCACACTCTCGCGCTCTCGTTCTCGTTCTCATCAGAGGCGAGCGATGCTTTTTTGACAGGAGAAAATTGCGGGGCAATTAAATCATCTGAAGACTGAACACTTCAGCCAGTGAAATTAACAGCTAAATGTTACATTTATTTCTAAAAATGTGATAGAAAAGCCTGAAGCTGTCGCCGTCGCCACCGCTGCCTCCTCAGTGACAGAAGAACTTGAGCTGATCTTCACTTGCACATCAGCTATTACTAATAAACTGTAATCTGTAGAACTGCACGGACATGTTGAGTAAAACATTAATTTGCTATCATTGGCCACATGAGCAAATTTCTCTTTAGATCAACTCTGTACGCACCAAAAAAGAAGAGCAACTTGTAGTTTAATTTCTATTTCAAAGTAATTTCTTAAAAAGTACAAATTGTTTCGTATTTTTAATTTCAAACAAATTTCTATTTTCTAACCTCAAAAAAAGAGCTATTTTTGTGTGTGTTCAATGATATTATTTTCAGGTTTTCCCATGCAGGCGTGTTGGTGGAATGATTTTTGTACTTTATTTTCCTGACCCTTCTACCAATTAACCCCTGATTGTGACACCCCCCACCCCCAACCCCCCAGCACACACACACACACACACACACACACACACACACACACACACACACACACACACACCTCCCCAGCCACACACACACACAAACACACACACCAGATGGTCATACAGTGGTTATGTGTGTGTGTGTGTGTGTGTGTGAATCAAATACAGTCTGAATAGTGGTGTTATTTGTCATTGGACGAAGGGACAAGAAATAAAAGCGAGGTTTTGGAGGGTGTTGGTGACAGTAGTGTGTGTGTGTGTGTGTGTGTGTGTGTGGGGGGGGGGGGTTGCGTTGGCAAGGGCAGAGAAAGGGACGATAAGAAAAGCGGGGGGTGGTTAGGGGTAGTTTAGGGGGGGAATCTAATTCTTGTCCCATTCTTGGTGGGCTCCCCCTGGTCGGGAGCAGGGAGGTGCAAGCAGGCCTGGCTGGGTGTGTGTGTGTGTGTGTGTGTGTGTGTGTGTGTGTGTGTGTGTGTGTGTGTGTGTGTGTGTGTGTGTGTGTGTGTGTGTGTGTGTGTGTGTGTGTGTGTGTGTGTGTGTGTGAGAGAGAGAGAGAGTGTGTGTGTGTGTGTGTGTGTGTGTGAGAGAGAGAGAGAGAGAGTGTGTGAGTGTGTGTGTGTGAGGGGGGGGGCGGATTTAGGGGGCCCCCAGCATCTCTTTGTGGAGCCGTCAGGAGCAGCGGTGATGGCGTGAGTCTGTAGCGGCGGGGGGCCTTTGTGCCCCACTCTCATTCTCTCCCCACACACCGCCCGACCAAAATGACTGGATTATACCATACTTCAGAGTCTTAATCTTTCATTTGGTGTCCCTACACACACGCACACACACACACACACACACACACACACACACACACACACACACACACACACACACACACACACACACACACACACACACACACACACACACACACACACACACACACACACAGACACACTTTCTTACTCTCTCTTTCACTCACTCACTCTATTTCTCTCTCACTCTCTTTCACTCTCTCTCTCTCTCTCTCTCTCTCTCTCTCTCTCTCTCTCTCTCTCTCTCACACACACACACACACCCCACATTTACAGGCACTCTCTCATTCTCCTCATACACGCATACACACACCACCCATACAGATTTTCAAGTCATGAATCTTGTTCATTAAATCAGGTTCATTATATTCATAATTAAGTTACTAATTATTGGAAACAATTAGACTAGTTTTGTGATAAAAAAAAATAGTTTACTGTAATGTCTGTAGATTCTTGTAGAGTCTTGATTACTTAAATGGGTGTACTGTATATTTTTATGATTGTCTCTTGCATAAATTCTTTTTTTTTTAATATAAAAATATTTCTCATATTAGATTTAATAAAAGAGAAAAAAAATATTGGCCTTTTCCCCACTGCTTGTCCTTGTTGCAGTAGTACTACTCCACTTAGTGGAGCTGTGCTGGTTAAAGATCACGCAGTGTAAGCCAAAGGGCTCTTTTGCTTCTGCAAGTTTAATTCATTTCTCTAGACAACTGTGAAATTTGCCATTGACATTAGGCATTACCCTACGGCAAACTAAAAGATGATCTTGGTTAATAAATGATCTCTAACAAGAACCATGTCTCTCTCTCTCTCTCTCTCTCACACACACACACACACACACACACACACATACTTGCTCTCTCTTTCACACGCACATACACACTCTCTCTCTCTCGCACACACACACTTGCTCTCTCTCTCTCTCTCTCTCTCACACACACACACACACACACACACACACATTTGCTCTCTCTCATACGCACACACACACACACACTCTCTCTCTCTCTCTCTCTCTCTCTCTCTCTCTCTCTCTCTCTCTCTCTCTCCCCCCCCCACCACTCCACATGCCTGCTAATGACATGGTCAGATGTTAACACCACACTGTGCAACTCTCTTCCAGTATCTTACTGGCTGTTTGGAGTCTCGTCTCATCCCTCCGTCTGTCTGTCTCTCTCTCCCTCTCTCCATCCCCCCCTCCCTTATCCCTCCCTCCTCCAGTCCTTCCCCTAATCCACACCCTCCAGATTCTAGAATTATGCGGCGCCATCATTAGAAGTGACGGAGGCTGCTGCTACTGGAAGCTTCTAGGGAGATTTGGAAGAGGAGCTGACCTTCCAGAGAGAGGGAGCGCTGACAGGAGGGGGAGAGAGAGAGGAGAGGAGGAGGGAGAGAAGGAGGGAGAGAGAAGCAGAGAGAAGGAGGGAGAGAGAAAGGTAAGAGAAGGAGAGAGAGAGAGAGAGAAGCGGGGAGATACATGACAGAGAAGGAGGGAGAGAGAGAGGTAAGGGAAGGAGAGAGAGGAGAGAGAAGGAGAGAGAGAGGGGAGAGAAGGACAGAGAGAGGGGGAGAGATTGAGTTTGGCCGTGAGTGACAATGTCAGACAAGACTGCTGAGAAGAGAAAGCAAAGAGGAAGAGAGAGAGGAAGAGAGAGGAAGAGAGAAAGAGAGGTAGAAAATGTGGGAGATAGACAGAGAAAGAGAAAGAGGTATACAGAGAGAAAGAGGAAGAGAGGGGGAGAGAGATGAGAGAGAGAGATAGAAGGAGAGAGGAGGGAGGGAGGGAAGAAAGATATATAGAAAGAGGATGAGAGGGGGAGAGAGATGAGAGAGAAAGAGAGAGAGAGAGATAGAAGGAGAGAGAGGAAGAGGTAGGGAGAGAGAGAGAGAGAGAGAGAGAGAGAGAGAGAGAGAGAGAGAGAGAGATAGAAAGAGGAAGAGGGAGGGAGGGAAGAAAGGCTAATGATCTGTAAGGGGGTCTGACCCCGAAGCTGCACCCAGCAATCAGTGTTACTAAACAGTAAGGACCAGGATCTGAGCAGTGCACATAGGCCTGCACACACACACACACACACACACACACACACACACACACACACACACACTTATTCTCTCTCTCCCTCTCTCATGAACATACACACACACACACACACACATACGCACTCTCTCTCTCCTTCCATCATGAACATGCACACACACACACACACACACACACACACACACACACACACACACACACACACTCTCTCTCTCTCTCTCTCTCCCTCTCATGAACATATACACAGACATGCAAACACATGCACACACACACACACACTTATTTTCTCTCTCCCTCTATCTCCCTCTCTCGTGAACTTACACACACATGCAAACACACACACACACACACACACACACACACACACACACACACACACACACACACACACACACACACACACACACACAACACACACACACACACACACACTATTCCACTATTGATGAGTTAGACTCGGAATAGATGGTGCATGACCAAATTAACAACCCCTACATTAAAACATGAAATCGGGGAATTGAACACTTATTTTCATACCACCTAAATATTGCAATCAACCACCTTTAATTCTAAGTTATACAATAAATAGCCATGTTATCTCAAATTATTATTTTCTGAAAAATGGAAATCCATGAACACCGAACCCGGGCATGCATATTTGTCTTGTCCATGAAAAAAAAGAAAGAAAGAAAGAAAAAAAAAAGACAATCCACACATTCTCATCGGGGGAAAATAGAATTGTTCAAATTTGCAAGAGACTTCATCCAACGCACGGAGGAAGTCTATAACACACACAATATTCCATTTTTTTCTCTCCCCTCTTCTCTATGCTCAGAGTTCCAATTTATTGAAGTAACAGAGCAGAAAATGCACTGACAGCTGTAGCACTTTATTGCGAATTAGTATATACATTCAACGGCCTGCGAGAAAAACGCAAGCCTCATTGTATTTCTGTAATTGCCACAGGCTCTGAAAATGGAAAGGGACTACCAGTGGGTGCAATTACACGGGGAGCACTAAAAAAAAATGACAGGGTATACTTTGAACATCAGATCACATTTAAGCTATCAACCTGACATTTTAACCCGCGCCACCATCCAAAAGAGGGGGAGAGAGAGAGAGAGAGAGAGAGAGAGGGAGAGAGAGAGGGAGAAAGAGATGGAGAAAAAAAGAGAGAAAGAGAGAGAGAGAAAACAACATATATTTCAAAAAAAGACAATTGCTGCCCATAACGGACTCAAATAAGTGCCATATCATTATAATCAGTGCCTTTCCTCTCTAAGTAGCACACCCCTCCCTCCCCTCCCCACCCACCCCCACACCAGCTTCCTCAAATGGTGGCCTAATGTTATAATGGTAGAAAGTACTAATGTGTAGGCCTATTTAGGCTTAGGGTATGACTTGCATGTCAGAAAAAAAAACAAAACAGGACAATGGCAAAGCATAATGTAAGTCCAGTTAGTTAGCTTAGCCGCTAAAATGCAGTTAGCTGAGTTATCTTTCCCAACCACTGTGTTTACTGAATAAACAAAACTGACAGGGGGACCCTGTCCAGCATGCAGGTTTCACAATGTCATTATTGCCTTTTTGTTGGATTAGTACAGTAGCTGTTATTGAGATTATCTTTTCTCAGGCCTTCGCACTACACTATTTTGGATTACATTTCTGGACAACGTGAGTATTGGGACAACGAACAGACAAATTTTGGGGGCAATTGGTGATCCGGAACACCATCTGGAATACATGTTGCGTAAGTGGCCTTACAGTATTGCCTTGGTGGAGGTCACATTATATCCCTCATATTTTCATTCTTCTGTTCACAGTAACGGCTAAACACTGATGGTGTAGTTTCAGAAAGCTCAGTGTCATAGCCTTGTTTCACAGCAGCAGCGAGTACGAGAGGTTGAGGCCTGCTGCATGCAGACAATGATGTTGTTGGTAGGCTGCCAAATCAATACAGTCAGGTCATCAAATTTCACACCACATCAAGCATCAGTGTGAACATAAAATTGTAAACACTGTTAGTACAAATCCTCTCATTTGTGTCCATGAGATTTATCTGTGCCTATTCAGTATCGCCCTCCAGAATGGACAGTGAGCAATACATTGCAGCTCATTGGCTGCCTAATCTTTGTATATAACCAGTCATCTCTTTTTGGTGTCAGCCCAGTTTTATGCTCTATTACAAGTTTATAAATAGCTATTACAACGTGTTAAACTGTATAAAAAAAAAGAGGTTCCAGTTTTATGCTCTATTACAAGTTTATAAATAGCTATTACAACGTTAAAAAATACTGTAAAAAAAGGCTCCAGTTTTATGCTCTATTACATTTTTATACATAGGCATTACGAAGTGTTATAGTGTAAAAAAGAAGCTTGGATTATGTAAAATGACAACTTCAAGGAGGGCTAGCTGAGTCCATTTCCAATGCAAGTCTGAGCAATGAAAAGGTCTTTGGTTCTGTGCAGGCTTTCCGCTGTTATTGGATTTTACATGCTATTTTTGCACACTGTTAGAATGAAATACACTAGAGAATCCCCATTCTACCCCTCTCTGGCTGTGTGTGTGTGTGTGTGTGTGTGTGTGTGTGTGTGTGTGTGTGTGTGTGTGTGTGTGTCTCTCTTGGGATACACTGTTTGTGCATAGACCAGTGGGACTGAGGACACTGAGGAATAGGTGTGTGTATGTGTGTGTGTTTGTGTGTGCGTATGTGTGTGTGTAGGTTTGCATTTGTGTGTGGGTGTGTGCACGTGTGCTTGTGTGAGTTTGTGTGTGCGTTTCCTTGTGTGGGTTTGTGCATTTGTAGATGTGCATGTGTGTGTCCTTGAGTGAGTTTGTGTATGTGTGTGTGTGTGTGTGTGTGTGTGTGTGTGTGTGTGTGTGTGTGTGTGTGTGTGTGTGTGTGTGTGTGTGTGTGTGTGTGTGCATGTGTGTGTGTGTGTGCATGTGTGTGTGTGCATGTGTGTGTGTATCTCCACTGGGACTGACCTAGCCCCTCCACATGAGAGAGTTTTATTGATGCCAGTGTAATTACACAGAAGCCATGAAGGCCCCACTGACTGCTGATCAGTCCTGTGTACATCTGTGTTGTTATAGCTCTCATATCTATGTGACATTCAATTAGGCAGCCATACAGTAGTAGGCCTACATTTATTAAATAGAAACTTGGAATACAGGGATGCTTCCACCAGAAATGCGTTCTTAAAGCCCACTTACATAGTTTTTTTAAGAAGATTTGTATACACCAATATACTGTAGATTTTTATATAGAACCTTAAGAACTAGTTCAAGAGGATTTGTAAAAAGATATTGGTTAATGAGGACCAATGAATACCGACCAAGATATACATTTACTATGGCAACAAAAGAAAAAAAAACACAAGAATTTTACTCTCCTGTAGTCTATCACTAGACTATAATGAGATGTAATAAAGTTTTTCTTGAATCTTAAATCTTGAATCTTGAAAAAAGGTGAATAGTTTCCGCTCTGCAGTGTGGGAGTGAGTGTCACATTACATCACAACATAAACTTATCAATTTTGCTGTCAAAATGAACTCTCTAACTCAAGTGATTAATCGAACAAACAAAATAACTGAGATTAGAAAAAAAAAAATTCTGATTGATATACATGCCTCCACTTTCCTGGCATGCACAATGCTCAATTCTACAGCTAGAAAATGCCCAGGCTATCAAGTGAAACTACATTGTTGTGTACCATTATGTAATATATGTTCAGATTTTGATAATGTAGCAATAATTATGCAAAACTGCTTAGTTGCTCTGGCAAGATGTCCTTGATGCAGGGGGTACTCGGTAAGACTACAGTGTCTCAGGGGATACGGTACGTGGCAGTTAAAAGTTTGGGGAGCACTGATGTAAGATGTCCGTCTGTTGCCAAGCCCTTCTCTGTCTGGACCCACTCCTCAGTGCTGAACACAGAGAGAGGGTAATGGCTAAGCCCTAGCCCATGGAGGTATTAATAAACCTGGAGAAACATACTAAGTCCCGCCTCCCATTCATTCCAGTTTGGAATGCTAGGCTAGTGAATTCATCCAAAATTGAACAAAATTTTAAGCTGTCAAGATGGCGTTTCATGGAGCTCACTTCCGACTCCATTTCATTTGGGCCAATGATGGCCCATGTTACTAATGGAGATGAGCTACAGATGGCAAGTCTGGGCACGCCCACAAAGGTTTGTGCACAGGGAGCTCGCTCACATGAGCTGAAAGTGTAGCATTAACCAATCAGCATATGTCAAATGGAGTCGGATATGATGTCATTTCTGGAAAATGGCGACGAGGAAGTGCAATGCTAATTGGCACAGCTAACCGGCCAAATCCTGACCCCCTGCCCTAGCCCCACACAAAGAGTGTGTCCTTAGCAGACACCAAATTTAATCAGCTAATTACGGTGATGAATGTGATTTGCTTTTCCTGGGATAATAAAGTACAGTATATTTAACATGTGTAAAGTGCTCCCCCAGCGCCACCTCTGTCTCCTTGATTAATGTAAATTTAATTAAACACAATGCTAATTAAGCAATAAATAATGACAAGGTAGGCATTTATGCAAAGATAATCACACACCTTCAGTGAGGTGATGACTGTAACAAAAAAAAAAAAAAATGAAAAAAAAAAAAAAAAAAAAAAGTCAACCCAATCCGGTGTTTTGTGCTGTGACTCGACAACAAGGTGACACTGCTTCTAGCACCCCTGTGGTCACCGCTTGGCACCTAGTCCTCCACTGGTGCTGTTGGAACTAAATGGGAATGTTTTGTGTTGTGTATCATGACAGAGTTACAGTGTGGCAAACTGACTGATTCTGTGTATGTGCCTTTTTCTCTCTTTTTCTCTCTCTTTCACTAGGAGTACATGTACTGTATTTGTTTGTCTGTGTTTGTATGTCTCTCTCACTCTTTCTCTCTCTCTCTCTCTCTGTGTGTGTGTGTGTGTGTATGTGTCTTTTTCTCACTAGGTGTATGTATCTGTGTGTGTGTGTGTGTGTGTGTGTGTGTGAGAGAGAGAGAGAGAGAGAGAGAGAGAGAGAGAGAGAGAGAGTCTATTTGTGTGTGTCAACTATGCAACATAGACAACGTATACACCAGTGTTATCCAATCAGGGCCAATCACTATGGAGGAAACATCCATTTTGCAGACAGTCTACTTATCCCCCATGTTCCCTGGCCCAATGACGACAGTTACAGTCACCGTGTCGCCATGAGACGAGCATCTTTCTCTCTCTCTCCCCCACTCTCTCTCTCTCTCTCTCGCTCTATTCACAGCAACATCAGTGTCAAATGTCACTGCTTACCGACTCCTGATATGCAAATAAATAAGTGTGTGTTGTGTGTGTGTGTACCGGCTGATTAATGGCGTCAGCCTCTTGGCTGTGTATGAGTCGGCTGTGCTCAGGCGGGAGCGACAAATAAATCTATCAATCATGCGGCTGCTACGCTAATCCTAAGCCATCAGACAGAGGAGCAGCTCTGCAACCCCAAGCACTTTATTGTGAGACATGGGGGGAAAGGCAGGCAGGGAAGGAAGGAGGGAGTGGAGCGAGGTGGTGGTGTGCTCATAAACAGCCAGGGTCCTAGTATTTAACTTCCTATTTCTCCTCAGTCCTAAGGCAGTCATATGTACTGTAGCTAGGCTAGGCTAACTGATGGGGAAGTAGTATTTCAGAGGGTGCTCTGCTGTTGGGGTTAAAAGAACATCGGATAGAACTGCTGTTTTCTGCTGCTGAACAATTGCCGGATTTTTACAAAAAAAGCAACTACATTGTACATTCTTACAGATCAATGTGACATTTTTTAGCAAACCAAAGAGTGGGAATCATGGGTGATGGTTTTTGTTTGTTACGTTGACTAACAAGCCAGTAATAAATGTGATTTTCGGTAATATGCACTTTTAGTGTCATTTTCACCAATTCAAAATCCCAGATCCTGCAAGTATAGTAATGGCGAAATCCACAGTAAAGGTGGCCTGACATAGCCCGCCCATAATACGAATGGTCATCCGTATCCATGGTCTGGGGACAGTCTTCTGGGGCGGGTTTACATCGGTAGAGAGTCTACCGGCCAATAAGCGAAGCTGATTAAATGAGCTGTCCAATCGTTTCAAACCAGAACTGAATGCCCCCCCTACCCCACCCTATAATCGCGTCAGGTTAAAGAACCTCCAGACCATGAATACGGATAAACAGCAGTATTATGGTCGGGCTATGTCAGGCTAGGCCATGACAGCCATCAGTCACCCCGTATAGAGCCATCTCTGGCCAGTGCTGCAGAGTATGTGTGTCAGGTGCAGTGTAACCCAGGTTTCAATCCCTATAGCTCCACATCTCCAGTCGCTCAATGGTGTTTTTTGCCCCCAATGGCACCCAGGCAGCACAGCCTAAAAGCCACTACTTTTACCCTATTTCTAACCCTAACCCCCTCAACCCTCATCCTAACCCTAAACCAAGGGGAGAAGTGCCTTGAAGGCAGCGCTGCCTGGAAGGCACCGTTGAGGGCAAAAAATACCAAAGACCTCTCCAGTCCATGTCGCTTATCACTTGACTCACAGTCGTGCTTCTGCGGAAAGGACAACAGACATAATGACCAGTCCTGTCCTGATGTGTTTTAGGGAACTAAACCCCATGAGTTCCACCACAGCAGACATTGCAAAGATGGTGAGACACAGAGATTGAGAGAAAGAGACAGATTCATGGCACACTGCTCTGCTCTAAAGAAGAAGAAGAGGAAGAAGAAGAAGAAGAAGAAGAAGAAGAAGAAGAGGGGGAAGTAATGAATCCCTAGACCAATATAGGGGTTGATGTATGCAATCCCATGCCTATGTATCCCCGGCACCCTGTGAGTTGTAATGACGGGGTTTTAAGCATGTGGGCCAGGCCCTGCCAGCTTCAGCTCATCCCTGATTAAAACAGGCTCTCTGATCACATTTGAAACGATATCAGAATGTATGTTGAAATGAGACCGTTTGGAAAAAGCGTTAAGAGGGCTCCATTCCACTACAAATGGAAGCTGAATTCAATAAACTCCCACCCCCACCCCACCACTCCCCAAAAGCTGTAATTCAATTAAATATTTAGCGGTGGAATTCAATTAGACAATAATGATTAATTCAGAGGCCACACTAATACAAGACCCTCTCTCATTCATGACGCTTGTGTCTGCCATGCTGATGTCAGTTTTGATCTGATAACACTTTTCTCCTCGTTGGGCCTTTTTGCACATTTTTTATTATCTTAATAGGGTGAAAGGTAATGGTTATGACAGCTCTCTCTCTCTCTCTCTCTCTCTTGCGCGCGCACGCTCTCTCACTCGTTCTTTCACTCTTTCTTTCTGACAGAAAACAGTACTGTAAAACCATTCCTGCCTCGTTCACACGAGTAAAAAAAAAAATAACCCATGTTTAAGGTTTTTTCTAAAAAATAAATCAACAACTAAATAAACAAATAAGATTGCGCCTTCAAGAAAAAGGAAAAACGATGATTATCTTTAATCACTAACCTTCCCCTAGTGGCCAGCTGCACTCTCCAACACCTTGACTCTCGTCTATAAGAAATATCCATCACGCACGGCACAGAGCAGCGCGATGCGGTGCGGTGCGGCAGATGAAAGGGGGGGGGGCTGAAGCGATGACTGGCGACTCAAGAGGAATGCCAATAGCCTCATTACTTGTCATAGCGTATTGTGACGGGAAATTGCTTCTTTCCGTTTTTGTTTGCTCAGGCAATTACAATAAACTCTCTGCTTGACACGTTGTTTGCACAGATGTAGCGCATTAATATACATGAGCGCTAATCTGAATTATTGAACCACTCGCCATAATTCCAACAATGGATTTGCACCTTGGACAAGAGGCAGAGGAGGGGAAGAAAGACTGAGGGAAAGGAATGAGGAGGAGGAGGAGATGATGATGATGATGGTGATGATGAAGAAGATGATGATGATGACTGTGATGGTGGTGGCCTGGTTCCTGGAGTAAGGGATGTTATATTGGTCGGGGGTCTTACCATGTGTGAAATCCTGTCATTAAATGTATAATAGTGTAAAGAGATCTGCAGGTGTACTCTGTTGGTCTCACAAGCTGTAAAATCACCGGAAGTCATTCACTTCGTATGGACAAGAGTGACAAAAGCAACTAGCGACTAAACTTGGGCGACTAGAGCGAAAACTTAAAGATCAGTTGACTTTATGCAAATTAGCTATGACACGTTTCAGCTGTAAATCTGAACCGCTTCGCTGTAAATGGAATGACAATGGACACGTCATGACCGATAAGAGCGAATTCAGCCAACACAGGAATTTTAGCAGCTACTTTTTTGAGCGCCAAAAGCTATTTGACGGAAGATCTGATATCAACAAGTAATTAAGAGTCCTGGATCAATGTCAAAATTGTTGCCCTGGATCAATGGGTTAGGTTTAGGGTTAGGGGCAAGGTTAGGGTTAGGCTTAGGGTTAGGGTTAGAGTACATTGATCCAGGACAAACAAGTTTGACATTGATCCTGGACTCTTACTTGATGATATCAGATCTTGCCTATTTGACAGCCTTAGGTGTGAATGTACAGTTAGGCTCAGACACACAACTTAACACTGATGCTCCGAACTTTGATTGCACGTGGCTTAGGCCTACTGTAAGTTACACATCGAGTCGCTGTTTGAGGAAACAGACCAAAGTGCTGTAGTTACCCAATTCAAGGGAGTTGATGACATGGGAGATTATATCACATACATGATACTGTGCACTTTTAGAGCTGTTGATACTGGAAAGACAAATTGGATAGGATCTGTACAGTAAAAAGAAGCTAATTTTTGAATGTTTTGAATCCTTAAGACCTTACCTTACCTAGCCCCTGTATTTCAAAAATGCAGTCATAATAGTGACTTACATGTAAAAATATAAAAGTACATTTTATGAAGTGACTGCCGATGTTGATCAGAGGGGTGAATTATGTCTGATCACCGATCAGACTCCTCAGCCTTGGATGAGTCAGAGGTCAATATGACTTCCATAAAAAACAGTGCTGTCTGCAGTTCACATTTAAACAAGATGCATTCTTCCAAGCTGACAGGGCAAAACCTCCATGCAAAGGTGCTGTGGGAGTACAGTATGTTTGAAGGCAATGCAGTGGAGGTTTTTTTTTTTTTTTGTGGGATGTTCAAAAGGCAACAACGAAGGAGGGCTGGCTATTCTGAGGAATCAAAAAGACTCCAACGACTTTGATCAACCAGCATCTTATTCAATACAAAATTACTGCAACCCCAGTCCTTGACTCTCAGACATGTGACTGAAATGGAAACGTGTAATAATGCACACACACACACACACACACACACACACACACACACACACACACACACACACACACACACACAAAACAGACAGACAGAAAATGAAAGAAGTCTTTTGTTAGTTCTTTGATTACAGTAAGGCATTGTGACTGCTGAGCAGCCTTCAACAATTACTACAATATCTGAACAGAGAGAACGAGAAAGAAAGCACGACAGAGAGAGAGAGAGACAGAGAGAGACCATCTGTACAAGGTCTTATCTTTAGGCCTGTGGTTCTTGCAGTGCAGTGAGAGAGAGAGAGAGAGAGAGAGAGAGAGAGAGAGAGAGAGACCATCTGTACAAGGTCTTATCTTTAGGTCTGTGGTTCTTGCAGTGATGACTGGCACATCTGGTTCTTCTTACTGTACAGCGACAGGGGCCTCAGTGGCTGCACCTGTACAGAGGATCACATGACACGGCAATTTCCCCCAGCCCAATTTGGAGGGAAGTCCATTATATACGTATAACGTTAGACCATCCACAGGTGGCAAGCATCTTATCCAGCCAGCACACAACCAGACTGTCTGCTGTAAGGGACACCGCTTGGCTTGAGTGTTATTCACATTATATGATACAGTAACTATGCAATGTTTATCTTTTCTTTTGTTCTCTCTCTCTCTCTCTCTCTCTCTCTCTCTCTCTCTCTCTCTCTCTCTCTCTCTTTTTCTCTTTTTGTCTCTACTGTAAAGTAACATGTAACTTAAAAAAGTAGTTACACGTACAGTAATCTTATTACATTACATCATGCCATTAATGTTACAGTGATCTTTTTTTTAATACTAAGGGCTGTACTGGAAGTTAATTAATGCCATGCAATAAAACGTTAAAGATGAATACCTCATATTTATCTTGTGGGAAACAACCTACATAATTGATCTGTTCCAAGAAGTTTAGGGACTCTGTACCCCCACACCCAATACCTACTACACCCTGCATGCAGGCTACTGGCCATATTGCTTTTCTTTCTTGTTTTTTTTTTTTTTTTTTTAATTCTTGATCATCGCTGTTTCCTCCTACATCTAATTACAAAGTAGGACCTTGATTTGAGAGGATCTGCTTCTGTATCCTCAGTTAAATGTACCATAAATGCAGATTGAATAATGTTCATTACAAGCCATTGTTTAAACAGTATGATGACTTCAGGTGTCTATACCTCCCAAAAACATAGTTGCTAACCAGTTAGCAACTTAGTTAGTTGGCTATGGGAAATTGCATTGCAACCAACATAGTTCACAACTTTGCACATATGCTTTTGGGGAGCAGACAGTTTATGATTTCTATTGAAATTACAGCAGTGTATTCATGGTTTATGGACCGTCTTGTGTCTTAGTCTTTGTGTGTGTGTCTGTGTGTGTGTGTGTGTGTGTGTGTGTGTGTGTGTGTGTGTGTGTGTGTGTGTGTGTGTGATCGCTTGTCATGTTTACTGTTGGGCAGGTTTATGGCGTGTATGAAGTAGGCTTACATTAGTGTGGCCTGCCTGACTTTATTTATTTTTGGACACGTTTAGTCTTCAGGGACAAACAAAACACCTTGGCATCACCTGTAACAATTGTTAAAGTGCTGATGTTTTCATCTCACCATAACTTACATGATCTCATATGACCTCACAAAAATTCACCTCTTATATGATGTTGCAACCCTTTCTACAGTTTTGTTAATGGGTTTAACATTGCTTTCATTTAGTACTAAAGTGACGAAAGTCTGTTCAGAATTGAGTTACTGATAGCTGGTTAATATTTTGTCAGTTGGTTCAGATGCTAACGTTTACACAATATTTTCCACACTTAAAGCTAGAGTCCAAGATGTTTTCTTGAAACACTTTTTATTATATTGCCTAAAATTACTTTACATGGTGATTGCAACCAATTAATTCACACAGAAATATAAATAATGTTAGTCATCTGTGGAACAAACAGGACAGGAAAAATGCCATCCAATCATTCTGAGCGTCCCATGGAAATGATTGGATGATGATATGTCTATCAAACTCCAACTGCCATTTGGCCCTGCCTCCTCCCTCCTCTGCACCAATGACAGCACTTGGCCCGTACTCTGGAGGTGTGGCTTAGGGGGGAGATCTGAAGGAAAGTGCATTTTCCAATTCAGCTTGCACAAACCTTTTCCTTGACTTGAACCCTACCTTTAACACGACAAGAGAAAATACTGGTGTAGAGAGTAGATTTGATTAGAGTTTTGTGCCAAAAAAGGATAAATATATGTAAGGGATAATGAATGACACGGCGAGCAGATATATGCAAGTCTGAATATGGAAGGAAAAGTGGAACTACTTCATAGCCGTGCAGTTACCTGAAAAATAATGCACGTTCTAAATAGGGCATCACAATTGGAAATTTGACCAAGCAGTGGTATAAATATATTTATAATATATGTAATAAATTCTGTGTGCTTGCTCGACAGAAGCCATTTCCTGATATTTATTCAACACTCTGCAGTGAGAAACTATATGGGGGCTTGAGAATAGAATAGAATAGAATATCAGTGCGACTTCTTATTGAATTGGACATTGGATTAGATTTATTAACTGAGCCAATATTTACTCTCTTGCAAAAGGCTTCAGCTCATTACTCTCTTATGGATTTTTCTCCCCCCCCCCCCCTTTTGTTTACCCCAGTAACTTAATCAGGGCATTAGAACTTATTTGTCTGCACCTGCCTCCTAGTCATAACCGGCTGAATAGTCTGCAAGGCAGAGCAGGGTAGGGAAGGGCAGCCTCCCGTTTAATGAGACACTTGCTGTTGATTTACAAAATGTTACACTTTTGCAGTTACTGTTGTACGGGGCAAAACATTGGCACATGCCGGCACTCATCTCCGTTTTTCATTTGCTAAACACACAGTTAAATACAGCAAATAACACGCTCCCTACCATCCTCTCTCCACACACACACACACACACACACGCACACACACACACATACACACACACACACACACACACACACACATCAAACCTCCCAACATTGCATCAAGACAGTTACAGTCACACATCTCCAGTTAAGTTTCCTGTAGTAGTCATGGTTGTTAGAATAGCTAGCAAAACAATCAACTGCAAAGGTCTTTTTGAGAACAGTTTTTTGATACTTTGTAGGTTTGTTAATGATGTCTTCTTGATGAATCTATGGTACTTTTGTCTATTGTGTTGGGTGTTGAATAATCTAATTTTGGTGATTACCACTCAATAATCTTTGACAGCTTTCAGGTTTAGTCACACAAAACAAAACATGATGTCTTAATCAAACCATCTATTTTCTTTCAAACAGTGAAGTTGCTCACTCCATGTACACTTCCATACCCTTGAATCACTCCAACTTCTGTCTTGAATTACACTGTATTAGTAAGTGGCTTCCTAAAGAAATTCTGCATAAGCCCCAAATCCTCACACCTACACACACACGTACACACACACACACACACACACACACACACACACACACACACACACACACAAATACATGCATGTACTGTACTCTACGCCCAAGCACCCACAAAAGACCATGAAATGCTCTCACAATGAGCATCATTGCTCTGAGAACATAACTCATAACTCATCACAGGCAAGGTAATATATTTCTTGTGCTTTTTAATATGTCACAGTCGAGTGGCCGTGGGTCGGTGCAGTCGGATCTTCAGCCCTCACAGAGAGAGAGGCCAGGGTTGCTGCTGCCGCTGCTGCCTGCCTGCCAGGCTGCCACCATGTGTGTGTGTGTGTGTGTGTGTGTGTGTGTGTGTGTGTGTGTGTGTGCTGCCTCCACATTAGCGTGCGTACCTGTGGTGTTCTTCATGCTTCAAGGCCTGCTAATTTAAATGGGAAGCTGAAGCATATTTCACTGCGACGCTCAAGAGTAGGGGTGGGTAGGTGTGTGTGTGTGTGTGTGTGTGTGGCAGGGAGTGGCAGAATGGAGAGAGAAGAGTGTGTGTGTGTGTGTGTGTGTGCCTGTATATATCTGTCTGTGTGTGTGTGTGTGTGTGTGTGTGTGTGTGTGTGTCTTTGTGTACGTGTGTGTCTGTGCTTGTGTGTGTGTGTGCCTCAGTGTGCGTGTGTCTGTGCTTGTACTGTGTGCTGTGCTTGTGATGTGTGTGTGTGTGAGTGTGAGGGAGGTGGTTGGTAGTGGGAATGGTAGGGGTTGTCGGATGAGGGTGGGTAAGGGTGGGGGGGCATGTTCCATCACTGCGTGAATCTGATGATGGAATGCCCCTCCTAAGCCTCCAAACAAGGCATGAGAGCAGAGTAATGGGTCGGGAGGGGTTGTAGATCTCCCGCGTCTAACGTCACTTTCAAGGAGGATCTGCCGTCGCTACCACCACCGCCACCATCGGCGATGCTGCCACCGTCTCCGCGCCGTGCCGCTTGCCGACACATCACACACACACACACACACACACACACACACACACATACACATCTGCTCCGTGACACCTGGCGCCGAGCTAGCTCCTCGCAGTGAGCGAGGCTCAGGAACAAGCACAGGCTCAGCACTGCCAGGCTTCCGGTGGCAGCAGGAAGGTTAAAAAAAAGAAAAGGAAAAAAAAAAAAAAACCATGAACATGTTTTTTGCTTCTAATGTCCCGTAACAGGGCCACGCTGCTTGGCACCTGATGGAACTCCTCTCTCCTGCACCCCTCCCCCACGTGTGAGTGTGTGTCTTTAGAGAGTGTGAGTGTGTGTGTGTGTGGGGGGGGTGCTTGGCACCTGATGGAACTCTCTCCTGCTACCCTCCCCCGTCAAGGAGCATTTACCTAATGCCCTGCTTACAGACCAGATCTCCGCCCGCGTGTGTGTATGTGTGTGTGTGTTTGTGTGTGTGTGTGTGTGTGTGTGTGTGTGTGTGTGTGTGTGTGTGTGTGTGTGTGTGTGTGTAGTGCTTCTTCAGGTTCTTAACGCTGAGAGATGACGAAGTGTGAACCTTGGGAACACGGCCTGTCATCAGTGTCTTCACCACTGCTGGAAAAAAAAAGAAAAGAAAAGAAAAAAAGAAAGAAATCTGCCGCTTCTGAACTGCTATTCTTGAAAAGCAAGAAACATTCTCAAATGAAAATCATTATATTCTCTCTTGATGATTTCGAGCGTCAAAGAAATGTGCAAACGCTCCACTGTGTGATTGAAAACATTACATAGTTGGGGAAAATGATTTATATATAATTATATAAAATATATCTAATTATATATTATGAATATGAATTTGATGATCATCGCCTCCATTGAGGATATTGGTGATTGGTGTGTGATGTTGGATGAAGGTTCATTCTTAAAAAGGCGGTGATAGAGCACTGACACAGAATGCAATGGGTGCAATATCGTCAAATATTGGTTTAGCATCTCGGTTATAAACAATTTAATTGACATTTTTTCATATGGTTTAACTGGAGGAGAAGGAGGTTATCAGAAAGTGCAATCACCTGCTAAACCCTTGATGGTATGATTCACATCACACTGTATCTTTATCCATCTTTGGGGATTTCCTGAATCAGCATCCAATCAGTGAGAGGCAACATTCAGTCATTGTGCCCCATCCTCCATTATGATCTATATCAATACAAGCCCCTCCCCCACCGCCCTACACACACACACACACACACACACACACACACACACACACACACACACACACACACACACACACACACATACACAAACACACGCACACACACACACACACACACACACACACACACATACACACACACTCAAACACACACGCAATTACATACACACACACACACACACACACACACACACACGCACGCACACACACACACACACTCACCGACAAACACACACACTCAGAGCCTCCCGTTGCCAAGCTCTTTGACCTTCATCCTAAGGTCTTTGACCTGTTGTCTGATGGCCTATCGATTACGTCTGGTCTTGAGTGATGGTCAGCTGCCTGCCCTGCATTGCTACACACCTAAGGTTGGAACACACTGCCTCTGTTTTGTGTGTGTGTGTGTGTGTGTGTGTGTGTGTGTGTGTGTGTGTGTGTGTGTGTGTGTGTGTGTGTGTGTGTGTGTGTGTGTGTGTGTGTGTGTGTGGAACAGCTGCAGAACATCTTGATTTTCTTTTTCTTTCTTTTAATAAATTCACTGCCCATGAAAACACAACATATGTGCGTCTCAAATCATGCGTCACAACATTGCAATCTCCACCCAGCTATAAAACAGAAGTGACAGCATATAGAGCTAATAGCATATAGAGCTAATAGCATCACTTCTTTCAGACAGATTCAGCTTTCCAGTCTTTATTTCCTCTAGCCTGATGCATCAAATGCTTTTACATTGTTTCACTTGGTGCAAATCATCTAAAACTAGCAAACTAACTAGGCTACTGAAGTCTATTGGCATGCGTTCACTTCACGGCAGGAGTGTAGTGGATGTTGGACGCCGGGGTACGGAGATCACATATCCAGGCTAATATTTTGAATATTTTAATATTAGGCATTTGATATTAATTAGATATTATAGATTAAATATGTTTTATTGTTATTGCTCCTAATTTTTCCGACACATTCCATTTATCACAATGTGTTGTGTACCCCCACTGCTTCATGGTGATACTTTCTGCTTTGACCCGTCTCCACTGTTTGGTCGTGACAAATGTGTAACAGATGCCAACTGGTCTGGGCTATCTGGCTGCAGTAGGTGGTAAATGCTCACTAGCCTGACATAGCCCGACCATAATACTGCTGTTCATCTGTATTCATGGTCTGGAGGTTCTTTAACCTGACATAGCCCGACCATAATACTGCTGTTCATCCGTATTCATGGTCTGGAGGTTCTTTAACCTGACATAGCCCGACCATAATACTGCTGTTCATCCGTATTCATGGTCTGGAGGTTCTTTAACCTGACATAGCCCGACCATAATACTGCTGTTCATCCGTGTTCATGGTCTGGAGGTTCTTTAACCTGACATAGCCCGACCATAATACTGCTGTTCATCCGTATTCATGGTCTGGAGGTTCTTTAACCTGACATAGCCCGACCATAATACTGCTGTTCATCCGTATTCATGGTCTGGAGGTTCTTTAACCTGACATAGCCCGACCATAATACTGCTGTTCATCCGTGTTCATGGTCTGGAGGTTCTTTAACCTGACATAGCCCGTTAATAATACTGCTGTTCATCCGTGTTCATGGTCTGGAGGTTCTTTAACCTGACATAGCCCGACCATAATACTGCTGTTCATCCGTATTCATGGTCTGGAGGTTCTTTAACCTGACATAGCCCGACCATAATACTGCTGTTCATCCGTATTCATGGTCTGGAGGTTCTTTAACCTGACATAGCCCAACCATAATACTGCTGCTCATCCATATTCATGGTCTGGAGGTTCTTTAACCTGATGCGATTATAGGGCGGGGGGAGGGCATTCAATTCTGGTTTGAAACGATTGGACAGCTCATCTAATCAGCTTCGCTTATTGGCTAGTTGTCTCTCTACCGATGTAAACCAGCCCCAGAAGACAGTCCCCAGACCATGGATACGGATGAACATTCGTATTATGGGCGGGCTATGTCAGGCTAAATCCTCACACCCCTGACATTAAGAACGGTTCTAACCACTGAGTTGGAAGCCTGGGCCTATTATGCAGTTTTTAGGAAGATTTTGTATTCACCTTTACATTAATTTTCATACACTCAACATACACTCATGAGCCACTTGAACCTTGCAGCATTGACTTGATTGTGGGGAATTTTCAGCAAAAAGTATTACAAGATGTTGATGTTTTGATGAGATTTGATGAGACTTACAGAACAAACTTCTGAAAATCTTACCAAGGTATTGGTGAACGAAGCCCATAAAAAGACAAGACTCCCCTACCCTCACTTGCATACACACACACACACACACACACACACACACACACACACACACACACACACAGCTTTGCAGAAGTACATGCAAGTTATTGCCAATGGTGGAAATGTACATCATCTCAGTTGTCAATCCTGACAAGACAAAACCCTCTGTTGAGCTCAAGTTTTAAAAGAAATATATAAAGCATCCCTGCTTTGATGTTAGCCATAGATACAACAATGAAAGATTTGTGAATCACGGCAGCAAATTGACTTTGTTGTGTCTACAAGTGCCTGCCAGATTTAATATTGAATGGATGATCCTAAATGGATTTTTGATCCTAGGAATATGAGAGGATGTCTAAAAAAGAAAAAAAGAAAAAAAAAAACAAGCACCATGACAAAAAAGAAAAATAGAAAGCAGAATGAGAGAGAGTGATCGTGTATGCGTGTGTGTGTGTGTGTGTGTGTGTGTGTGTGTGTGTGTGTGTGTGTGTGTGTGTGTGTGTGTGTGTGTGTGTGTGTGTGTGTGTGTGTGTGTGCGCGTTCAGAATATTTTGTAATCAAAGCCCCAAAGCCCAGGTGCAAAGCATGTACGATATTTCCTCATGCACACCCTCCACATACACACACATACACACACACGTATACACACATACACACACAAACACACACACACACACACACACACACACACACACACACACACACATACACACACACACACACACACATACACACACAGACACACACACAGAGACACTCCGACACACACACATGCACACACACACACACACACAAACATGCACTTACCCCTAACACACCCACATACACACCCACATACACCACTACCACTACCACCTCCTCCTCCTCCTCCTCCCTCCTTCTCGGACTTGCTGTTTTCATGTAAAGAAAAACCTGCGGGCTTGACCTCCCCTCCACTTTGCCTTTGGCTATCCATCCCTGCGCAGATTGCGTGTTTTCAATGCCTGATCCGCAGGGACGGATCCAAATCAAACTCCCATAAATATTTCAATGCCTCTCCGTGCTCTCTAGACCCCTTGCTAATACACACGCCGCCCGCTCCTGCCAAGCAAATCTGCCATGTTTACTCTTGCTGGGAAATTGTCAAGCTTTTTAGATTCGGCTTTGCACATCGCATTCGCCTAATGAGGAAGGGACATTCTGTCCGCCATATTGCCTTATAACCATGAAGCCAGGCTCCTGTTTTTTTATTTATTTATTTATTTATTTCATTTTTGAAAAAACACCACATGGATTAAATTGCATTTGTGTGTTTTTAAAGGCTTGGCTTGCTATTATGATATTGTAGGTCTAGGATTTCATAATGAACAATTTCATGAGTTTTTCAAGAATGGCATTCTGACATTTGATCAGAACAAGATAAAATAAAAAAGAAATAAGATGTAGAGATATCTTTGGAAGTGTTTCAAGACATCTGGCTACCATCTGAAATCACCTGGAACAAAGCCAGCAGTACCCGTAGAAATGAAAATGGCTTCATCATAACAGGGTAGGCTTAACCTGTATAAGGCACTAGAAAAGGAAATAGCTAGCATAGCCTGTAGGGGTAAGAATTGATTAATAAAATTTGATCAATATTGATGCTGTCGCCAATCCAGCTTATCGGTCTGACTCTTTATCAATTCTCTTATCAATTCCTTACAGTGGAGAAAGTTGCCTGCTAAGGTGGCCATGACGGCGTTCTAGAATGAGGTAAACCATGCGGAACAGTGCTGTGTCTATTTGGATTCTGGGTTGTAAAAAAGACCCATCATTGTCCATGATGTGCCACACATGCTGGCATTTTAAACAGGAATTGATGAGGTCAGAGTCATATGATTTCAGTAGACAGAAGACTTACAGAAGATTCTGCTTGATACCTGCTTCTATCTATCCTGATTCCTAATTGTTATTCAACCAGAAGAAATTGTGATATTATAACACTGCATTCAGAGAAGGAGAATAATTAACCATTTATGATATCAAGGGATTCTAAGTTATACTAACAGATCTTGATCCCCCCCCCCCCCCATCCTTTGCTAACACTGACATTAGACTCCCACACCCCTCCCCCCATGTTAGCTTTTTTTTTAGGAAAGAAAGAAAGAAAAAAAACAGAATAATATAAAATGATCCTCATTAATCAAAGAGCCATTCAACCTCTTGGCAGTTATCTCCAAAAGCTCTTTAGTGGGTGACTAGAGGGGAAGTCCATTAGGTGTGCATTCTAAATTTTCACATCATTTGAGAAATTCTGTGAAGATTAGCTAACTGCACACACTGAAGCTGAGAGCTGAGGTTCTGGAACTGGAACTTTCCATGACAACGCTGAAAGGGGGTGTGTGGGGGGGGGGATAACTGGAGACCATCCAGTGTGTCAATTCGGCACTCTCTCCAGTTCAAACAAACACTCCGTGTCTGGATGACTGATTACAATCCCCAATCTCGTGGAAGGTCAACATTAAGTGCGTTTTTCACAATAGCCCGTGGAGAGATTTTTAAGGATTTTTCAATAGAAAGCGAATTTTGGTCCACTCAAAGCTATTCCATTTTGTTTAGTGTTTGTTATGAGCTGAGCATAAAAGCAATCACATGAGTGTATGGTAACCATTATTCACTTTGGAAGGTCAGTTTCTTTGTGAGATGTAATTAACAACTCTATGCGGCTACAGTCACAGTTTTGGGAATGTCCATGCCAAAGGTTCACAGACACTAGACTATAAGAATGTGAACAATTAAACTCTTCAACGAAACACTCTGTGAAAGCCCTTCAGTATTTTAGATTGTTTGTGTCCACATAAACTACTAACAAAGAGAGAGGGGGGTTTAGACATTTTTTGGTAACTACAGCATAAATGTACAGGCATTATCCGCAAAAGCAAAAGTGAGGAATTCTATGCATAACACATTGGAAAATGATGGCAACAGGATCCTACCACAGTTTACCAAACATCTACCTGAAACTCTTTGCAAAAGATAATAACTGGTTCTCTGGCTTTCACGTCCCCTGTAATCTGGCAATCTATAGGCCTACCCCCCCAAAAAAGAAAATTGGAAACTGTGAACCTGAACTGTGAACTGTGTACAAATGACTCATTACAGTTCATTACCGAGACCAGTGACATAAATTTAGGTGCTTAGGTGTTTAGGACATCGGCAGGACAGGATAATAGGTAGGCTAGTTGTGGAATTGATGGCGGCCTGAGTTGTTTTTCTGTTGGGGTAAACACAAGCTAACCAGATTAGCATTGGCAGTTTCCACAGAAGAGAACACTGATTCAGATCTGTGCTAATGAGCTACAGGACCAGTAAACTACTCCCCCCGCCCCTCCCATCCTCCCCCAGGGCCATTCTCACACAAGCACAGATAGGTGTGTGTGCGGAAAAACAGAGAGGATTTACAGACGAGACCTAAACAATCCATGTATTTTACTTATATGCATTAATACCACCTAATATTGCTTTTTATAAGCCCTGGTTTATTTACAAGTTTTGTTTCAAGGTGTAAGAGACATGACATAACAGAGAGATCCATGAGAATACAATAAATATAGCAATAGATCCTACATCAAAATACACCATATGGAGAGAGATTATTTGTCTTGCATTACATGTAGCACAGGGATATGGGCCAAAAATTAAGGTACAAACAGCAGCCAAAAATTCATATCTCCCTGCAGAAGAAAAACCCCAACTGTGTCACCTTTCTTTGATATTTTCCAATCTATGTACACAACACTGATTGAAGATTTATTTATTTGTTTATTTATTTATTTATTTAGTTATTTTTTTATTTTACACAGCAAACATTCTTCAATTTTCTATATTAAAAGAAAAAATGCAGCCTAACTGCTTTTCTCTGTGAAGGCCCCCGCCCAAAAAAAGCATCTATCAGCGTCAGGATGAAAGAGGTGTCAGTGTATTAGGAGGCTAAATCTGTCCTGTACACACACACACACACACACACTCGTGACTAATGGGCTGGCTTGGCGCTGGCGGTACGGGACAGGACGGGACGGTGCGAGAGACGAGACGGGACGGGATGGGATGGGTGGAGGCTAGGATTGATGGCGGCTGGCTGGTTTGGTGAGGGACAAGCTATCCCTCGTGTAATCCATCTGCAGTAATTACAGCATCCTCCCCTGAAAGAGTCATCCTTCCCCGACTCCTACCGATGCTACCCCCACCCACCCTCCCTCCCAAACCCAACCCTACCGTGATAAACTGCACGGCCAGATAGCCTAGCGTCCTTTCCCAAATGATCAACTATCATGTTTAACAACCGCTTTTCTAGTTTGCAATATTAATGAAGTCATCAGCTTGGCGCGGGCCACCAGGACCTATTCTCTGGCTGACGTCTACCCTGTTTATATGATGCCAAACGGAGGGAGGAGGAGGCGAGAGAGAGAAAAAAAAGAAAAAAGAAAAGAAAGTTTAAAAATTGTGATACATTTTTCTTTTCCAAAATATTTTATGTCAACCATTCATCAGTAGGGCCGAGTAAATCATGTCTGAGGATTGGAGGATCGAAAGCAATTACCATTAGAGAGCGGCTATCACACCACAGCACAGCACAGACGCTCCAGCCTGCCTGCCTGCCTGCCTGCCTACCACCCTGCCCCTGAATCTCAATGCTCTGCCGAGTGTGTGTGCATGCAATTTAAGAGCCAGATCGATAGCGTTGAGCGCTTAGCGACCAACAACTCCCTTCAAGTGGCTGCTGCTGCTGCTACTGCTGCTGTAGCGAGAGAGAGCGCTAACGTCCCCACTCCCCCACCCCCACCCCCCCTCTCTCTCTCTCTCTCCAAACCAGCGGGTAAATGTCAAAACATTCCAGCGCGGTGGAATTCTTGGGAGAAATTGTTCTTGTGAAACATTATTGACATACTTTAACCCACATTTCCAGCAACCAAAGAGGAGGGGATTGTGTGTGGGGTGTGTGGGGGGGGGGGAGGAAAAAGTCAATTCTCATCTGGAGTGCGCTGAGCGGAGTCTGTGGGTAAACATTCCCATCTCGGCGGTTTGCCAGCCCTGCGAGACCCGGCAGGTCACCAGGGTCAAGGGTCATGGGGGGAGTGTTAGCTCAAGGTCAAGGTGACAGCGTGCGTAACATCTGTGCAAGGTGGCCTTCATCTCCACCGTGGCCTTGAAGAAGATCAATACTATTAAGAAGTCTGTCTGATCTATTGGTTTCACCTTTATCCTCCCTCTCTCTCTCTTCCTCCCTCCCTTTCACTTTCTCTATCCCCCTCTTTCTCTCCTTACCACCCTCTCTTTTTCTTTCTATTTATCTATCCCTCTCTTTCTCCTTTCTTTTTCTGTTCCTCTCTCTCTTCCTCCCTTTCACATTTCACTTTCTCTACCTCTATCCCTTCCCACCCTCCCTTTTTCTTTCTCTCTTTCTTTGCCCCCTCCCTTTCTCTCTTTCCCTCTGTATCTCTCTCTCCCTCTTTCTTCATCTCTTTCATTGGTCCTTCTAGACAACTCTTCATTCTGACCACCATGTAATTTTTCTTTTGCACGTGTGTGAAGAAGCCGAACCGAACCCCATCTCTTCACAGCATCTCTCCTCTCCCGTCTCGCACACGTCCCCTCTCTCCCTCTCTCTCTCTCTCTCTCTCTCTCTCTCTCCCAGGTGCACTGCGGTTCGGACAAGCGGAGAGGAGAGGACGGGAGAGAAATCAGACCTGCAGTGTTTGATCAGCGTTTTATTAAGCCCAGGACCCCTCTTTAATATTTACATTGGTGCACTGGAGGAGCCGGGACTGCATCAGGCAATTACACACATGACCAAGTCGATAGCCACAGAAATAGCACAAAGCCTTTATCACACCCGCTAAAAAGAATATTGCCAATTCTGTAGCCCCGACCACAAATGTAGTTTGCATTTCAATTAAACACAGAGAAAAATACTGGTCTTTTCTTCAAAGTCAATGTCAAACGGGAGAGGCCCAGAAGACAGGTTTTTGCAAGGCAAAATTGGGTATTGGTACTGCGTAAGATGAAGTGTTTTGTGTGCATTGTGACAGTAAGAGAGAGGGGGGACAAGCAGGGAATGCAGATGCTCTCAATCCTCATGAACACTTACAAGATTCGCTACATCTTCCACCTGCTGTT
>JAODXP020000031.1:1995202-2012702 GCA_027497455.2 Sardinella longiceps
TTCCATTCCTGCCTCCCTCTCCCTCTCTCTCTCTCTCTCTCTCTCTCTCTCTCTCTCTCTCTCTCTCTCTCTCTCTCTCTCTCTCTCCGCCCCTCCATCCATCCCCCCATATGTCCTGCGGCTGCAGTGGCAGTAGGGTATCGCAGTGGGGGACCCAGGAGAGGCTCCCACCCCCACCAAGGGAGCCCATCTCAGACTGGAGCCCCCCAACAAGGGAGCCCATCTCAGGCTAGCGCCCCCAACGAGAGAGCCCATCTCAGGCTTGCGCTACCGGAAAATCTGCCTCTTCACGCTCCGCCAAACGCTAAGACAGCCACTGATAGAAAAAAGGGGTGGCGTGGACAGATCTAGCAAGAGGAATAGGAAATAGGCACCTTGTGTGTGTGTGTGTGTGTGTGTGTGTGTGTGTGTGTGTGTGTGTGTGTGTGTGTGTGTGTGTGTGTTTACTCCTCTTGTGTACACCTCTCTCTCTCCTTGTGCTGTGTGTGTGTGTGTGTGTGTGTTTACTCCTCTTCTCTCCTCTCCTTGTGCTGTGTGTGTGCACTGTGTATTGCTGGTATTTCAGCCAAAAAGTTTGGGTCTCCGGTGGCTCAAAATGTCCCTCTTCCCTTGCCGTCCAACAGCGCAGACTGATATCTGAAAAGCATCATCTCCTGTCTCTGACAAACAAAAAAAAAAGATGCAACAAAAGGCTCCAGACACAAACAAAAATAAATAACCCCACGAGGACTTCTAAAGGGTTTCTGAGATGAGCTGCAGCCTCCAGTCATCTTCCTCTCCTCTCATCCACGGCCATTTCAAGGTACTTAGGGGGCCCCAAGCAAACAGGATATGGGGGCCCTTCACCCTTCATAAACACCTACATGAACCACTCTGTCATTAATATAATTATTTGTGTTGAACATTGAAAGACATCACCAACCAGACTTCTAAAATGATCACAATCTTGGGGGCCCTTTTACAACGGCCCTCTCGTCTCCTCTCCTTAGCTTAGACCTTCAGTCTAAAGTCATATTTATTGAAAGACATCAGCAACCAGACTTCTAAAATGATCACAATCTTGGGGGCCCTTTTTAGACTGCCTCTTTAGAAATGCCTGGTTTGCCTGCCCTGTTGCAACGGCCCTCTCATCTCCTCTCCCCTGGAGACCTTCAGTCTAAAGTCATATTTTATTGAAAAACACCACCCAACCAGACTTCTAAAATGATCACAATCTTGGGGGCCCTTTTTAGACTGCCTCTTTAGAAATGCCTGGTTTGCCTGCCCTGTTGCAACGGCCCTCTCGTCTCCTCTCCTCAGCTCGTCTGGCAGTAAAACAGCCGAGAGCTAACACACAGGCTACCTTCAGTCTAAAGTCATATTTTATTGAAAGACATCACCAACCAGACTTCTAAAATGATCACAACCTTGGGGGCCCCTTTTAGACTGGGGGCCCAGGCAAATGCCTAGTTTGCCTGTCCTGTTGTGACAGCCCTGCTCTCGTCTGGCCTGGTCTGGCAGTGGAAGCAAATCAGCTAAGAGCTAACAGACAGGCTCCGTCAGGTATCAGGTGATGCGGAGGAGCTGGGCCATGAGGCCTGGCAATCACCTCTGATTAGTACTGAGGGAAATCCCGAGACGAGCACAGGGGGATTGGGGCCTGTCACACACACACACACACACACACACACACACACACACACAGAGAGAGAGAGAGAAACACACACACACACACACACACACAGAGAGACACACACACACACACAAACACATACACACACACACACACACACACACACTATCTCACACACACACACACACACACTCAGACACACACACATACTGGAGCTTGGCCGACTGTCTGAGTCATCACAGACCTTTGACCTGCAGGAAGTGCATCTCAGCAACACCGTTTGTTTAGATACTTCACAACAACAGGAAACAATTTCATGAGTCAAAAATCGTGGGCTTTACAGCTGGGATTCTGGTTCCATTAAAGTCGAGTACATCCAGTACTTTGTTTCTCTCTCTTTCTCTCACTCACTCTCTCAGTGTCTCTATCTATCTATCCATCTCTATCTATCTATCTATCTATCTATCTATCTATCTATCTATCTATCTATCTATCTATCTATCTATCTTTTCAGTGCTTAACCAAAATACTTGACTTGAATAAGTTGTTTGCAACAACATGTACAACAATTTCACACTTTCACACTGTAAGTGTGTAGGCCTATCACATAAAATGTCCTTTCCCATATGGACCTCATCTATTATTTTCCCCATGATGAAAGACAAACCCAAACTGGTAAAGCATATTTTTAATAGAAATTCAGTCATTGTAATTTTGTGCATGTAGAGGCAGTTGTTAAAATGGTGAAAATCATGTTACCAGGCCGGTTGGCTCACACCAGTAAACAATACCAATAAAGTAACTACAACTGTAAATATTTATCATTCTAGCTGATTTGAATGATGACATCAACATTGCTAATGACGTGATGATCTCATTCGGGATCATTTTCAGACCAACTTTAGAGAACAATGGAAAAGGTGACAGCCAGTAAGAGATCATGGAATTTTTGACAGTATGGAGGCTAATGTTCTTGTTACCTCCGCCTAGGAGGTTATGTTTTCGCTGGCTTTGGTTTGATGGTCCGTGTGATAGATCAAAAAAGAACTCAAAACTCAAAACAATTCTGAACAAATTCTGATGAAATTTTAGACAACCTGGGTATTATTACAATTAAGGAACAAATTATTAAATTTTGGTGATGATCTGAAACAACATCTGCAATTTGGAATATTGCCTCAGTGACTCTGTGGCAGTGGTCTGTGCTCCCCGAGCACTTTTCTAGTCACAATTACTATTGCACTCTAGTTATCGTTCCTGTTATGAATGGAATTTTAGGATTTACATGTCTATGTTCCGGAATATTCCCTTCTGTTGTTCCTCGGAGCTAGGGGATAAAGGGATGGAGGAAGAATCAGAGGAACGACAGAAGTAGAAAAACAAGAAGAAGAAGAAGAAGGGGGGACAGGATTTCCTGCATGCCTCAAAGTCAAACCTGTCCACAAATCCCCCACTGAGCTGGCCCTCAACTTCTTTTTCTTTTCTTTTTTTCTTTTTTTTTTTTTTTTTTTGGTCACATCTTAATTGATGATTCATGATGACTTAATAAGATCAATGTCCAAAGCAATCACACAGATAAGTGGCTGGGGAAGCGCGGCGTCTATGGAGAGCAGGCAGGGCAGGCAGAGCAGGCAGGCGACGAGGTCTCCGGGTCAGCCTGTTAAAGTTTCATCTCAGGAAATAGAACCAGAGTCAGCAGTCTTCCTCGTCCCTCGGTGGCCAGCAGCCGCGGCACCTTATCAAATTCACATGCCTTCCTTCTGGTTTAAATTACAAATAGCCTTCTTTCTCAAGAGGGGGAGGAAGAGGAGGAGGTGGAGGAGGAGGAAGAGGAGGAGGAGGAGGAGGCCTCGCTTAGACACCAGAGCAAACGGCCCACCATCACTGCCATTGCTACCGCTGCTACTGCTGAGCACATTCTGATTTCCCCATATTGATCAGGCTCCCTGTAATTACAGTGCACATTACCATTTCTTGTCAGGATTGTCTCGCTCCCTCTCTCTCTCTCTCTGTCTGTATATATGGAGGTGTGTGAATGTGTGTGTGTGTGTGTGTGTGTTTGTGTGTGTATGTGTTGTGTGTTGGTGCACACACAACATTATATATGTGCAAGCACAAGGTGCATGGGTATGTATAAACTGACAATGTTCTCTGTTTTATTATGTGTGTGTGTGTATGTGTGTGTTTGCTTGTGTGTGTGTGTGTGTGTGTGTGTGTGTGTGTGTGTGTGTGTGTGTGTGTGTGTGTGTGTGTGTGTGTGTGTGTGTGTGTCCTTATGGGGTCCTTATGCACAAGTAAGGACAAAAATCAGAATCACCTCTGTAAGGCCTGTATATGACTCTCCAAGGCCTATACATGATCTTTATACGCCCAGTTACATAAGCCACACAGAACAGAACAGAACAGGGCAGCATAAAAGTAAAAAAAAAAAAAAGAAAGAGTGTGAGGTGAGAAGACCAGTGCTATTTTTCACCATGCTGGTGGTAACAGTCTTCACTCCATAGACATCCAACCATGAAGGCACTCCATTCAGCACACACAATGACATGGCTGACTGAGGTGAGATGCAGAAAGAGACCCCAGACAATTGTCCTGCGATTAAGCCTTGGTTACAGTTCATTCCTAAGCACCCCTTTTTCCCCAAACACACACACACACACACACACACACACACGCACACTAACACACAATTGGGAAATTCAATAGACTAACCTTAAGAATTTAATTGATGCTGCCAAGCGAGGCACAAAGGGCTGCAGTGGCCGGGGAGCGTGGACAGCTGATTAGCGGCGAGGGTAATTGTTAATTGATTGATGTATCTCCTTACCTCTCTCTCTCTCTCGCTCTCCACGGGCCCTTTTACAAAGTGTTTTGTTTTGCAGCTCAGGCAAGGCAGGGCAGGCAGGCAGGCAGGAAAGCTGCGTCCGTACGACTGGACAGGACATTACCATACATCTTCTTTTCTACGCCACTCCGGCTTTATGGGAGGTGAGAGAGAGAGAGAAGGAGGAGGTGGTGTGTGTGTGTGTGTGTGTGTGTGTGTGTGTGTGTGTGTGTGTGTGTGTGTGTGTGTGTGTGTGTGTGTGTGTGTGTGAGACAAAAGGCATCCTAAGTGTGGTGAGTTTAAGGTCAGGTCGACCAGCCTGTCCATCGGGCGTCCATGGCTCAGCGCTCACAACAAAAGCCACTGACAACCCCTGTCCTTCAGCTCCTTTATTTCCATCTTTCTTTCATTCCTCCATCCCCCCTTCCCCTCCTCCTCCTCCTCCTCTCCTCTCTATCCCTCCATCCCCCCTCCATCCCTTCCACCCCTTCTCCGCATCTTTCTCACCCCCATGCATTTGTTACCACACACAAACTGACCCTCTTTGTCTCCACAGCCGCAGATGTCGCCCAGCCTCACTGTGATCTCAACTATCTAACTTAAAGGAATAGTCCACCATTTCATGAGAATGGATCATTCACCCCCTTACCTGGAGTTACATATGTGGATAAAAGCATTTTGGTCTTAGAACATGAATTTTCGTAGTCTGTCAAACCCCATTTTACCTTTTTCTTAGTTTTAGCTTAGCATAGGTGCTGGAATGTAAAGTAGCCAGATAGCAACTCTTTGGCAACATTGCTTTCCAGTGCCTATGGTAGGCTAAAGCCAAAATTGGGGTTTAGACTCAGGGCCTAAAACTGGAACACTGAGTGTAACACTAACTTGTCTGTTGTTGTCTGTTAGCCTGTTTATATGTTTGTTTGTGTCTTTGTGGTCCTTAAGTCTGTTAAGTCTGTCTGTTGTGGTGATCTGTTGTTAACTGTGAATCACACTTGTTCATGTCCACTCTGAATTTCTCCCCCGAAGAGACAATAAAGGATAATCTAATCTATGGTAGGCTAAAGCCAAAATTGGGGTTACCAGACGCCAGGTTACCACACTTAGACCTTTTAGTAATCAAACAATTCAAAAACCAACAATCAAATAATTCAATAATCAAACAATGACATTTTTCAACTCTCAATAATTCATCAATTTCTGTGTGGTTTTGGATGGCACCTCTGAGTTTTGGTGTCGGCTGGTATCGGTTCTTCTGCTTCCCATGGTCCATACTACTATTATATTATAGACAAAAAGACTGATAGTCATATGCTCTCTCTCTCTCTCTCTCTCTCTCTCTCTCTCACCCACTCACTCACTCAAACACACACACACACACACACACACACTACAGGTACCGCAGGCTTTTTCCTGTCCCTGACTGTTCCCAGCCAAAAGCAGCGGCTGCGTTGCCAAAGCTCTCTTCCTCTTGGCTGCACTGTGGGATGGTCATCAAGCGATTACATGCTAACTTGGCAAGGAGGAGAAAACCCCCCCCCTTTCCCCCTCTTCCCCTGATTAAAGCGCTTAACACTGGCAAAGCCCCTGCTTTTACAGGAGGTCCCCATTTCCAAACACTCCAGTTCACACACACACACACACACACACACACACACACACATACACACACATACGCACACACTCTCAGTAACCCAGAAGACAAAGCTTCCAAAAACCACACCACATGTGCAATGCAATGGTGACAGCTAATAAATCAAGAGTTAGGGACTTCCTATCACTTTTAATGCTGTATATAAGCTTGTACATAATACCCCCCGGATAGAGGAAAAAAAAACCCTGTCCCATGTGGTTTGGGTTCACACCAGAAGATATCTCTTTATAAAGCAAGATTAAGTCCCGCTGTAGCCAGCAAACACACCAGAAAGCAGATGCACGTGGCTTAAGCACAATCCTTTCTAATAATTGTTCAAACACTTGTATGATGTAATGTAAGTCCTCTCTGGCATCATTTTAATTACTTTGGGGACATTACCTTGGTCATAACCAGCCCCTCGGTCTACGCTTCCCTTCGTAAAATGGTCTGGGATCTCGGCTACTGAGAAACAGGTCCCCATGCCTTGTTGCTAGACATACAATACTGACTGAGAAAACTTTGCTGCCGCTGGGGTATATGTTTACATTTCTAGGCTATAGGATTTTGTGGAGGGAACTCTACCCTGCTTTGCATTGTGGGTTCTTCATTTTCTTGTTTGTTTGTTTGTTTGTTTTTTTGTTTGTTTCATTTAGCTTGCACCCTAGCGACCGCTATCCCCATAACACTCATCGATTTACTGTCATATAGGAGGAACCATCTTGTCGTGTTACTGTTTACCATTTACCGTCTCCATGTTTACTTCCATTGATCCATTGATGTCATACTGTAGGCCCATAGGTGCCATGTGTGGGTTCTGGAATTTGGTTTTGGAATTTGGAACTACTGTACACACACCTATCTACTCTGCTGTATGTCTGACTGCCTTAAACAGTTGTTAGTGCAACTTTGAAAATTCACCTCATCCATGGTGTCAATGAATTTCTCATGACTCAAAAGTGTCTCCCATGGGTGAGGAGACGAGGAGGATCTGAGCAGAGCTGAATTTATATATTATGCCAAGGCTTTTGAATCTCATGAGTCTGGACTCAAAACTGTGAGTCAAAGTCTTATCAATGAAGCCATGCAATTAAATTGATGCAAATAATTATGTGTGCCAGTGTATTTACAGTACCACCATCATTTACAACATTATGATACTGAACGATATTTTGGAAGAGGCACTCTGCCCACAGTTCGAGTGCAACAATAAGAAGAACTTTTATAGGCTACCTTAGATAACTCCTCAATACTAGGTGTTCAGAAACACTTGCTGACACAAGTATGTCTACAGAGTGGTGTAACCAGACTATGAAACACACAGACACACACACACCCACACACGCACGCACACACACACATACTTTCTTAAAAACTGCAATATCCAATAACGGCACATAACAGATAAACTCATTCTCAACCGAATGAGACCAGTTCCAAAGCACTAACTAACTCTACAATCCCTTCTCAGAATGGGCCTTGAAAGGTGTACTCCACCGTGAACTGCTATTGAACTGCTTTGCAATTATTGTGGATCCTTGCACAAGTGAAAGTGTGTGTGTGTGTGTGTGTGTGTGTGTGTGTGTGTGTGTGTGTGTGTGTGTGTGAGCAAGTAGGGTAACCCCAGGTGGTATTTTAAAATGTGTGGGCACTGCCTCTAGGGCAATCTGTGTGCGTTCTTTATTAATGCATGATTTAGCCTAGCTTCCTGACTTCCATTTTATTGTGTCTTTAATCAAAACAGATATTGCCAAGGAAGCAGTTTTTCTCTTTCTCTCTCTTTTTCTTCCTTCCAAAGTAGTCTAGTATGCAAGTGCAGGCGCTTTCAAAGTTTTTGGTTTTGTAAGAAAAAGATCTTTAGTAAAGAATGGAGAATTTTTCAGCTCAACAAAGCCAAGTACTGTACTATGCAGTATATCTTGAAAATCTGGGATATAATGAATGATGGGTGCCATAGTTTTAATATCATTGCATTTCTGCCTGTATAAAGTTTTCATGGTGGCTATTTGAACAAGGATAGTATGACTGAACCAACAGTAATGTCTGAACTACGTAAATAAATTAGTTATGTTTCACAGTCTCAGGTTTTATGGAATTGCTGTGACAAAATAGAAGGCTCAGACAGCTTGTTTCTGTACTGTACTGTACACTTGCAATGTGTTTTCAGTGGAGCATATCTGATTGGTAATTACAAGTAATTATAAATGCAAATGCCAATACAGCACCTTTCAAAGTGAGTGCTGCTGAAGAGACTAATCACCGCCGTAAGTGTAAGTGGCTTCGCTAGGATGACAGCAGGATGGTCACTTCAGCCGCACGAGGAGATGGAGAGGAGCCCAGAGAGACCTTAATGAAAGCTGGGGGATTCCGCAGACGACGGTTTCAAAGACGTAGAGTAGGCCTTAGCTCCTCATACACACACACACACACACACACACACACACACACACACACACACACACACACTCCTGCACCCGAGTAATTTTTTATTGCTTTAATAAGAGAGAGTGAATGAATGAGTGTGTGTGTGTGTGTGTGTAGTTTCTCTGAAGTCGCAGTGTTCGGAACAAGCCAAAGTGTTTTGTAGCAATTACAGAAAGATTGGAGATTTAGATATTACAGCCCACTGGTCCATTAGCAGGTAATTTGCCCCCCTCAACCACCCCCCCACACACACACACACACACACACACACACACACACACACACACACCACCCTCCACTTTTCTTTTACTCATTTGATTTCTAAGAGGAGTGTTTCTTACTGAGATTCCACTAATCCTGTAAATAATGTGCTCTCCAGGTTTTCACAGATTGTTCTCGCTAGCAGAGAGAGAGGGGAATGTGTGTAATTGACACTCTCCTAAATAGCGCCAGGCCCCCAGAAGGGAGAAGACTCCACTAGGGCTATAGTTCTAGGCATAGATGAACTAGGCGATTGTCTAGGGCACCAAATATCGGGGGTATCACAATACATTTTTTACTTTTTTTCTTCAGTTATTCGCTTCTATTCCTAGAGAAGAGGGGGCAAACTCAAATTTGGCCGAGGGCATCGCAAAGACTAGATCCGGCCCTGAGGGCTACACATGCTAAATGCTAAAAGAAAGGCAAATCATACAACTATCATGCAACACTGGGGTTTGTTTCTCAAATGCATAGTTGCCAACTTTGTTAGTTGCAATGCAATTTCGAATTGCCAACCAACTAAGTTGCTAACTGGTTAGCAACTATGCTTTTGTTAAACAGAACCCTGTCCAATGGCCAGCAAACAAAGTCCACAGTATTTTGAATAGCAGTGGTTGTCAAACTTTAACTATCCCATGAGACAATCTGGTCTTAGCACGTACCCCCTGCACCATAGACAACTCACTTAAGCAATAAGTGTAATATTCATGTCATTAATATGCTGCTTTAACAAACATTTATCACCTGGTGAAATTAAATGCTGTTTTATGATTGGCTGTCAGGGTGTCCGTTAATTCTTGATGATAGGGCACCTGAGGCATTGTTGGGTTAAAAAGTTTCACCATCGTGCATCATGCAGCCTTGTGGAACTTCTTTCATATGAAAATAGTACCCCAACCGAGCAGGATAACTCCTTTCAAAATGGAGCCACATGTTTATTTATGTTTTAAACGCTTGCTTACCATCTATACGTTTTAGTTGCAACCGGGTGATAAGCAGGATAATGGCCATCAAGGGGTCCCGATATAAGAAAAATAATGGACTTGGCGGAGGCAAACAGCCCTTCGGCTACACCGTCAGGCTGTTCTTCGCCTTCGCCTCGTCCATTATTTTCTTATATCGTGACGCCTTGGCGGTCATTACACCTTACATATTACAGTATATGTAACAGTAATTTGGTTGTATTAGGGGTGGTTAGATCATGAGATGTTACCCCATATTATCTGGGGATAAATATCAGTGGATCTATATTTGGGTTGCTTCTACTTGATGTATTTTTACATAACAAAATCAACATTATTGATGTTTGGTTAATAATAATTGCTTGAAATACACGATTAAAAACCATTGCTTTTGAATAATTTATTGCATTTTTTGGAACCCTAACTCCTCAAATAAGGCTATACTGTAAGTGTGTGCTAATCTCTCTCTCTCTCTCTCTCTCTCTCTCTCTCTCTCTCTCTCTCTCTCTCTCTCCACGCTGGGTAGGCTAATATCAGCGCTGGTCATGATGGCTGGAGGCTGCCGAGGCTGAGCGAGACGAAGTGCGAAGGGCCCTCAGTGGTAGAGGGGCACCCAGAGAGAGCAGATTAGGGGTGACATTAATCACCCTCACTGCATCGATTCACTGGATAATTAGTCTGCTTATCACCCTAAAGCCTACGCCACAGCCACAAGCTCTCTCTCTCTCTCTCTCATATCACCCTAAAGCTTACACCAGAGCCACAAGCTATACGCACAGACTATGTAGGGGACACCTCATCTCTCTCTCTCTCATTCTATCTCTCTCTCTCTCTCTCTCTCTCTCTCTCTCTCTCTCTCTCTCTCATATCACCCTACAGCCTACACCACAGCCACAAGCTATACACACTGAGTATGTAGGGGACACCTCATCCCTCTCTCTCTCTCTCTCCCTCTCTCTATCTCTCTCTCCCTCTCATCACCCTAAAGCCTACACCAGAGCCCCCCTCTCTCTTTCTCTCAGACTTATGCTTCCACTAACCACCTCTCTCTCTCTCTAATTCTCTTTCTCTCCCTCTCCCTTACTCTCTACTCTCTATCTCAGACACATTCTTCCTCTAACCCTTTCTCTGTAATTCTCTTTCCATTCTACTGTGGCAAAAACAATCTTTCTCTTTCATCCTCTCTCTCTCTCTCTCTCTTATTACCCTAAAGCCTACTCTGGAGCCACAAGCTATATGAACTGCCTACAGTATGTAGGGACATCTCTCTCTCTCTCTCTCTCTCTCTCTCTCTCTCTCTCTCTCTCTCTCTCTCTCTCTCTCTCTCTCTCACACACACACACTCTCTTTCTCTTAGACTCACTCTACCTCTAACCCTCTCTCTCATTCTCTTTCTCTCTTCCCATTTTACTGTGACAAAAACACGTACAGACTCTCCCTCTCTCTCTCTCTCACTCTCTTTCTCTTACTCACTCTACCTCTATCCCTCTCTATCATACTCTTTCAGTCTCTCTCTCTCTCTCTCTCTCTCTCTCTCTCTCTCTCTCTCTCTCTCTCTCTCTCTCTCTCTCGCTCCCTGTGTGTCCTCTAGTTTCAACAGTCATCGCTTTATATCAGGCCACATGGATAGAAGCTATATGTCAGCATTTCTGGGTATCACCCTTGTCCTTCCTTCATGAATAGTCATGTCTTACTGGCTGGCGATACTTTGAGCTCAGACAATGTGTTTAGTCTAACAAAACACCCCCCAGAGCAAGCCTACAGTAATCTAGACTTATCCTCAAAGGACACTGGATAGTCATCCACTGGATCCTCCCCCATTTCTTCTTACTCTCTGCAATATATTTTCATAAATCCTCCGTGCTGTCATTCTTTTGGACACAGCACAGGACATGTTCTTAGATGCACCAGGTGACCTACCCTTTCCCAAGGCAGTCATGCAGCCAGCTTCTCTGTGAGTCAGTGAGTGAGATAGATCAGGACTTACCGCCTTACTGTGGGTGAACCATTGCAGGTACTGATATATCAGGCTTATAACCCCATCATGTTTTAGGCTTGGCTGTTTTCCTAGATCTCTCTTTTCTCTCTTTTTACCCACTCTATCTGTTCTCTCTCTCTCTCATTCTCTTCTCCTGTCGTATCCTCCTCATTCTCTCCATTTACCTCTCTCTCTTTCTTTCTTTGCTCTCTTTCATCGCCAGTCATGTTCCTCAATCTCTCCATTTACCTCTCTTTTTATCTCCGCACACTCTCTCTCTCTCTCTTCTACCCCCCTCTCTCTCTCTCTCTCTCTCTCTCTCTCTCTCTCTCTCTCTCTCTCTCTCTCTCTCTCTCTCTCTCTTTCTTTCACTCTCCCTCCCTCCCTGGCCACAGATCCTGGAGGATGGGGACCTGTCCCCCCCCCCCTCTCTCTCTCTCTCTGGCCATAGATCCTGGAGGATGGGGACCTGTCCCCCCCCCTCTCTCTCTCTCTCTCTGGCCATAGATCCTGGAGGATGGGGACCTGCCCCCCCCCCCTCTCTCTCTCTCTGGCCATAGATCCTGGAGGATGGGGACCTGTGCTGGCCTCTATTGTCTCTGAGGGACGCTGGGCAGTTAGACAGGTACAGCTGGCACTGCTGCTGAGGTTGACAGGACTGGGCTGCCCTTTAGACAGTGAAGGCTGGCAAGAGTGAAGGAGAGAGAGAGAGAGAGAGAGAGAGAGAGAGAGAGAGAGAGAGAGAGAGAGAGAGAGATGAGGGGAGGAAAGGAAAGTGAAAGTGAAAGAGAGAAAGAAAGTGAGAGATGGAGAGAAATGGAGGGGGAGAGAGAAAGAGAGAGTAAACAATGTTCTGATTCCACAGTCCCTGGAGACTGCCTGCTCCCATTTGGCAACTATTTCCTAGGCTACAACAGACTTTGTTTGCTGACCCTCCCGACACCACCACTACCCACCCCACCCCATTTCATCCCCCCCACTCATTGAAAATATTCGATGGACCCACAAATAAACTTGTGTAAAAACAGGACTTTGTCTGGAGTTTTGCACGGCCTTAATTGCTGTCATGTTGCTTGTTCTTCCCCAGAACAGGACAGTGGCATTGAGAGGGCGCACAGGTGTGATCTGGCATGGGGCAGACATAAGGTACGCCGACATGCAGGCAGTTACTGTACCAAGCAGGGGCAGATTCTTACTGATCCATAGAAGAAAACTGTTTACTTCACCAGATAGCAAGGAGAATCTGTGATTCCACTATTACTGTTATAATATTAAATTATTATAGCACTCGTAGATCTAGATTAAAGAAACAAGCAAGACTGGGTGTAGTTCTGAGCAAGGCATTAATGTGTATTCATGCATGTCTATACTCATAAGGCCTTATAATGTAATGTTATAATGTCATATAAACTACGTTTTAAAAGCCTGGGTTTATAGAAAGTCCACAAGGTCTTCCATATACATTATATTATTCGCCATTATTATTATTAGCCAAAGTCGGTTTGCACCGGTTGCACTCAACCCCACCACCTCATCAACTGACAACAAACCCATGGCATAGCATTCGAACGGTCTAACCCCTGACCTCAAAAGCCCAGGCTTCCAACTCTGCGGTTAGAACAGAACAGAACTGTCACTGAACTGTGCCTAATGTGCATTTGTACCTTATTTACACATTGTTATTAATAAAGTGTGCTAATAAAGGGAGAACCTCCTAAAGTATTAATCACTATTCGTCCACTATTCATTCTCACACAAACTCAATGTCCAAGATGGCTGCTCTCATTAACTGTAGCCTAAATAACAACCACAATGCACTATTTAATATGCTGATTTTTTTCTGTTTTTTAGACACTGAATGAAATACAGACAATTTGAAAGGCTCAAGGGTCATAGACAATGTTATTTTTATGTATTTTTTTCGACACCTATACAGGGGCTATTCTTATAGAGTTAATATGGTCTGTGCAAAGGATGCTTGAATGAAGTCCTCCATCTGAACAATATAGGCCATCATTGCAGAAAAACGTGGCACTAAAACTAAAAGTCCAAACAGCACTCCAAAGCCATCTAAGTCCACTGGCCCTACTTGGAGAGCTCTCACCGGGGCCTTCATGCTTCTCTGTCCTTCACTAATAGCCCTCGGTGGGCACAGGGCCACCAGTCTAATTTGTTTCCTGGCAACACTCTCGTCACATTCTAGAGCATCCGTGCCACATGTAGAAACCTTTAGCTAGTCAGATACTGTAGTCAGCGGAGCCTCCAAAAACTCCCTCCAACTCCTGTCTCTCAGGGGGGATGTGGGACAGCATTGGAGAGGGATCTTTTGGCAGACCCACACAAACCCCCCGCTGTAACGGACGCACAGTTTGCAGGACACATCAATTTGTGCACCCTCACCCCCACAGCACCCAACCCGCCCCCCCCATCCCTCTACAAACACACACACACACACACACACACACACACACACACACACACACACACACACACACACACACACACACACACACACACATACACACACACTCACAACACACACACACACACACTCACAAGCACACACACAAGTGTAGAGAGTGAGGACTGTCTGGCAGTGCTCCAACCCCTCTCTTTCTCTCTCTCTCACTCCCTCTCTCTCTCTCTCTCTCTCTCCCTCTCTCTCTCTCCCTCTCTCTCTCACTCCCTCCATCTCTGTCTGTCTGTCTCCTCTCCTCATCTGCATAGCTTTGTTATCTGCTGTCGGCTCGGGGAGCATACCGAGGGGGTTATCACACCATCTGGGCCCGGCCCCGGCTCTAGCACTGCTGCTGCCTCTTGCAAATTAAAACCCAACCTGTAAAAATGTGCAAAGGAAACAATAAGCACCTTTTAATCTCCCCTCTACCTCCGCTTCCTTTTCAAAACATAGGGAAGAAGAAAAGGTCTTTTATTAATTAGACGGGCATCAAGCTCACACACACACACACACACACACACACACACACACATGAAACAATGTGCCCACTTGTGTGTGTGTGTGTGTGTGTGTGTGTGTGTGTGTGTGTGTGTGTGTGTGTGTCTGTCTGTCTGTGTCTCCCTCTTTCTTTTATAATGAATTTAGCACTGATCGGGAGAGCCTCTTTGAAGATGACATTCAAATGGTGACATTTGAATCATTTCTGTGTATCGGCGAGTCAATGCCTTCTCTGCGGCCGCTTTTGTTTGCCTGTCGTACAGTGTGAGCAGGTAGCCGCCTTGAGTGAAGTGATTTTAATTATGCTGCCTTCGACACCAGAGGGACACTTTGCTGTTTATTGCTGTTTGTACATCAACAATCTTACGCTGCTATGCCTTTAATCGCTGTGTAAATGCTTGGCAAATTAACATAAAAAAACACAACAACAACTGCAGAAATAAAGCTAAGTAGTACTGTACTGTATACAAAACATATTAAGGAGATTTTTACAAGGTGTATATATACGGTTCATAATTATATAGACGTATAAACATTCCCATGGGGGTAAAACTGCAGAATCTGTGGCAGTCCATGTTGTTTGAAATATTTGTTGTGTACAGATGAATTTAAGTTAAAGCATTCAGGTCTATTAGAAAGATAGATAACCCTTTCCAGGGCATTTTAAGGCTTACTTAAATGCTTACATCCAAGGATGCCGTGTTTAGCAAGTACATCCCGTCGCAAAATTGTTTAACCTTCACGAGACGAGATGCTCTGATTCAATGTAAAATAGGTATTGTGAAGATTTATTGTCTATCACTAAAAAAGGTCTAGAGTGTTCAACAAGAGGCATCCTTGTGCACAACCCACCACCCCCTTTTTTGCTTGTCAAAAATCAGGACAATCCATCATGTTGGCATATGAGAAATTATTAAACGCACTTTAAGAAAATGTATTCTGAGGAGATATGTTTAACAAAGACAATCTAAAGTCAGCACTTGCAGTAGCAGCAGCAGCAGCAGTGCAAGGTGTGCATAAAATGAACTAAAATAAAAGGAAATAAAATTAAAAACAATACGTGAGCAAAAGGCCATATACAGGGATGTGTACCAATGTCCTTTTCAAGTGCACCATGTAGTGTAGTTTTTGGTTGCGTTTTATCTCACTCAGACAAAAAAAAAAAAAAAAACAGCCAGGAAAAGTTGTTTGTTAGGCCTATCAAAAAATTATTGTATTGCGTACAAATACTCTGGAGGAGCTGTTAATCATATTTGTTTGTTTTGAAATATCTGAATTTGTTTGTAGGCCTACTTTACTGACTATACTAGGTTGAAATGTTCTTCTTTACTACCGCTGAGGTGTCACTGTACAATACTTGTACAAACACTGCACAAGCAAAAATCACACGTAAAATCACATGTAGCCTAAAAGCACATGTAATACTGTCAACAAATGGAATGGATTGAGGAGGGTAGCCACAACATGACATGAGAGCTGGAAAACGAGGGATAAGGGAGAAGGGGGGGGGTGAAAAGAGAAGACAGGGGGGTGGTTATATTAGAAGTAGGAACGGTAAGAGAGTCCAAGGCGAGCCGGAGTGAGTGTGGAAGTGCACCCAGCATGCGTAGAGTGCAGCATCGTGTCCAGACCATCCTGCCGCCAGGCCTCTGATCAGCGGGGGAGCTCACCCCCCCACGGAGAAGAGAGGAAACCCCCGCTATGTGACTGACTGGACTAGAAAACACACACACACAAACATACACACACAGACACACACACACGCAAGCAACACACACACACACACACACACACACACACACACACCAATACACACACATACACACACACAGAGACAGACAGACACACAAATGAAAACACACACACACACACACACACACACACACACACAAGTAAACACACACACACACACACGCACACACACACACACACACACACACAAATGCAGGAACACAACATAGCACTCACGCCCACGGTAAAGCAGCATACTGTGCAGAAATACAGAAGGCAGAAACCAACAACAGTGAAGAAACACTGCTGAATGAAGCTTCAGAGGTCAGTTACTATAAGAGAGTGTTGGCAGAGCTACTCAAAGATGCATGGCTGTGTGTGCTGGAAACAGTGTTGAAAAGGGATTGGGCATCTGAAATTCACTTTTAGAAACAATTTGGAAATGGAAATACCGGTAATTGCTGTAGTTATTGAAACAATGATTTTATTACGTAACTGAAATAACCATGATGAGATGACCTGATGAGATGAAGGCGTAAGCCGAAGCGTTGGTATTAAAATATTGCATTAAGTTCTGAGTGTGCCACGACACCTTTTTTTCTTTTTACAAGTAACTGAAATTGGCACATTAAAACAAAAAAAAAATAGCCAATAAAACAATTTAACGTCGCCAAAAAACACGGGGAAGTCGCAGGGAACTGATTAATAGCTTCCTACTCACACAGAGTACTATAGCAAAAATATTTTTTATAGATGACCTACAGTATGTCAATATATCAGTATCATTTTTTTAAAAAAAATTGTTGAAATTGACACACTACAATTTATCAATCTCACACACAACCTAAATACTGCAGTGTCACTGTTGTTTGGTACTATTATATCCCCGTTAGGCCGGTGTCCAGAGGTCACGTGAAGGTGACATTCTGGTTTGGGGCGTTATTATACAATCTCAGTGTTTCCTGTCTCTTCCCTACTGGGATGATTTTGTGAATGAAGTCATGCAGATCCACTGTCTTTATGATGCTAATGCAGAACACGTGAAAGAGAGCAGAATAGCCCAGTGGAGGGAGAGTGTGCCACACATATTCTCTTTCTCTCTCTCACTCCAAGTGTGTGTGT
>JAODXP020000031.1:2022702-2037702 GCA_027497455.2 Sardinella longiceps
TATCATTCTGGATAAATACAGTAAGTTCTCGGCTACGTTTCGTCTTCCTAAATTTCAAAACTCTTAAGTGCCAGACAAAGTGGATTTGGGAGGAATTTTCAACCCCCGGGAAAGTATACAATTACAGAGAAAACATGCTGAAGCTGACACACATTCCAACAAATTATTGTACGTGAGCAGACAACCACCCACAGGGTAATGAAATATATCCTGTGTGGTCACACACACACACACACACACACACACACGGACACGGACACACACGGACACGGACACAGATCTCTGGTTAGTTTAAAAGTATGAAGAGAGAATTTCTAAAATTTGAAGTAAATGCTAAGTATCATGTCCTATTCATTCAATAACACATTTTTTATTTGATTACATGTCGGCTTGAGGTGAAACATCTTGTTGGAAAAATTGAGATTTTTATCCATGTGCGGATGTACCCAAGCAGGGACATCATTTATTGTTCCTTGTATAAGACTTGCAAATGACTAATTACTTTATTTTTACGTTAAAGACCATGGTTACCTCCAACACACCTGTTAAAAGAGGTGTGCAAAGATCAAAGGACTCTGATGAAGATGTAACACACATCGAAACGTTAGTCGTTATGTTTTGCACCATTCAATAAAAGTGAAAAGTTAAAAAGTCATCTGTGTTGTACCAACGCTCTCTCCTCCACAGGTGTGCAAGGATGTTTATTGACTATTTAATTCCTTGCACTGCTACCTGAAATGACACTTTGCAGTTTGCTATTTCTATGCTACCAGTTGCTTGTCTTATGTCTTGCCTGTGCCTGTTGAGGTGTCCATTAAAAGAAAGTGCTTGTTTGTGTATTGATCATGTGGATGTGTATCTTTCTATGGACACTTGAATTTCCTTCAGGATTAATAAAGTGGTATCTTATATTACTTTATATTGTCTTTGGCAATGCACATGCCTTGCCAAAACCCCAGAATTGACTCTGTTATTGAAAATCTGTGAAAATGTGCTGTGGTTAATTGTTAATCTTTTTCTATCTCTTGTCATGTTTTGTATTTATAATGTATATGCTGTTGCGATTGCACTTAAGTAATAGCTTTTGCATTTTTCTGATGTAATGTACTCTTGTTTTTACTTGTATGGTGGACCCCAGGGAGACTAGCGACCACTTTTTTAGAAGCTGATGGGGATCCAAGTAAAGAATGTGGCAAAAAGTGACATGTTATAGAATCTCTGGTTTTCAACTGCAGCTAAAGTAGATGTCCATTGGAATGGGAATGTGTAAAACCCTGTACAGTGTTACGAAAGGTTTTTTTAAAGACAGAATGAAAAGCTAGCAAGTCATGAGGAGATATTATATTTATATGATAAAAAGTGTGAATGAATGAATGAATGAATAAACAAATGAATGAATGAATAGCATTTATTGTAAATTCCTTTACATGTACAGGACAAACAAGGAGCCAACATTGCGTTTCTCACTTATCGCTCTTGTGAAAGACTTGGACAAGGCATACTTCATGACAGTGGCAATGACAAGGCATATTTCATAACAATGGCAATAACAGACACAGCATGGGGGTAGGAGAGTTAGGTAACAGCATGTAACATGCGCTACGCAGAAGAAGGCTACTACATGAGGAGGAAAAAAACAACAACAACTCCTTGACTGTGCTCCTGAAGGGGACAAAGTGTAGGAACTGAAAAAACACCTCAGCAACATAAATGTATTGATACTGTGAACACTTGGATGAATATAGCTATTGCCCTTAAAGAGCTTCTATAGTTTGGTATAGGTTGGCTGCCAGCATGAGTTGTGTGTTGTGTTCTGTTTTATAATTTTAGAATTATTATTTTTATTACTATTTTGTGCTTTTTTGGAAAACTTTAATAAAAATATAATAATAAAAAAAAAAAAAAGTATTGATACACAGACTTTTTTTTTTAAAGATATTTTTTGGTCTTTTTTGCCTTTAATCAGATAGAATAATATAGGGATGGACAGGAAACAAGTGGGAGAGATGGGGTGGGATCAGGAAATATAAAGCAGCAGGGCAACGTGTTGATTCACTTCGGAAAATTCCTTTAATTCACTGACTGCACCTTTAAAGGATAGCTCCGGGGTGAGTTTAAGCAGCCCTGTCGCACGAGCCCTCTTACAGTAAAAGATTTCGTATGGAATGAAGGCAGCATGGACCGAACGCAAACGCACTTTACATTGAGTCAAAGGTACCTCGGATCTTACTTTCGGTTTCGCATAATGAGGATCCATTGATTAAGTGTAAAGTGCTTGTTCGCATCTGCGTTCGCATTCGGTTTGTGCTGTTCCAAATCATTTTGTTTCACTCGCTAACTACTGCATTTGGCAGGCTCGTTCAACAGGGCCATGCTTGAAATCACTCCGGAGTTTTCCTTTAAGTATTCGGCTTCTATCCTGGACCATGGCATGTGTCTTTGATGGTTTGGAGCACATTCTCCAGTTTCATGTCCATCATTTTCAGTTTCATGGGAATGGTACTAAATTTGGGCAAATTCAAGTTTTCACTTGGCGGTGAGGGCACAATATCTACCTTTTTCTCCTCACATTTATCCCCAAGGAACGCATCTGGGCACTTGCACTGCCAGCCTATGGAGTCCTGCATAGGCTCACAAGTTCCGCCATTCTCACATTCAACACCTGTGCAGGGTTCAGACTTTTGAACCTTAAAGTAGGCAGAGATCTTATTTGGGTTACCTTCCAGATCACACTCCAATGAAAACATGGGTTTTGGAGTCTCATAAAAGTCCTCAACATTTGCCACTTTCATATGTGTCACCGTCATTTGGTCTGATCTGTATTGGGTAAAACCACCATATCGCGAATACCTCATTGAACAGGAAATCTCCTCCAAATTGCAGCCTTGTTGGATATTTTGGCAATTGGCAACATATGACTCTTGCCGGTCAATGCATCCTACTGCAACAGTTAACTTTCCCATAGGGATCTTAGTCATACTATGTAGTGTGTATTTTTCATCCTCCTCCGTACTGTACACTAGTACTGCCCAGCTGCACCAGTTGTACTTCTTATCTAGCGCTTCTTTCACCTTGACAGCTATGGCTTTTTTATCATCAGAACTCTGACTTTTGCTAATCACCATAACATCTTTCTCCATGTAGGTTGCATAGTTTTTTACACAGTAATTCAAATAAAAGCGCTGCTTTTCATGGATATTCTTAAACATGTTGGCATGTATGTTGACTTTGTTTGTTTGTTTGAACCCAATCAGTGACCAGTAGAAGTCATTTAACACTATTCCCTGCATTAGCAAGTTGTTTAAATAAAGGAAATATCTTCCCATGCCACTAGCGTCACAATGAAGCTTCTTTGCCAAAAGCTGGTTCAGGTTTATGGAGAGAGATGTGTCATTGACAGTCAGGTAATAGTAAAGGTTAGATACACTGGCCTCAGTTCCTGTGTGTTCATAGTAGTTGACAAATATATTTATCAGTTGAAGTTTGTCCTCTTCAGTTTGTAAATACCCAACGCTTTGCCAAAACTCAGTATACTTTCTCCATGCACTCTGGATGCGAGCCTCGTCTTGAGAGTAGACACTAGCATAATTGAACCATTCCACATCTGTCTGTAGGTTAGAGACCTGCATAGCCAGAGAATCTAGTTTCTGGTTTACCTGATCAAACCCATCTTTGACTGCATTCAGCACTGGGTCTTCCTGCGGGAGGAAGGCGAGCGCTACATTGACGACAGAGAATATAGCACCAATAACACCTGGAGCTGCTGCGGCAAAATTTGTAAGTTTCTTGAAGACATCTGCCACTTGACGTAATTCTTTTAATACAGTCACTGTCTTCGCAGCCAAATCCAAGGTCTCTTTTACCTTTTCTCTGGTTCGGAAGGGAAGCTTTCCATTGGTTTCTTCGGCTGGTTGGATGTCATCGGTGAGCTCATCGTCTTGACTCTTGACGCTGGGAGTCGTCAAGGAAAGAAGAAGAAGTGATGCCAATGCCATTGAGAGAAGCAGCTGGGGAGATGCCATGACTGCAACACATACAACACAACATGGGTCATGTGCCAAACATTATTGTTTTTCAATCTTACAACTCTCAACTTTTTTCAACTGTTAATTTTGAAATAACATTATTAAAGTGTGCTTCTTGTTTCAATACTATATTTCTGAAAAACTAAAATGACTACTATGATGATGTATTGTATGTTCTTAAAATCTAAAAAAAAAATGGATGAAATGTACAGTATTACAGGTCACAGAAATGCTATCATTTAATTTCAGCATGTTGGCACATTTAGATGTCTCAACACGTCTACAGGGCTACTACTGCCTAACTGTATGTTCACACCAAGAGCTACTAAAGCTGTAAAAGTTGGGCAATTAGAGTGACTAAAAAAAGCAAAAAAAAACCCAACAAAGTCAACTTTATGCAAATTAGCTATGACACGTTTCAACTGTAAAATCTAAACACTGTGCAGTAAATAGAGTGACAACAGGCAAGTCATGAGCGATAGAGCGATTTGGACGAACACAGACATTTTTGCAGCTGCTTTTTTGAGCAATAAAAGCGATGAACAGTTAGGGCAGTATTCTCCCAGTGCTGAAGTCCAAAAAAGTGCTCAGTGTAGTCTAAAACCAATGAGGCTAAGAACTTTTTTGGACATAAACACCTGGGAGAATACCAGTCTAACTGAATATCTACTGTGTCTGAATCCCTATCACTTATATACTGTAAATAAAGATGTTAAAACAAATAGACATTGCATACAGTGCGTGGATAATAAGGCTGGACACCTAGATACTGACCCAGAAATGTATTGCTGGCCAGTCAGCAGGCAGCTGGAAAGGTGATGGACACAGATTGTGACAGCAATCTGGAGATTGTAGTTTCAGAAGAAGCCCTCGATCTCTGAATTCAACAGCACAACACTTGTCCATTTATATAGGTAAATCAGAAGCCACACCTTCTGGCCAGTTATATGTTGTTGCCTTTTAGCAACCATATATAGTACTAAGCAGGATACTGTGTTATCACTGTACAGCGTCATGACACCAGCTCATGCAAAAAACAGAAGTAGGTATATGCTACTTTGAATAAGGTGCAGGGCTGCCAACTTTTAAAAAACAACAAACTTGTTTTTCTTTTGTTTTTTTTAAATTAGGGGGACATTCTTTGTTTTGTTTTTTTGTTGTGGCTGGTTTTTTTCTGCAGTGGTGGAGTGGAGTGGTGGTGCCTCTATTTATTTATTTTTTCAAATGCTCCCCAATATTCGAGTGTTTTCTGGTACATCAACACAAGGTCATAGGAGGATGGTGGTCCCCCAGAAAATTTGAGTTTCAGTAAAAAATACATTTTGATGTTTTTTGGGGGGGTCTGCCGAAGATGTGCAATACCTACATTTATCTCACTTCAGAATACCATTCTCTTCTCTGATTGGCTGATAGGGTGGCCATTACATATTTTTCAACTCATGTAGAAACGGATCTGCCAACCAATCAAAATTGACCGTCAGACACCCTTGTCGTCACACTGGTAAAATGAGCTGAGTTTGTTGAGTAACATGAGCTACGCTTGCTGAGCAGAGCTGACAAAAGCACCAAATATAGACTCATGGCCGAAAATGACCAAAAGCTGAGCGTGAGCAGGGCCAGGGCGTAAGCAATGCGGGCACGGTTTTGGTCCGTTTTTGTTTACAATGCATGTCAACAGGTTAGGTCATTCACACTGCATGCATGTCCTGCGTGGCTCCTGTCCGGATTCTGAGTGGTGAACCGAGCAGCTCCCGCACTGCTTTTTTTTAAATAGAAAGTTCTATTTTTTTTGCAAGTGTTTTCAGCGCGGTAAGCGGGACTTGCACAGTGTCCGTAGAGATTTTGAATGCAGAGCTCGGGCAGCCGGTTTGCGCAGAATGCCGTGGAGACCAATTCTGGTGTGAATGCACGAGTCCACAGGCACCACTCACGGACAGCAGAGCTCATGGACAGTGAACTCGCAGTTTGTGTGTGAATCGGGCCTTAGTCCTCACATCAGAGAACTACTTACTGTTGCAAATCTCACTCTGACTTTCATTCCTGAAGGCCGCCCTGTTAACTATTGCACCAAGAAAAATAGGTGTGTCAAGGGCGCAGAGCTGCACAATGTATTATGAAATTTGTCGTTCTTGTGAAATTTGTCCTCACTGGGTATGTCACAATTTTGCCACAACATGAGAACTTTGTGGTGTTTTTGGTTTTTGGGGTCATCCTGCTGGAGATGGAAATATGCATTATCTAAATCAATTCAGATTCATAACATGGCTCCATAAATTAATTGGCCCTCAGGTATCAAAACTTTGAGAACCCCTGGTTTAAACTGAGCTGAATAACTTGAAAAAGGCCACAGGCCGAAACGTTGTTAATAAATATACATTTGGACAAGAGTGTGCGGTATTCTGCCTGAATTGAATGACTATCCGTACCTGCACCTCGACACTGGTGTGCGTTGGCTACTTCCTCCTTCGAAAAATTAAACTGAGCTGCCACCATCCCATCTTGTTATCTTGCCAGGCCTTCACAAGTACAAATACATCAGACTGCCCTGTCCATTTACAGTAAGTGAAAATAAATAAACAGTAATCATGCTGTGCACATGCTACAAGAAACTGTAGCGACTGGATCTTGAACCTGGGCCCTTGGGGGTGGCAAACTGGAGCATAACCCAAGTAAGTGCCATACAATACATTTGAGCTAATGCACTTTTTTAAAGATGTTTTTGGGCCTTTTCACCTTTAATGGATAGGACAGTGCAGAGAGTGACAGGGAATGAGTGGGAGAGAGAGATGGGGAAGGATCGGGAAATGACCTCGGGGTCAGACTAGAACCCAGGTTCCCACATTTATAGTAAAATGCACTAGCCCACTAAGCCATGGCACCCCCGAAACATTTTAAATACTTTTGGGCAAAGGCCAATGACCCTGACAAGCCAAATCCCAACTTCACATAGCCTAGCACAAGACAAAGTAAAGTTTATAATCTTAATTACAGTTAATAAAACATGCTTTGCCAATCTAAGCAAGTACAAATGAGTTCAGAGTTGGCAAGTCAGATAATGTGTGCAATAAAAACCCATAAAAGTAGCCTACAGCAAGTTGAATTATTACAGTATATATTGTGAAGCACAATTCATATATTATTATCACGCAATCCATTGACACAATACATGTTATTGATATGTAATCCAAGCCTACCCCTACTGGAGGTGTTAAGGGTCTTTTTCACTATTGGTATTTGGATTCCTATACATGCAAGTGCCACATTAATACATTTTAATACATTCTTACCCTTCTTAGCATTGGTACCAACTGTTAGCAAATTTTAAATGTCATATGAAAACGTATTTATTTATATTTATATATTATATTACCATTCTTGGAACATGCATAATGGCACACATGAGTGTAGCACAAACTATAAGAGAGACGTAGTAGAGTCCACTACGTGGCACAGTTGATGAATTGCACAGCGAGTGAGAGAGTGAATTTGCATGCAAATAATTCGGTCTATGGATCTTATGGAAGAGTATTACACTTGTAAAGTGTTAGTTTTTCTTGCGATCATCATGGCCTTGGATGTGAAGAGGAGAGTTTGTTAATGGCTTATGAGAATCTCCCCAGAGAACAAATTACTCAGAAGGAAGCTCTCTGTTTGCATAGTGCCATCTCTCACACATCCCCAAACGGCCCCACACACCCCCAAACCTGCAAAACTTAGGGGGTGTCTCTCCCTTCAAATAAACAGATTTTGCATACAAGGAGAAAAAGAAGTTGAAATAAAGTATCGCCATTGCACAGTAATTATTTGTAGTGCTGTCAAACGATTAAAATAATTAATCTGATTAATCACAAAATTTTACAATGATTAATTGTGATTAATCACTTTTAATCACAACTCATTTCCTCCAGTAAGAATTTGGATGCTAGGGTATGTTGGATCCTTATTTTTGCCCTGTAAAGACCCTGACACTAAAATAGTTGGCTTTGTTCGTCTCAAATGGGGCAATTCACAACTGTCCCCTAACCCTAAGGATTCCCCAAACATGTTGTTGGACAGTCAGGAGCTAGGCCATAAACTTGGTATAGTTTGACTTGATAGCTGAGCCATTTTCTATCTAAAATTGAACATAATAAATGCCATGAAAGTGGAACCCTATCCATCAGGATTAATCTGAGTTAATTTTTTTAATCCGAGTTAAAATTCTTGGATTAATCACGTGATTAATCAGTTAATTTTGACAGCACTAATTATTTGATATTTATATAAAAAAAAAAGACACAGTCTGCATCTCATCTGTCTGAATGATCATATTGCAGTCATGCTAATTTGTCTGGACACACCAAAGTTTGTGGTTTCTCTCTCTCTCTCTCTCTCTCTCTCTCTCTCTCTCTCTCTCTCTCTCTCTCTCTCTCTCTCTCTCTCACACACACACATCTCTCTCTCTCTCTCTCTCTCTCTCTCTCTCTCTCTCTGACCACACAGAACTGGACAGGAAGTGGAAATCACACCTCATCAAGGGTGAGTATTAATCTTGTTTGCGTTGGGGTTTTGCACCCCTTATTCAGTGCGACCCCTCCTGTCGGAAGAAAATGATGGCTTAAAGCTGACTTCTGACACAGACTTGATGAATGGTTGGAAAACACACCGAGCACAAACTAGGTGGTGGTGCGTGTGTGTGTGTGTGTGTGTGTGTGTGTGTGTGTGTGTGTGTGTGTGTGTGTCTGTGTGTGTGTGTTTGTGTGTGTGTGTGTGTGTCCATGTGTGTGTGTCTATGTATGTGTGTGTGTGTGTATGTGTGTGTGAAGAGAGAGAGAGATAGAGTGAATGTGTGTGTGTGTGTGTGCGTGTGTGTGTGTGTGTGTGTGTGTGTGTGTGTGTGTGTGTGTGAGAGAGAGAGAGGGAGAACATCTGGTAAGGTCATATGTGAGTGAGGTGTTGTAAAGAGAAGGGAGTTTCGTTTTAGTTTTAGGGTCAGTGAATAGTTTTGTGCTGCACCCCCCACCCCACTTCACACATACACCGCTGATTGAAATATTTTTGTATTATGTTACACCCTCCTGTGGTAACCATGTGTCCGTGAGTGTGTAGGTATGTTTCTGAGGGTGCGTGTGTGTGTGTGTGTGTGTGTGTGTGTGAGAGAGAGAGAGAGAGAGAGAGAGTATGAGAGTGTGTGTGTGTGTGTGTGTGTGTGTGTGTGTGTGTGTGTGTGTGAGATCGTCTTACACACCTGCCAATATGTTCTGTCTGCTTATGAGTCTAGAGTGGGTCTAAGTAGCTGGGACGTGCCCAAGTACTTGAACAACACACGTTTCAAACATCCCATTTCTCTCTTATTCCAGACTCCTATACTCACTCACTGTCATTATAAGCAAGTGGTTACCGTATGCAGAGGGCTCGGAGCTTGTAGTATAAGCATGTTAAAACAGATCTCCTAACACTTAATGTACAGGGCTACAAAAAGACAACATGTTTAACATCATCTGGATTGCAATCCTTGCCAAGTCTACTTACAGTATTTGGATTAGTTAGGCCTGGGTTATTAGACTGGTGAGCAAGACTTTTCTATTTCACTTTACTTCACTTTAGGCAAAGAGTCTGTTTTACTTTGATTACTACTATGTTTCTTTGTTTACGTTGATATTAAAAGAACATAAAACTTATGTGTGGGGGATAATAACTATTGCAACTATAGGGCACAGCAAAGTATTTTTCAAATTGTCAAAAATCGAATGTTGACTCCAAGAGATCAATTCCAAAATGATAGGCATCACATTCCCAATAAGTAAGTGATAGTGAGCAGTTTGATATGATTAGCATATGTAACTTTATTTGTACCCAAAGGTAGATTTTAGCTAGTTTGTAGTAACGGCGTATAGTTCACAAACTTGCAGGATAACTTTTAAGACTCTGTGCAACGTAATGTTATATTTATAGCATGTGTAGCTCTGATGCGGTATGCAGGACAGTTTATTCAATATTATGTAAAGTTTGCAGCATCATTTTGTTCATTGCTCAGTCTATCCAGAACACCATGTCCATTTCCAACCATTTATCCATGCCCATGACTCTGCAATGCAAATGAGCTTGACCCCCCCCCCCCCCAAAAAAAAAAACACCATCACTGTACCTCCTCAGAGTCCATCCAAGTCCACATCCTGCCTCTTACATCACACGAACAAGGAGGGACAAAAAGAAATTCCAAGAATTCAGGAATTCGCCCTCTACTCACTCTCTCTCTCTCTCTCTCTCTCTCTCTCTCTCTCTCTCTCTCTCTCTCTCTCTCTCTCTCTCATATCACCCTAATGCCTACACCAGAGCCACAAGCTATATGCACAGACTACTGTATGTAGCGGACACCTCATCCCTCTCTCTCTCTCTCTCTCTCTGTCTCTCTCTCTTCCTCCATTGTTCTCATTCTCCATCCATCTCTACTATATTTTTTTATGTCTTGCTCCACCTCGCTTGTCTGCTTGTGTTAAAGGAATCTTTTCTGGCCCAGCAAAAGCACGCTGTAATACCCAGGGGAGGCTCTTCATGGGCCCGATGATGGAACGGCCACCCAAACACCCCCATTACCCCCCCAAACCTCTCAGCCAGTGGCTCACACAAGCCACTCCAACGGCGTTTTCCTGCAGCTTAAGATTTCTGTCTCTCTTTTTTTTTTGCAGGTAGAGATTAGCAAAGAGGCTCTTGGCAACAAAGCACTCAATCACTTCCAAGGAGTGCACTATCAAATGAGCCCCCCCCCCCCCCACCCCCACCTCACAACTACTTTTGGGGAGAGCCCCTCTCTCTTTCTTTCTTTCTTTCTTCTCTCTCTCTCTCTCTCTCTCTCTCTCTCTCTCTCTCTCTCTCTCTCTCTCTCTCTCTCTCTCTCTCCCCTACTCGCTCTCTTTTGCCTTGGTCAAGGATGAATCACCTTTGAAAGGGAATGCTTCTCTTCACTCCTCCTCTCTGTCTCTTGTCAATCTAAAGAAGAAGAAGAAGGAGAAGAAGAAGAAGAAAATGCCAGGAAATGAGCCTCCTTTGAGGGATTAATTAATTGCAGGAGCTGGTGACCATGTAAGGGGAGCTGTAATTGCTACTCCGTCGTGAGAGAAGGGGTGTTGGTGTGTGTGTGTGTGTGTGTGTTGGGGGGGAGGTGTATTGGGGGGCGGGTGGTGAGGGAGGGTGAAAAAAAACTTTGGGGTTCCAGTTTTTTTTTTTTTTTTTTGCGTTGGTTCTTTCTTTCTTTTTGAGGGGAAGAAGGGAAGGTGCTTTGAACTGAAGGGGCTGCAGTGGTGGGGATTAAAGGGGAGAAGCACAAGGGGGCCTTTGAAGTTGTGGAGAGGTCTAGGAGAAGAAATAAAGTTGGGTGGTAGAAAATTCTGGCTGGCAACATCAAACAGTCTTATCGCCCACTCTCACCTGTTGATACCCAAGGGTGAGGATGCAAGCTAGCACATATACTGCTATAGCAAGGGTACTGCTGTTTTTTGTTTTTTTTTAATTATTTGTTTGTTTGTTTGTTTTTTTAACTCGTATATTTTTGTTAATATATTTACCAGTATATTTTTTGTTTGTTTGTTTTCCACTTCAGTATCTTTGAATCTCTCACAGTCATATGTAATATATAAGTATAATTTTGCAGTTTGTTGTTTTTTAAATTGTTTGCTGATGTATTTACAGAGTTATATAATATTTTGTATGTGAGTTTGTGTGTGTGTGTGTGTGTGTGTGTGTGTGTGTGTGTGTGTGTGTGTGTGTGTGTGCATTTAAATAGCAATTTATCACATTGTGTGTTGTGTGTGTTGTAATGTGTGGCCACATTACTTTTTTACATTTTGGTTTGTATGTTACAGATTCTATTTTGTCACACATGAACTGCATCAAACCTCAAAGTTTTTGTGTGAAAAGTGTATTAGTATCTTTGTTTTGCCATTTTTTTTGTCACCCAATAAGGAATGACATAAATTGGTTATGCTTTGTTAGGTATTCTTTTTTTTATTAAACAGTCATCATATCGCTTTGAATTAACCCCACTATTATGCATTTTCAAATTAGAACAATGCCATAAAGAGTTATAATTAGTGGCTAATTAGAGCATTTAAAGGTTACGACCAAACTGTGGTAAAAGAAGATATGCATCAATAGATAAAGGCTACAAATGAATTATTATGCAGCCCTGTCTCCACAGGTCAAATAGGGGTGTTGGGGATTTAGACGAGCTATTAATTGTAGGTTCTTGGTGTTTTGAACAATATAATTCTCCAGGGTGCTCGCCCTCCCCATAAGATAGCTAATAAGTGTAATTTCGGTGTTATAATTACCATTACAATAGACAGCATTAGAGAGTTACAGAGTGAGACGGAAATGACATGAACCACCACGCTACGGAACACGCTAGAAGATTCCTTCGCTTCTACTCTGCCAAGGGCTCGGTTTCACAACAGAACAACTGCTCAAGTGTTCTACATGGCCTTTCACAAACTCAATTGATGAGTGTCGGGGGTGAATGAACGTTGATTATATTGTTTCGTTTGACAAATTACTGTCTACGCTAGCTGTCTATTGTTCTTATAAGGACAATAAAAGCATTTTTAGCTGTTATATCTGTCCATCTACTGAGTTTGGCCCATAGATAAGAATTAGTGTGTTGATAGTAATCACTTAAAAATAATTCAGTATGTACTGTATGTGAAAATGTGTATTTATTAAGTGTATATTTATGTGCATTTGACGACTTGATTTTAATAAGGAATTCTTCAATCTCTAATGTAATATATTTGAATGAATTTTAAACTAGATGTTAAGTAGCTAAATTACTTATTTTTTATTCATGTTTTTGTTTTGTTTATTCATTTATTAGTGACATTTTTTTTCCCAACCTTGGCATGACTCACTGCTGTCCTACATTTCAAATAAAAAAACATCTTGTTGGGGGAAAAAAGCAGAGGAATTCCAGCCTCTTTGGTGTGGCATTTGTAAATGTCAGTATGCACTGGGCACATCTGACTTAACACAACACTCCCAAGCTCTGCGAGGATTCTGTTTGTGGTATTTGCTCTCCCCACAAACCTCATTTGTAATTTTCCTTTAGGATTTTCTAGGGGGTCATTTAATACAATGCCTTTGGTGGGGTGGTATATATTGTAGATACTGAACCCCAATATCAGGTGGAATAAGATTAAGGCCTATCTGCAGCCTATCAGCACCAGAGGATCAACTAGCATCTCGGAGTACAACTGTACAGCATGGATATGGCTTTTGGGTTTGTGTTTCACCAAGGCTATCATATTAAACCATCATATTAAGCATGTACAGTGATAGAGGACAACAGCAGAGTAGTCTTGGGGGTTGGGAGAATGGAAGTGAACCTGAAAGATAACACTGTTGTTCATTTTAGATAGAAAACATACCAAAGCCGTTTGTATGGCTCTGGTGAAGAAGTCTACATCTGGAATCTTTGTTCTCTGGGCCTTTATGCAAGGGCCTTGGTTTTTTCAGTAGCCAACACACACACACACACACACACACACACACACACACACACACACACAAAACCACACACACATGCACACATACACACACAGTTTCACAACGCAGTTCTCACAACGCAGTTCACTTAATGAGAATTCATCTTTGGTTCGTTAACATATCATTTTGGCTGATTTTTCCCCGTCACTTTTTTTATTATTATTATTCTGTAGACACAGTCCATCAGCAAGTGAAAAAAGAAAGAAAAAAAAACGTTTCAGACCTTTGGGGAAGAAGGCCAAATGGGTATCATGAAATGAACGTCCAAGATATGGGTGAACGGACGGAAAGAAAAAAATATAAAAAATAAAACGAGAAAAAAGCAAGAAAAAAAAAATCCTCAGTAAATGAGCACAGCCAATGTTTTTGTGGGCTTAATCAATTGTAAATGAATTGAAGAGTTGTAAAAATCAAACCTCAGTGGTATACTGTATATGGTAGACAGGAGCTCCCATGCATGTCTGCTCTGGCCTGGCCTGGCCTGTCTGCATGACTGAGGAGGAGGAGGAGGAGGAGGAGGAAGAACAGGCAGTGCCTTATGGAGATCAGGCAGGCCGCTGCTTCTTACATGCCACATATCAAAATAGGAGAGCAAGCAACTGAAAAAGGTGGTGTGTGTGTGTGCGTGTGAAGGATGTGTGTGTGTGTGTGTGTGTGTGTGTGTGTGTGTGTGTGTGTGTGTGTGTGTGGGTGTGTGTGTGTGTGTGTAGGGTGGGTGTGTGTTTGCGCACGCATGTGTGTGTGTGTGTGTGTTTGGGGTGTGTGCATTTTGTGAGTGTGTGTGTATTTGCATGTGTGTGTGTGTGGAGTGTGTATATGTAAGGTGTGTATGTATATGTGTGTGTGTGTGTGTGGTAGTGGTGATGGGGGGAGGTAGGAGGGTAGTGAACCTTGATTTTTATGCAGCGGCTGTTAAAATTCAACAATCCTTGAGGCGCGCTTGTGCAACACTTTGCGGCGGTCTGGAGGCCCGTAATTGTGCACACACATCAATTATAGATCGAAGCCTCTCCCCTCCCCTCCTCTCCGTCTCAAACCCAGACCCCTCTACTGTGCTCCAATCACAGGCTGCCCAGCCAGGGGCTCCCAGGGTGATTTTTGGAGCAGTTTGATTACAGGTGTACTACAGGCTGCCTTGTTAGAGGCGCTCGGCTTTTTTCTTTTTTTTTTCTTTTTTTTTTCTCTCAAGAACGAGGGAATCCTCCTTCCTGTCCGCATGAGGGGCTGCTGTTGGTGTGTGTGTGTGTGTGTGTTTGTGTAAGTATGTGTGTGTTTGTGTGTGTGTGTGTGTGTTTGTGTAAGTGTGTGGTGTGTGTGATTGTATGTGGTGTGTGTGTGTGTGTGTGTGGTGTGGTGGTGTGCATATAAGTGTGGTGGTATGGTGGGTGTGTGTGTGTGTGTGTGTGTGTGTGTGTGTGTGAGTCTGTGTGAGTGTGTGTGTGTGTGTGTGTGTGAAAGA
>JAODXP020000031.1:2050202-2052942 GCA_027497455.2 Sardinella longiceps
GTTTAGAGTAGGGATGAAGAAGTCAAAATCAAAACAAAAGTCAGCCATTGAAGCCATTATGTTTTTGCTTTTCTCAAAGACTCAGAATGAAAACGCACAACTTCGCACTGCTCTCGAAACCAGAGAGTATTTTGATGCTAAAAATGCTGATGTTTCTTCAGATGAAAAAACAGACAATGCAGTGTTTCCAGATATATCATTCGCAGGGGATTCCAGCTACAGCATTGCTCCAAGATGCGTGATTCCACCCCAGAATGCCGTGACCAGTGGAACTGCAGTTGCCTCACTCCAGTGCATGAATGGAAACAGCGAACGGCTGAAGAAAAAACGCACAGAGAGAAAGAAAGGCAACCGAGCAAAGTTTTGCAAGTCGTGCCACAACGTTGGCCATGGTGAAGATAAGTGCTGGTCATTGGGCTTGGGAAATCCGCCTCCATACTTTTTGAAGCGAAGCAAATCTCCAACTGCAGGCCTAAGTGGCCAGTCTGAAGCTGATAATGTGGAAATGGAGAATGGACTAGACAGGATTCTAGTCATGGTCCAAAAAGCTGTTGTTAATGAAAGATCACGCATTATCAAACTGTTTGGAAAATTTCTTTCTACCATTTAACTTGTGTCTGTCTCTCAGCAATTTCACAGCTCTCAATTACTGTTCCAGGTGTTAACAAGTAACACCTAGCCTATCCAGTGTGCGATGTGCCCTCTCTCTCATGGACTATGCATGTGCCCCTCTGGTAAGACATAATATTCTAAAGAAGCTAAAGATAATGTTTCCATACTAGCGTAGTTGTATGTAGCTATAGCTCATAGACTCTGTATGTTGTTTTTGCTTAAAGCAACTAGACTGCAGATGCTGATGTAGACTAAACTGTCTTGTAGCTTGTAGTTGTTTGTGTTTTCTGGGTAGTTAGGGACAGGACTGCTGCGCAAAGAAAGCGCTGGGCCAATGTTATTTTTCCTTACCCTTATGCACATAGACTTACATCAAACTCCTCCATCAAACACAATAATCTTGATTCTGTATAGCATGTCCTTGCTGAGATACTTTATCTAGTAGACCCATGATGAGGTCTTTAGAGGTCTGGAGTTAGAAATTCTCTGAATTTCTAGTCTTTATAGTTATATAGCGAGTGTTAAAGGTACTATGCCAAGGCTCTTAACCTCTGAGGAAAATAGACATGTGAGTGTTATGTACTGCAACAAGGAAGTTCTGGACCTCTGAACATCTCAAGCTATGTTTCCCACGTTTCGTAGTTTATTGGATAGTTGTAAACCTAAAACCTCATAGCTATCCCTGAACTATTTAACCGGATTTAGTTCTGTTAAACAGAACGGGTTTCTTACAAGGTGTGTTAGGAATCTCTTTTCATTTATTAATTATCTGCATGTCCAAATGTGAGAGAGCACATATTTCATAGTTCAACTTAAAAGGAATTGCTGAGAGGTCAGAGACAATGTTTGTTTGTTTTCAGAGATAAACCAAACCCATTGTATTTTTCTTTAATTATTTCTGCTCTTTTCTTTTCAATGCAAATTCGTCAAAGATCACACAAAGACTGCTGCCATTTGCCCACAATGTTTATCTAAGTGTGTTGTGATTCCATTTGTATGTATGTGGTCTGTAAGATTCAGTCTTCCAGGTGTCTTTGTCTCAAAAGGGCCAAATGTTTACACAGCGCCAACACCTCTCATTCAAGACAAAGGAGGTTGTGTTTTTGCAGTGGAGGCTATGGAATGCCTCTAAAACAACTTACAAGGATGTCAGAAGAAGTTTGACCCAAAAGACACAATGCAAGGACTGCGATCTTTTCCCCCACATACAAGGTTGGGTTTCCTTATGTCTGATGTGACCTTATGGAGTCTTTCCAGTGATCTCCAGTGGTCAAGCAGTGGATCTGTAAGGCGGAACCCACCACCCCCCGGAATCAACACTTACGGCTGTGGCCATTAACATGACTGCCTTAACAAAGACTGTGTTCTGATTGTGGGCATCCTACCTATGGTTACCTATCTGAATGTAATATTGTCATGTTTGGACTTGAATGAATTCTCATAATATGGGCAACAGTGTGATCATGGTTTTATGACAATGTCATGTATGGTATTTGAGCATTGCTATGATCAAATAACTATTTTACTGTGTGCATACTAATGTGGGTTCACACCTCTCTGGTCAGTTGGGCTGACCAACCACAGGCCATTCACCTTGTGTCAACAGGCCTTGGGAAGATAAAGAGAGATGCTTCCCATTGTTCTGGGCTCTTTGGCCATTCTAACTTTTGGCTCTCACCTTTGCAGGAGGTCTCTCTCTGGCCTGCTCCTGCTCTGTCCCTCTCTCTCTCTCTCTCTCTCTCTCTCTCTCTCTCTCTCTCTCTCTCTCTCTCTCTCTCTCTTTGTTTGATTTTGGTTATTCTTATTTTGGGTTATCTGGTTATCTCTTGTTTATGTTTCTATTTGATTGTAACTTCAGTGTAACTGCTACTGATACATTTAAGGTTATGGGTTATTGCTAAATAAACCATTCAGTTTGCCACCAGTATTCAGCATACCTTTCTCTAATGTACCATGCCAGCCTTGCTTCTCTAGTTGGTAAACTACTTGGTAATATTCGAGGTCAACCTGTTAATTTTATGGAGTCAGATTAATCGTAGTTTCTCGCAATATTTACCACTAACACATGCCTCTGTCCAGTTCAGAACATGCTTTAAAGGGAATGAGGTTTTAACCCTGAATATTTCCC
>JAODXP020000031.1:2073042-2075542 GCA_027497455.2 Sardinella longiceps
TTGTGAGGTTGTGGGGTTGTGGGATGGTGTTGAGTGGGGGTTGTGTGAGTGAGTGAGTGTGTGTGTGTGTGTGTGTGTGTTTGTGTGTGTATGTGAGTGTGTGTGTGTGTGTGTGTTTCGGGGGGGGGGGTGTTTTGTAAGAGAGACGCAGGAGGGCTGAGTATCAATGCTTGTCATCTCCCTGCCCAAGATCGTGAGCACGTGGGGGAGAACAAGAAGGAAGGAAACGGAGGGACCTGCTAATAATTGCTCACCAGTAGTGACCAATGACAAGTTTCAAGGGGGCATACATTACAGTAGGTAGATAAGATGGTTAAAGATACTTTATTAATCCAGAAAGAAATAAAGGCAATTAAATTAAATTTCCAATTGTATGACAAGGCAGAATAAGTATTTACACAATCACTGTGTTAGACTTTCGTCCAGGTCTGCAAGTGAGGCTAGAACATGTTTCTCAAATTTTGGAAGTATAGTTTCTGCACCTCTTAACAGAGTTTATGCATCAAGCTTTTAGCATTTCCAAATCTCACTGCATTGTCCTAATTTAAAACTTAATACCATGGCAATAATCCTGCACCTTCAAACATATTCTTTATGTCCTTTTCTGATTCTGCATTTTGAATCGGAGCCCTCTTCCATAGTTTACCCACGTCTTATTTTACTTCTACAACACTGGCTATAAGTAATGTGAAGCCAAAGTTGCTTAAAACACAACTTCATCTTGAAAGTTTTAAAAATAGTCAGTTCCCGACAGAGACACTCAAAATTCTGTTTAAAAAGTTTTACTAGGCTCCAAAAATTGTCTACGCGTTTTGGCCGCAATGGCCTTCACATTACTGTTTTACATTAAACAGGAACAGCAAGTGTCTTATGCCGCTGTTATGAAAACATATTATATGTATTGTATGTTTTTTTCTCGTTCACACACACACACACACACACTACCCCGAACCTCGTCTGCTAGCATTGATGTTCCGAGCTATTATACGGGCCTCAGATTTGAACCCATTTTACTCCCGGGCGCCAATATACCCCAGCTCTGCATCCGAACACACACACACACACACACACACACACACACACACACACACACACACACACACACACACACACACACACACACCAACCATCGCCCATTAAAATTCATGGGACATTGAAAAGCACTGCAGCAGTCAAAGTGCTATCGCTCCCCGCTAGGTGTCACATGATGTAGAAATTGGCCAAAATGATGTAGCTGTAAGCACTGGGTCCTGACACGCGTCTGCTGATGGGGCTTCAAATTATGGGCCCATTGGTAACATACATGTTCACACATCGCCCCTCTTTGTCATCCTCAAGCACAACAGCAGTGTGCGCTACGCTAGGCTACGCTAGTCGGAGTGACAAACTGCCCCAGCTCTCACCATAGTGCAAGGGAGGGAAAAGTCTATCTTAAGTACAAATAGAACTGCCAAAGACACAGCGCATAATATGACACGTTCTGGTGGTGACACATAAAGTCCAACGATCTGTTCTGTTTTGTCTTTTGGGTCGTCATGGCGACATACAGATCAGATGCATCTGTCTCTGACACAGTCGCACCTGTCAGTCTGTCAGTGATACACTGGGAAATAAATAAATAAATAAATAAATAAAAAACAGGAGTGAACTGAGGTATAAAGGGCAGATTTGGGGCGCTGTCAGTCAGGGACCAGGAAACAGATGATTTTTTTTTTTTTTTTTTTTTAAACAACTAGCTCCTCAAAGTCTCCTTACAAAAAAAAAAAAAAAAAAAAAAAAAAAGAAATCCAGTTTGCGTATCAAAAATGTTCTACACCGCCCACAAGATAAACCCGATTGATTCCGGCCCCGGGTCATTTTCCGATCCTTCCCCATCTCTCTCTCCTGGTCATTTCCTGTCTTGCCTATCCTAAAGGCAATAAAAAGCCTCAAAAATATATTAAAATAAATAAGACGTTCTACACTGTTGTTTAACACGGACATTCCAAGAACATTCATAACATACCGCTACTTCCCCCTACTACATGCGGCCTACCTTAGCCAGCTGTGTAGACGTGATTAATTCAGCTAAGCTCTCAAAACCACCTTCTAATATTACATCCACTGAAAATAAGTCTATCACTGAATTGTCTAACGATGTTGCATTTGCCTGTCAAATCACACACAGGGCCAAGAAAAACTATGTTTACGTTTCTAGTTATGTGAAAAGAGCAACTTTGGGTAGTACAATAGGAAGAAACCCATAATGAAAAACCACATAGATTTCTTTTCCCCCTTTTTCCCGATGCCTCTGTGGACTGTGTTTGTCCATAATGGTATGTCATTATGGTATACCTCCTAGTGTTTACTTTGCCCACGTCATTTCGCCCTTCAAACGAGTGAGCGAGCGAAACGAACGAACGACCGAACGATTGGGGAGTGTGCGTTGTTACATTTCCATACACCACACCACTATGAGAGACAGAGAAAGAGAGAAAGGGGGGAGATGTAATTTTGTTGT
>JAODXP020000031.1:2083042-2093993 GCA_027497455.2 Sardinella longiceps
GTTTAAATGCAATCGAATCCAATGCAGGTGAGAGAGAGAGAGCGAGAGAGAGAGAGAGAGAGAGAGAGAGAGAGAGAGAGAGAGCCTCCATCATGAGTGGTTGTTGTTTTGGGGGTGTTTGTGCTCTTGTGGTGTTTAACATCAAAGGGAGAGGACGGAGAGGGGGGGGGGGGGTGTTGTGAGGGGGGGTCGGTGACATGAAAAAAAAAAACGCTTTTGTCTGCTTGGCATAATAACTTTTAGTGATCCTTCATCGGCCTCTCTGATGGACGTCTGAGGACCACTTGTGAAGTATGGGGTGGGGTGTGGTGGGGTGGGGGGGTTTGGTGGGGGGTATGGATTTGAGGGGAGTGTGTGTGCATGAAGGGGTTTGTGGGGGGGGGGAGGGGGTGTAGGGTGTGTGTGTGTGTGTGGTGTGGGTGGGGTGGGGGGGGTCCAGATTCCGGCTTGTTGGAGGGTGTACTGAAGCACTGTATTGAAAAATAAACAAATCAGAAACAATTAAGTGTGAACTGGCATCAAATATTCATAGGCGAGCGACCCCTCCGTGACAAGCCATCACGCCACCTCCAGTCCTCCTTTTCCATGTCCTGATCGCATGGAGATGTGTCTGCCACTTAAATCAAATTAGTCATTAGCAAATTGGATCAACAATTAGAGCAAAAGAGCTACAAGGAATTAATGTCATCCCAGTCATGTTTTTGTCATCCTGTCACTAAAACTCTGAAAGTACTTTTCTCTCTCTCTCTCTCTCTCTCTCTCTCTCTCTCTCTCTCTCTCTCTCTCTCTCTCTCTCTCTCTCTCTCTTGTCTGTCTGTCCTGCGGTCCTGTTCCCAATGTCCTCTGCTGATGAAAGTCAGTCGTGTCTGTCTGTGTCTTTGGGCACCATTGGCTTACACCTCCCTCATTTCAGTCAGCCTCCCTCTACACAGATGGGGCAGCCAGCCACTGCTGCTACTGCTGCTGCTGCTGCCTCCATTACTGCTGCTGCTACTCTTGCTGCTATGGCGACTGCTTGTTGTTTTGTTTTTGAACTTGACTTTATTTTGGTGACTGAAGGCAGCTGAAGGGCTTTTTGGTCAGGGTCCTCGTGTCCCTGCGCCCCTTCTTGTCCTGTCCCATCCTGTCCCATCCTGTCCTGTCCGGTCTTACTTATGTCTATTGACGTTTCTCACTCGTCCCCTTCAGACCGGGGGAATGTCACAAAAAGCAGATATGGCTGCCAGATATGCAGTGGTGCTAGCCCCATTATGCTAATTGCACAGCAGCACTGATAGGCATGTTCTGCTTTATAAGTTATGTCTTCTTGTCACCAGTCAAATTATATTTGAGTAACTACTGCTCAGTAATTTGTCAGCTGGACTTTTTTTTTTTCCTTTCCTTTTTTTTTTTTTTTTTTTTTTTAAGGAGCGGTCTCTAGCATCACTGATTTGATCTACGCAAGCAAAAGTGGTGCTTGTGTTTGTTTTTGTTGTTTTGTTAAAAAGGGCACAATGGCGACATCATAAATGTTATTTAAATGTAGTCGTCTGAATTAGTTACTCTTGTTGAATTTTGAATAATGATATAATAAAATGTTAAATATCTGAATAAATACATTTCATTATTGTGTTTGTAATAAAATATGGTAAAGAGGTGCAGTTAGTGTATATTTTAAAATATCATTTTCCGCATCCAAATTCTCTCAGCTCTCAGAGATGACAGATCTTCCTTTAAGGTATATATTAATAATCATGTTGCCTGATTCTCATAACAAACCTCACAAAATCAACAAACTGAGAGGGGTTTAGAACTTTTTTATTGAAAATAAAGATGAATACATTTAACCAAATAATAACAAAAAAATCTATATTTTCTATGTTTTTATTTTATATTTTATATGATATATTTATGATATATTTATATATCATATAGTTTTTTTTCTAAATGTACATATTGTATTTGCCTTGAAATACAATATAGTATTTATTTTAATTAACCTATATTTTTGGCATTTTGCACTATTAGTGCAAAAACCATAGCTGTGAGAAACACACCTAAAAAATATATTAAATATGAAAAAAATTATGTAATTATTTAATGGAATCTGTTCATGTGTGCTGTTGCACCTCGAGTGTTAAACCAATAATTTTTTCTCCACTTACTTTGTTCTCCCAAGCTAACATGTGCAATATGCAGAAACTTTGCCAGTCTTTTTTCACACACACCCACACGCACATACACACACGTCTTTTGGTTCGCAGCTTCATCGTCATCATTATCATCATCATCATTATCATCATCATCATCATATCATGAACTCTAAAATAAAAATTTGGGAGGAAAAAGCTTGCCAAGCCTGAACCTTCTGTCACATTTAAAAAATAAAAGAGGGGGTGAACCCAGCACCCCCCCCCTCCTTCCTGTCCCCCCCTACCTTTAAAAAAAGAATGGCTGGGGCTTCCTTTAATATTCATGGCTTTTCTGCAAGCTCAGTTCAGCAGTTTCCATTAAGCATTAATTAGCTGCCAGAGGGGAGACCAAACAAAAATAAGGAGAGGAATTGCTAATTAAGGTGCCTGGGATGGGATGGGATGCTGGGTGCACAGGGTGTCGGGGTGTCGGGGTACTGCGGGTGTCGGCCGACCCACCGAAAGGAAGGACTCTCTGATGGCGGAGGAAAGGGTGCTGAGGGAGGTGTGGGGGCGTGTGTCATGTGCTGTGTTGTATCTGATGTGTATAGTGTGGTATGTGTCATGTGGTGTATGCAGTGTAATGTGTTGTGTGCTATAGTGTGGTGTGGTGTCCAAAACTGTACAAATTACAACTGGGTACCTTCACATGGCCCTTACATTTTTCTATTAAGGATCTGCTATGTTTTCAATGACTCTTTTCCTTATGGTGTAATGTGGTTTGGTGTGGAACGGTACATTGTGGTAGTTATGGTATAGGTATAGGTATGGTACTGTGTGGTGTGGTTTGGTGTGTTATGTTATGGTAATAGGGAGGTGTGCTATGGAAGAGTATGGTATGGCGTGGTACGGTCAGGTATGGTAGGCCTACATTATGGTGTATTGTGTTGTGGTGCAGCATGGTATGATACACTATAGTGTAGTATGGTGAGGTGCAGTATGATCATGTGTGGTGTGTTGTGGTGTAGCCTGGTATGGTAGAGTATGGTAAGGTGTGGTGTGGTAGAGTGTGGTATAATATGTGTTAGTATGGTAGAGTATTATGGTATGGTATATTATGGTGAGGTGTGGTGTCTTGTGGCGTATCATGGTATGGCATGGTATCATGGTGTGGCGTGGTAGAGAATTTGTGCATTCAATGACACCACATGGAACATCTGTGCACGTAACACGTCTGTGCGTCAATCACTGGAAAACATGACTCACCCGTACAGTATGCTGGCACCTACAGGTGGCACAGATCACTCTCATCCTCTCCTCTCCTGTCCTGTCTTTCTCCGCTCAGATCTCTTGTCTCGTCTGGTCCTGTCCACTCTGGCCTGCCCGGCTCCTGGCCAAAGACCATTCCATAGAATCTGGAGAACAATGGACATTCTATCATTACTAACTTCGCTTCACAGTTCATAAAACATCATACAACTTCACTTATCATGATCAAGCAATTTAGAAACTGCAATTACCATGTGTGCATTTGTGTACAAAGTATGTATGTATGTATGTGTGTGTGTGTGTGTGTGTGTGTGTGTGTGTGTGTGTGTGTGTGTGTCTATGTGCATTACTAGGATGATCAAAGCAGCCAATTCCTCACAACACAACCCATCCATGGAGTGCCTTGCCTTGCCTTGAGGTTTCTATTAATGTGTGTCATCATTAATATGAGGCTTGCTTGATTTTATTTTATTTTATGCATGTACAGGAACACAAATGTATATGTATGACACAGAGCTGTGATTTGTTCGAATGAATAAATTTGTTCAATTTGAATAAACCGCATAAATATTTTGCATAACGCAATAATGCATCACTTGTGTCAGACAAAATAAAAATTTACACTTCATTACCAAACACTTTGTATGAGTATTTGCATATATTATTAAAGCTTGAGGAGAAAGAAGAAGAAAATAATAAGTTCCTTCCATTTTTCCAACTTGGAACTTCGTTTAACACCTTGAAAAAGACATTATATCAAATACTTCAATAACTTGTTGTTTCAGCTGGAAAACAACAACAAACTCAAAACAACACAAGCACACAAAATGTGTTATCTGTGCTGTTATATCTGTTTGGCAGACGGCTTTAGCTGGCTCAGAGCTCGGTAACTCGGGGATAAAGACGACAGCGGGCAAAATAAATGATATTGTTGTAGAGGCATTATCCTTAAGCCCTCCGATCATATTTGAATTGTATTGGTGAATTGTAATCAGGTATTTTAGCTTAGTGGGGGCGACACGGGGTTGCCATCTGCCAGACTCCTGCGTGTTCTCTCACTCACACTGGACTGGGGATGTGTGTGTGTGTGTGTGTGTGTGTGTGTGTGTGTGTGTGTGTGTGTGTGTGTGTGTGTGTGTGTGAGTGAGATGGGGATGGGGTCTGAAGAGACACTCTGTGTGTGTCTGTGTGTGTGTGTGTGTGTGTGTGTGTGTGTGTGTGTGTGTGTGTGTGTGTGTTTGTGTGTGTGTGAGAGTGTGTGTGTGTGTGTGTGTGTGTGTGTGTGTGTGTGTGTGTGTGTGTGTGTGTGTGGTGTGTGTGTGTGTGTGTGTGAGGGAGACGATGGGTGGACCACTGCGCTGGTCTCTGCAGGAAATCCACACAGGTTGCCGTTGGAAAATCACTAAATCTACAAATTGTAATGGAAGAGCAGGGCAACGTAAACCCACAGCAAACAGCTCTGTGTGTAAAGCCACCACTGGGCATGTTGGCTCTGCAGAGGAACATGCACCCCAAACACATACATATTTCATGGGTATTAAAAGAGCAGAGCAGGGGAGGGGAGAACAGGGGAGGCCATCTGAACCTAAACAGAATGGGAATAAAAACAATCTACACTCTTTTTATTTTATTATATTACCTTCAATGTGTTTCCTTTGATATCATCCTTTTAACGGCCAAAGTTATCCCTAACATGAATAGTTTTTGGCATAACGTTTGTGCATTGTGTGTTTCATGTGTGTTTCCTTATTTGTAGATGAAGAATAACACGGTTACAATATAATTTTTCATTATTTTTAATGTAATACTTTTGATATTATCTATCCACATTCAACACCAATTTCACCCTTAAAGTATAGTTAATGTGGTGTGGTCTAGTGTGCTAAACTGAATGCATGTATGTTTCGCAGTTTCTCAACTAGTTGGAAGCCGATTGTTCAATTATTTGACCTTTTGACCTCTGCCGTCTGAGAATTCTCACAATTCTAGATGAACCCATTTTACATGCACGTAGATAGTTCAGGGAGGTGTAAATAGTAACTCTGCTGTGCAAGCTTGCTGAGTGCTGCCAGTAGGAAGGAGACCAAGTGAATTTTGTATAACGAATAGCTAATGGCCAGCTTACGCAAACTGAATTCCATCATAGACGGTTTCTCAATATCAAGAGCGCGTCCTCAATATAACGCTTCCTAGCGAGGGGCAAGTCTGAGAACCTTTCTAACATTTGAGATAAATTTGTTCTGTTGCCATTCCACTGTTGTTTTACGTAAGATCAACCAACTTGTGTATGTATGCAAAGAATTACGGGTATTAACATCTAGAATATGCTGATGCATCCTCGATTATTCCAAGAACAAAGCGATTTGCACTCTGTAGAATTTTTGAGCCTCCTTATTTTGGAACAATGCTTGGCAAGATTCGTTGACATAGAAGCCTTTAATCCATATCAAGCATGCTTCCTCGACTCTGAGAAACACTCATGAGATCACTTTCCCTTTAATTACCCACGATTCTATGCAGTTAGCTGGTATTAGCTGCCAGTCAATGTTGTTCCAAACTCTCCTGCTCCTCTTCCTGCCAATTGGTCTCATTAAGCTTGTGCAGCCAGATTATGCTTCTGAAACTCTTACACAAAAATAATACAAATATCACTGAACACTGACCAAGAAAAAGCAACATGATACGTTACAATGGGAGCAAACATGAATAATTCCACTCTGCAGAAGTGCATTGCATCATAGTACAATTTTCAACAATCTTTCTTATTAGTGCATGCAGTGCTTGCCGCTGGTTTGCATAAGTGGAGTTATAGTTTGTTTTTCAATCCCTCTAAAGATCCATAAAAATCATATTGAAACACTAATTCTGTTTTCACTTCCTTATATCCTGTTGATACTTGCACTTTAATGGCCGAAAAACACGCATGTTCAAAAAGGTGCAAATGACAACAACCAATGCCATGAACATGCACAACTAAGGGTTTTACTAAGAACAACTTAGTACAGAAGTCTCTGAAGAGGTAGTTCTAGGAACATACTTGGAAAAGTAAACAACTTTGGTAAGATATATCTTAGAGTTTTCTTAGTTCCTCAGCAAACTGGACCAATATTAGTGTGGACCATGTTGCTTTATTATTTGGCCCGACATTGATTACATGATTTCAACATAAAGTCATAAAGTTAATAGTGTTTAACACAGCTTGTATTTTAGTTCTGGGACATTAAATCACAATCAATAATCAAGGATGTGTGTTTATTCCCACTAATTAAAATCTTCCTTGCATATCCGTTTGTAACCACAGCAGGAAGCTGTGTGGTAACATAAAACTAAATATTGAGATTCAGACACCACAATAATTCTTCCCTATTATAAAAACTAGCAGTGGCATAATAATTATATAATATAATTAAAAGTAGTTAAAAAAAAAGAAAAAAATACTGAAATCTTTCTACTTCCACTTTCTCTACCTCTCTTCTTACCACCCATCACAATCCATTACCACAAATTAGGGTTCAATAAAATTGCTATTCAGAGATAATTAGGGGCCTGGTTTTGTGTTGGGGAGGTCGTGCATGTGTGTGTGTGTGTGTGTGTGTGTGTGTGTGTGTGTGTGTGTGTGTGTGTGTGTGTGTGTGTGTGTTGGCTCTGCAGCTGGGGGAAGTGGAGTGTGACACGGCCGCGCCCTTGGAGCGGCCCCTTGTCCCAGCAGCCCCTGCAGCGGTGCCCGCCCCCCACCCTCACCTGCTGAGAGGGAAACAGATCCAAATTAAACAAATTATTTCAACCCCTTCTGCTTTTTTTCTTCCCTCTCTCTCTCTCTCTCTTTCTCTCTCTCTCTCTCTCCCCCTCTTTCTCTCTCTTCTGCAAAGACCGTGAAAATCGAAGCAGAGGCAAAGTGCCACACAGCGATCTCGTGTTGCACTGACGATTAACAAGACTACGGCAGAGAGAGAAAGAAAGAGCAGAGAGAGAGAGAGAGAGAGAGAGAGAGAGAGAGAAGAGAGAGAGAGAGAGAGAGAGAGAGAGAGAGAGAGAGAGAGAGAGAGAAAAGAGGGAGAGAGAGAAAGAGGGAGAGAGGAATAAGAGCATTTAATTGGCAAAAGCTTTGTCTCCCATTAATTAGCACTTATCCTCTCACATAAGATTCCAATCTTCACATTCACAAAAAAGGAGCGAAATATTTTTGGGGTGGTAATAGGATTCGTATTTCTTTTCTCTCTCTCTCTTTTTTTGCCATCAAGCTTTCATAGACTATATGAAGAGTAATCTTTGATTTAACAACTGTTCATTAGCTGTATCATGCACTGTGTGACAATTAAACATTGCTACTTGGACTGTGCTTTGTTGGCATTACTTGTGTATGTTCAATAGAATTTTTTTACTCAGAGGGGAAATTTTGTAGCATTTTTTTTTTCTTTTTTTTTGCCAATCACTGCTAAAGTACGAATTTATATCTTACACTTAAAAAAAAGATAAGATACTGTTATTATTATAAGTAACTATACTTTGAAGCCTACATTTGTTTTCCATAGACATAAAATTACAATTGAAGTTCAGAATGAAAAAAAAAAAAAAGTCTATCCGGCTACAGCATGTGAGCCATGCAAAGTGATTAAAATGAGACCATATTACACGACATATGTCAAGACAAACTCTCAAACTCACAAACTCTCAATGCATATTTTATGACCTTTCCTTATGTTCCCAAAGTTACGTACAACTCAATGTAGGAAATAACTGTTGAGGAACAAGGTCTGTGATTTGCATGCTGAGAGAATGAATGGAAATCATTGTCGGAAAGCAGTTGGCAGTTGTTCATATGGCTCTTCATTAACACAGAACAGACTCTACATCATTAAATAAAAGCAGTTCATTTGAAATTTCACACAGAACTGTCACATAGCCTACTGTCTGTCTGTAATATCAGGGTAATTTAGTACAACTTTTCAAGGCAAACTTTCTTCTTGTTTCTCTTAACCTTTATACACCTGGATAAATTAATGCAAATCATTTAATCATAAATTAATCTATCTTCAACACAATATATATTCATATAAATACAAATATTTTGTGAATTTTCAGGAAATTCCTTCTTAATATTGTAAAATCCTGCTTATACCCAACCCTGTCATATAATTGCTTAAATAATAACAAATGCAGTGTAAAATACGCAATATATTCATATACTTTTCTTTATTTTCTCATATCCCTGCACTCCAATGAGATCTCACTGGATCCTCTCTTTTTTTCCACCATCTCTCTCTCTCTCTCTCTCTCTCTCTCTCTCTCTCGCTTACTCTCTGCACTTTTCTCTTTTCTGTTGGCCTGTCTGCTCAGTGCTCTGCCCCCCACTCCCTGGAGGCTTGCAGTGAATGGCTCCGTTCGGTCATCCTGCATCAGTGTCCATGCGGAATGTTTGTGCCCTGCCTTTAGACAACTCTCCACAGCCCAGAGAAAGAGGGACAGAGAGAGAGAGAGAGAGAGAGAGGCTTTAGATAACTCTCCACAGCCCAGAGAAAGAGGGAGAAAGAGACAGAGAGGAAAAGAGTGGAAAAAACAAGAGGGTGAGAGAGAGAGAGAGAGGTTGAGGGATAGAATAGACAGACAGAGGTAAAGAGAGCGAGTGGAGGGAAAATAGGGAAAGAATGAGACAGAAAGAGAAAGAGAGAGAGGGACAGATAAATAGACGGAGGTAAAAAAGAGCAAGGGGAGGGTTAAAGAGGGAAAGAGAGAGACAGAAAGTGAGAGAAAGAGAGAGAGAGATAAATAGACAGACAGAGGTAAAGAGAGCGAGGGGAGGGTGAAAGAGAGAGACAGAGAGAGAGAAAGAGAGAGGGATGGTCAGGGAGCAGGTGTCTGGAGAGGGGCAAAGCTTTGGATGCCCTCTTTGTGGTCAGTGTACAAGCACACAATGCAGGCCCTAGACTGACCCTCCCAGGGGTCAGCAGGGACGTTATCTCACTGACTGGGGCCCCCTTCTTTATCGGGGAACACAGGGTGGGGGTTGTGGGGGGGGGGGGTTTAGGGGGGGACAACTTACGCCAGCCAGCTGATTACGCCCCTCCACCAAACATGCACTTTCACAGGACTGTGCCAACCTCCATGAAAACAGACACCACTCCACTCCCAGTACTTTCTCTTTTTTCCACCAACCACACACACACACAACGATACACAAACACACACACACACACACACACACACACCCCAAGACACACACACCGAGACCCACACACGCAGACACACACACCGAGACACACACACACACACACACTCACACACACAACTAGCAACACCACCACCTCCACAGCTTGTCAAAAGGGTAACTCTCTACTTTTACCTGGCCTGCTAGAAAGCAGTCACGGAGAACAAATGGGACAAAGGATATCACAGGTGTAGCATTCCTTCTCCACTTCCCCACTTCTCCGCCCCTGAATGTGAATGCAGGTCTTTTACACGCCAAACAGAGCGCTGCGCTGCAGAGCGCTGCGGTGTGGCCTCTCCCATCATCAACAATTATGCACTTTACAGGGAATAAATATGGCTGTGGGGAGCCCAGGCCCCTTGGGAACAGACCAGAGACTCCACTTCCCTTTTTCCTCTTACAGAGATGAAGAGCTAGACGGGTTCTTTTTGTTAAAAGCACACACACATAGACACACAAAGACACACACACACACACACACACACACACACACACACACACACACACACACGTATGCACCCAAACACTGCTCTTTGTATAAAACACTGAGGTTGAATGACACAGGGGCCAATCCATATACATTGCTTAACCATTATGCATGCGTGTAAACAGAGACACATTAAGATACATAGAACTCACACACAGAAACACACACACACACACACACACACACACACACACGCACACAGTCCCTGAGTGACCACTCTCCTACTCACATTGTAGGAAGAACTGTGATTTGGCAAAGTTGGCAAAGTAAGGGGTATGAATTGCCATGCCAAATGAACACATTAGGTTTTATTTTTATTTTATTTATTTATTATTTAACAAATTAAGAGTCCACTTGAAAGTTTGAAATATGCAGATCGCCATTAATCTATCCATAATGCAATGTCCTCGTGAAGCAGCGTTTTAAAAATGTATATTAATGTGGCCAAAAAAAAAAAAAAAACGGAAAAAAATTAGAAACGTCTCTGTGGATTTGAAACCACCTCACTTTTAGTCCATTTGTGCATCATAGTTAAGGGCTGCGTTGGTTGTGGCTATTCACGTCATTATGAACAATACACAGACTGAGGCAATTAAAGTATATACAACATTTTAGAGACAAAAAAGGAAAAAAAAAATACCTTGACACAAAGTGCGAGTCATCCAAGGGTAAATCAGTGTTAATGGGTGACTTGCAAGTCAAATGGAAAAAATTAAGCGACATAGCCTTACTTTTCTAACTGTATCTGTAAAGAACATATTGGGATATATCCTTTAATATTCTTACAGGGAAGCTACACTGGACACCTTAAAGTCAAAGACATGTCCTGTTTAACAATTAGTTTCATCTATAATCATTGGAACTAGCTACACCAGGCAC
>JAODXP020000031.1:2106593-2111593 GCA_027497455.2 Sardinella longiceps
TTGCTGTACGTCCCCATTGTCCTCTGCAGATAAGTCAACCTATGGGACTGGCTGAGATGTCACATGAGAGTCACATGAGGTGTGTGTGTGTGTGTGTGTGTGTGTGTGTGTGTGTGTGTGTGTGTGAGGTGAGGTGTTTGTTTATATAACACCGTGCTCTTGTGGAGGGTTTGCAAGTGCGGCCTGCCTGCCTGACCAGCAGACCAGCTGGCCTGCAAAGGAGAGGCACAAGCTCAGTGTCAGCAAAACCACACACACACACACACACACACACACACACACACACACACACCACCAGGTGGGAGAGGAGAGGAGAGAGAGAGAGAGAAACAGAGATAAGAGAGATACTAAGAAAGGGAAAAAGAGAGACAGAATAAGACACAGAGAAACAGAGACAGAGAGAGAGGGAGACAGGGATAGACAGAGAGAGAAAGAGAGAGGCCAAGAAAAGGAGAGAAAGAGACAGAATAACACAGAAACAGAGAAGAGAGAGAGAGAGAGAGAAAGTAATACAGAGAAGAGAAGAGAGATGGAGGGACGTACAGTAGTACAGTCAGATCCAGACACAAATACACAGACTGGCATTGGAGTGCTCTGATTGGGGCGTTTTTGTTGTTGTTGTTGTTGTTGTTGTTTTAGAAATTCAATGGATATAGTCGTATAGTTGAAGCATCACAATGACTCTTTAACCTTTTAGTAACCTTTTACGCTAAGGTAAATTAGCTAAGAATAGCCACCAGCCTACTTTGTCAACAGCTTAGCAGGAGGCCCCTCATATTCTATGTATGGTCTTTTGCTTTACTTATAATACAAAAACATGAACATTATGGAGCCTGTGATACGTAGGTGTGTAGCCTATGTGGAGTGGTGAAGGGTGGGGGAGTACAAACACTCGCTTGGAGGGGGTGTAGGGAGAGAGAAAGAGTGACACAGAAGGGAGAGCGAGAGAAGACTGACAGAGAAAGGGAGAGAGAGAAGAAGAGGATGACGCATAGATCACGGCAAAAGAGAGAGAGAGAAGATGACACACAGAGCACAGAGAGAGAGAAGACACACACACACACACACACACACACACACACACACAGAGAGAGAGAGAGAGAGAGAGCATGGGGGTGTTTGACCAGGTGAAAGAGACACTAGCCCCGTTTACATGGAGACTTCTAATCTGATTATTTAACCCAATATTCCATTTCAGATGGCATTTATGAATGCATCTCCTTGGATACTGTTCTATAGAATGCACACAGAATCTTTCTAATCAGATTAGAGATGTCCATGTAAACTGGCCTACAGTAGCCGGGTTTACATGGACAACTCTAATCGGAATAGAAACGGAATAACTGCTCAATCAGAATAGAAATCACCCATGTAAACACACTGACCGGAATAGATTTCCTATTCCGAATAAGATTCTATTCCGAATAAAAGGGGTGGTTTATTCTATTCCGGTCGCCTTTTCACAATGCATGTAAACGCTCGATCGGAATAGACTTTTACAGCGCATGCTCACTGCTCATCTTTCAACATAAACAAGCCTGTATTTCACGAAAATAAAAGCTTCCGATTGCTATTTCACTGCTGCTATGATCATCCTCAACATTTAGCTAACTACGGAAAACTTTGGGACTAATGTGCGGTGGTGACAGCATTACCAAGGTAACAGCAACGTTAGTCTGCTGATACAACAGCAGTTTTCTGTTCACCTCATCCAAAAGTCGCCTACTTCAGTGTGATGCGTTACCCGCAGTTGGTTACCTCCTAGCCGCACGAAAAAGACGTCTTTGATTACCATTTTGAGGTGATTTTTAAAACAAGCTAAATGCGCGCCTACGTCACATGACCAACGTAACGTCTAATCAGAATAGAATCATTCTGCATGTAAACACACGTTTCAATCAGAATATTTATTCGGAATTGAACAATCTGATTAGAAATGTCCATGTAAACCCGGCTAGTGACATGAACAGAAGCTGGGTGACAATCCCAGCAGCTGTGGCGTACAGTACAGTATACCCGTACTGGGCTGATTCGCCTTATTCACCTGGAACGTTCTAAAGACGTTGAGGGGTACACTTCAGGGGTACACTCGGCTACACCGTTGCTACACAGCCAGCTGTCATGGCGCCTCACTGTTGTGTGCCGAAATGCACATCCTCAAAGAGGAAAAAATCATACCGTGGGCAGACTTTCCACCGTTTCCAAAAAGAGCAGGCACTTCGGTGGAACTGTTTACTTCCGTACACCTCTATCGTACTTTCGTACACTTCAAGCGTCAAATTACGTCAAAATGGCCGCCAGGTGAATAACGCGAATAGAGGGCATTACAGCACAGTAACAGCAGAGAGGGTTGAAGCGGAGCGAGAGGTCTCAACGTTTGTTAAGTTCCTGGTTCTATTTTTGCAAGGGGGAGGGGGGAAACATCCCCCTTATGCAGACAAAGTTGAGCTCTCATTGGCTGATAGAACTTTAAAGAATCTTTTCTTATTGTGATGTAACGCATTTATGCAGACAGGAAGTATTCCAGTTTGCTCCCATTGAAATGTATTATGATGGTTTATCTTGCTCAGTATTCCATGATCTTTGGTATACCCGTACCGGGCTGCTAGAGGACATTACAGCACAGTAACAGCCCCCAGCACAGCAGAAGTGCACCGTCACCTCCACCCTACTTCATTACTTCATTACTTTACTGCAGTGAGCCATCCATTAACATCACCACCAATCCAGCCCCCCTTGGCCCTGTATCCCCCCCCTCACACACACACACACACACACACACACACACACACACACATACACAATACACCCACCTCCATCCACCCCACCCTCCAAAAAAAGTTCCACGGGAATATAAATGTAAATGTACTGAAATTAATCATGGCTGCCTCCCCCTTGTTTGTGTTGATGAGGGGTGAGGATATTAAAAGCAGGAGGTTGTAATCAAGGTTAAAATAATACAGTTGTCTGATTAAAAATAAATAAATAAATAAATAAAGCAATAACATCAACAGCAAAAAAAAAAAAAAAAACCTGGTCATCACTAGAGTCACCTCACCTTTTTAATCAGACAAACAAACAAAGCACAGTGAACTCCTACCGATGCTGAGCAAGCCCTATGTGTTTACCGAGCTAATGGAATGGCAATCACCAGCAGTGACTAACACACACATACGCAGTTACATTTGCTCTCGTTCTGTCTGTGACACGCACACACATACACACACTCACACACACACACACAGATACATGCACACACGAAAAAGCACACGTACACACATACAACAGGCACACACACAGACGCACACGCGCGCCTATCAACACACACACACACACACACACACACACACACACACACACACACACACACACACATGAAAAAAGATATTTTCTCATCTCTATGTGACCTTAATGACATAGCCAATGGATCAAACAACAGTAAAGCAGGTAGCTAACATTTGCCTGATGGCTTTGAGATAGGAACTGATTAATGTAATTAGCCTAGCCTAGCCGTGATGCACTGAGGCCGCAGCACTAAAGTCAGCCTCACCTTCCCCCCTTCATCTCCCCTCATGTTTATTCCCTCCAATATGCTGCTACGAACAATCAAGAAGAAAGTGCACAGCACTGTTGGGAATTAGAAAATGTCATTGAGGAATAAGCCTAGGTCTATTCAATGTTATGCAATTTGGCTCCTGCAGAAAGCCGAGTAGCCTATTATTAGAGTAGCCTATTATAGTTTTGGTTTATGAATTGACATTTACGCATTTACCAGACATGGTTTATCTAAAGCAACTTATATCCAACTTACAGTCAACTATCAGATCAGAGGCTACTTCAGGGCAACTGCTTCAAGTGCCTTTCTCAAGGGCAGAGATAGGATTAGCCACAATTACCTGTCTACAACCATGTTGATGTTAGCCTAGCAAAAAAAAAACACTTTTAGCTAAAGCGACTTACATTCAACTTATAGCCAACTATCAACTACTTTAGGGCAACTTAGGGTTAAATGCCTTGCTCAAGGGCACAAACAGGATTTGTACCCACAATTTACAAGCAAAAATTTTAGCCAATTTTGTGCGCTGCTACACAACCACCACATAGAAGATCTAGAACTGGTGTATGTAAATGTTTATTTTGGCCATGGCATTACATTTTCATATATTTTGACAAGCTTGTCACCATGGGCATTGCGTTATGTGTGTGAGTGACATCTAGTGTTGCCACATGTACTCTATTTCCCGGGATTGTCCCGTTTTTTGTGCGTCTGTCCTGGAAAACTGATAATTCTTCCCGGGACGCATATTGTCCCGGTTTTTTGTGAAAATGTTCTTCTTCACATATTCATTAGTTTCACCTCTGAAAAACCTATATAATTCTACTGTTCTACTGTAGTGTTCCCTGTCACTATTTTAGATTGGCCAAGTCTTGCCGTGGGATGCTGTAGGCACACGCTTGCTTTTATGTGATTGGTTATTTGCGGACATGCCAAGACTCTGCGAATCTCTGGGAGTCTCCTGCATTTAATGGAGCAAGTGATCGTGAGTTACAGGACAGCTTGTGTAGGCCTTATTGGTAGCATTCATTAGTCACGAAAAATTGGAGAATAGTACCTTTTCAATTTTATGAATAGGCGGACTATGACCATAAATTACCTGACTGTCAGATTTGTCATTGTGATCGACCACTGTGGGACTCACTGAACTAGAACAAGCAAATATTTCTCTTCCTCAGACTGGAATTCAAACCATGTTCACAAAAAGCATGAAGGTTTGAGTAGAAGTTTCTTTGTATTATTGTTATGCATTTTAGCGATCTCCTTGCGCATTTTCCGACAGTTGTGAAACAACACAGAACGTCATAAAAAATATTCCTCAGCGCGTAAAATTGCCCAAACCTGTTAGGTCTAGCCTGAAAGTTTAAGTGCTCAGCCTGATTCAATCATGAACGAAGTGGCCATCTCAGAAAAAAAGATCAAGATCAGGCTACCTACAAAGGGA
>JAODXP020000031.1:2126593-2137076 GCA_027497455.2 Sardinella longiceps
GGGCCTTTTCAAAGTTTCCAGCATCTCGACAGCCACACACACACACACACACACACACACACACACACTCTGAGACACAAACGTGTAAAGAAGAACACAGGAGCACCTTGGGATAAGAGGATGACAGAAGATAGTGAGATGAAATAGATCTCCACGGGATTTTAAATTCACTTTTTTTTCTCCTCTCGCTCTTACTTTCATCAAAATAAGCATAGAGAGCATCAGCATGGTTATGTGTCTGTCTTTCTGTCTGTCTTCAAGGTTTCTCACTCTTTTCATGGGTAATTCCTTTCAAGGTAAGTGCCTGCATATGATTGTGTAATACCGTAGCCCCGTGTTACATGGGAACAGGAGAACACGTGCTGTAGACAGAAGCTTCTTAGTTTGTAAAAATAAAAAAAAATAAAAAAAAGGATAAAAAGGGGATAAAAGTGTCTATTCTACTCTGTTGTGTTCTATTTTGAAGTAAGTATAAGTAAGTAAGTACATTTTAATATGCACATTTATCAATTCTATTCTATTCTAGTGTGTTCTATTACGTACATGTAAGTATGTAGGCCTACGTAAGTACGTAATTTTATATTGCACATTTATCGATTCTATATTCTATTCTATTCCATTCCATTCCATTTTATTGGTGTTTAATAAATACATGTAATCCATAAATGAACTCCTGAGATTTAAGAATCTATTTCAAAATACTGATAAAATAAAATCATCAGCATAAATACTGGATAAACACATGGAAAGATCTTTATAAATATCTCCAGTCATATTTAAAACAGTTCAAACGAAGAGCAGTGTACTGTAGCCTACACCACTGTGAATGTGAATAGGAAGATGCGATCTTGAGAGTTGGCTACAATATGTTTTGATGTTTTGATATGGCTAATGCTTACGCTTAATGGCCGCTAATAGCGCGGTGGGTGCCATAGATACTTATCCTTACAAAACACAAACGAGATGGATAGGATAGCCATCAGACAGGCGATGTTTAAATGCAATCGAATCCAATGCAGGTGAGAGAGAGAGAGCGAGAGAGAGAGAGAGAGAGAGAGAGAGAGAGAGAGAGAGAGAGAGCCTCCATCATGAGTGGTTGTTGTTTTGGGGTGTTTGTGCTCTTGTGGTGTTTAACATCAAAGGGAGAGGACGGAGAGGGGGGGGGGGGTGTTGTGAGGGGGGGTCGGTGACATGAAAAAAAAAACGCTTTTGTCTGCTTGGCATAATAACTTTTAGTGATCCTTCATCGGCCTCTCTGATGGACGTCTGAGGACCACTTGTGAAGTATGGGGTGGGGTGGGGTGGGGTGGGGGGGTTTGGTGGGGGGTATGGGTTTGAGGGGAGTGTGTGTGCATGAAGGGGTTTGTGGGGGGGAGGGGGGTAGGTGTGTGTGTGTGTGTGTGTGTGTGTGGGTGGGGTGGGGGGGGTCCAGATTCCGGCTTGTTGGAGGGTGTACTGAAGCACTGTATTGAAAAATAAACAAATCAGAAACAATTAAGTGTGAACTGGCATCAAATATTCATAGGCGAGCGACCCCTCCGTGACAAGCCATCACGCCACCTCCAGTCCTCCTTTTCCATGTCCTGATCGCATGGAGATGTGTCTGCCACTTAAATCAAATTAGTCATTAGCAAATTGGATCAACAATTAGAGCAAAAGAGCTACAAGGAATTAATGTCATCCCAGTCATGTTTTTGTCATCCTGTCACTAAAACTCTGAAAGTACTTTTCTCTCTCTCTCTCTCTCTCTCTCTCTCTCTCTCTCTCTGTGTCTGTCTGTCCTGCGGTCCTGTTCCCAATGTCCTCTGCTGATGAAAGTCAGTCGCGTCTGTCTGTGTCTTTGGGCACCATTGGCTTACACCTCCCTCATTTCAGTCAGCCTCCCTCTACACAGATGGGGCAGCCAGCCACTGCTGCTACTGCTGCTGCTGCTGCCTCCATTACTGCTGCTGCTACTCTTGCTGCTATGGCGACTGCTTGTTGTTTTGTTTTTGAACTTGACTTTATTTTGGTGACTGAAGGCAGCTGAAGGGCTTTTTGGTCAGGGTCCCCGTGTCCCTGCGCCCCTTCTTGTCCTGTCCCATCCTGTCCCATCCTGTCCTGTCCGGTCTTACTTATGTCTATTGACGTTTCTCACTCGTCCCCTTCAGACCGGGGGAATGTCACAAAAAGCAGATATGGCTGCCAGATATGCAGTGGTGCTAGCCCCATTATGCTAATTGCACAGCAGCACTGATAGGCATGTTCTGCTTTATAAGTTATGTCTTCTTGTCACCAGTCAAATTATATTTGAGTAACTACTGCTCAGTAATTTGTCAGCTGGACTTTTTTTTTTTCCTTTCCTTTCCTTTTTTTTTTTTTTTTTTAAAGGAGCGGTCTCTAGCATCACTGATTTGATCTACGCAAGCAAAAGTGGTGCTTGTGTTTGTTTTTGTTGTTTTGTTAAAAAGGGCACAATGGCGACATCATAAATGTTATTTAAATGTAGTCGTCTGAATTAGTTACTCTTGTTGAATTTTGAATAATGATATAATAAAATGTTAAATATCTGAATAAATACATTTCATTATTGTGTTTGTAATAAAATATGGTAAAGAGGTGCAGTTAGTGTATATTTTAAAATATCATTTTCCGCATCCAAATTCTCTCAGCTCTCAGAGATGACAGATCTTCCTTTAAGGTATATATTAATAATCATGTTGCCTGATTCTCATAACAAACCTCACAAAATCAACAAACTGAGAGGGGTTTAGAACTTTTTTATTGAAAATAAAGATGAATACATTTAACCAAAACATAACAAAAAAATCTATATTTTCTATGTTTTTATTTTATATTTTATATGATATATTTATGATATATTTATATATCATATAGTTTTTTTCTAAATTTACATATTGTATTTGCCTTGAAATGCAATATAGTATTTATTTTAATTAACCTATATTTTTGGCATTTTGCACTATTAGTGCAAAAACCATGGCTGTGAGAAACACACCTAAAAAATATTAAATATATGAAAAAAATTACGTAATTATTTAATGGAATCTGTTCATGTGTGCTGTTGCACCTCGAGTGTTAAACCAATAATTTTTTCTCCACTTACTTTGTTCTCCCAAGCTAACATGTGCAATATGCAGAAACTTTGCCAGTCTTTTTTTCACACACACCCACACGCACATACACACACGTCTTTTGGTTCGCAGCTTCATCGTCATCATCATCATCATCATCATCATTATCATCATCATCATCATCATATCATGAACTCTAAAATAAAAATTTGGGAGGAAAAAGCTTGCCAAGCCTGAACCTTCTGTCACATTTAAAAAATAAAAGAGGGGGTGAACCCAGCACCCCCCCCCCCTCCTTCCTGTCCCCCTACCTTTAAAAAAAGAATGGCTGGGGCTTCCTTTAATATTCATGGCTTTTCTGCAAGCTCAGTTCAGCAGTTTCCATTAAGCATTAATTAGCTGCCAGAGGGGAGACCAAACAAAAATAAGGAGAGGAATTGCTAATTAAGGTGCCTGGGATGGGATGGGATGCTGGGTGCACAGGGTGTCGGGGTGTCGGGGTACTGCGGGTGTCGGCCGACCCACCGAAAGGAAGGACTCTCTGATGGCGGAGGAAAGGGTGCTGAGGGAGGTGTGGGGGCGTGTGTCATGTGCTGTGTTGTATCTGATGTGTATAGTGTGGTATGTGTCATGTGGTGTATGCAGTGTAATGTGTTGTGTGCTATAGTGTGGTGTGGTGTCCAAAACTGTACAAATTACAACTGGGTACCTTCACATGGCCCTTACATTTTTCTATTAAGGATCTGCTATGTTTTCAATGACTCTTTTCCTTATGGTGTAATGTGGTTTGGTGTGGAACGGTACATTGTGGTAGTTTGGTATGGTATGGTATGGTATGGTACTGTGTGGTGTGGTTTGGTGTGTTATGTTATGGTAATAGGGAGGTGTGCTATGGAAGAGTATGGTATGGCGTGGTACGGTCAGGTATGGTAGGCCTACATTATGGTGTATTGTGTTGTGGTGCAGCATGGTATGATACACTATAGTGTAGTATGGTGAGGTGCAGTATGATCATGTGTGGTGTGTTGTGGTGTAGCCTGGTATGGTAGAGTATGGTAAGGTGTGGTGTGGTAGAGTGTGGTATAATATGTGTTAGTATGGTAGAGTATTATGGTATGGTATATTATGGTGAGGTGTGGTGTCTTGTGGCGTATCATGGTATGGCATGGTATCATGGTGTGGCGTGGTAGACAATTTGTGCATTCAATGACACCACATGGAACATCTGTGCACGTAACACGTCTGTGCGTCAATCACTGGAAAACATGACTCACCCGTACAGTATGCTGGCACCTACAGGTGGCACAGATCACTCTCATCCTCTCCTCTCCTGTCCTGTCTTTCTCCGCTCAGATCTCTTGTCTCGTCTGGTCCTGTCCACTCTGGCCTGCCCGGCTCCTGGCCAAAGACCATTCCATAGAATCTGGAGAACAATGGACATTCTATCATTACTAACTTCGCTTCACAGTTCATAAAACATCATACAACTTCAGTTATCATGATCAAGCAATTTAGAAACTGCAATTACCATGTGTGCATTTGTGTACAAAGTATGTATGTATGTGTGTGTGTGTGTGTGTGTGTGTGTGTGTGTGTGTGTGTGTGTGTGTGTCTATGTGCATTACTAGGATGATCAAAGCAGCCAATTCCTCACAACACAACCCATCCATGGAGTGCCTTGCCTTGCCTTGAGGTTTCTATTAATGTGTGTCATCATTAATATGAGGCTTGCTTGATTTTATTTTATTTTATGCATGTACAGGAACACAAATGTATATGTATGACACAGAGCTGTGATTTGTTCGAATGAATAAATTTGTTCAATTTGAATAAACCGCATAAATATTTTGCATAACGCAATAATGCATCACTTGTGTCAGACAAAATAAAAATTTACACTTCATTACCAAACACTTTGTCTGAGTATTTGCATATATTATTAAAGCTTGAGGAAGAAGAAGAAGAAGAAAATAATAAGTTCCTTCCATTTTTCCAACTTGGAACTTCGTTTTTCTTTTTGTTGAACACCTTGAAAAAGACATTATATATCAAATACTTCAATAACTTGTTGTTTCAGCTGGAAAACAACAACAAACTCCAAAACAACACAAGCACACAAAATGTGTTATCTGTGCTGTTATATCTGTTTGGCAGACGGCTTTAGCTGGCTCAGAGCTCGGTAACTCGGGGATAAAGACGACAGCGGGCAAAATAAATGATATTGTTGTAGAGGCATTATCCTTAAGCCCTCCGATCATATTTGAATTGTATTGGTGAATTGTAATCAGGTATTTTAGCTTAGTGGGGGCGACACCGGGTTGCCATCTGCCAGACTCCTGCGTGTTCTCTCACTCACACTGGACTGGGGATGTGTGTGTGTGTGTGTGTATGTGTGTGTGTGTGTGTGTGTGTGTGTGTGTGTGTGAGTGAGATGGGGATGGGGTCTGAAGAGACACTCTGTGTGTGTGTGTGTGTGTGTGTGTGTGTGTGTGTGTGTGTGTGTGTGTGTGTGTGTGTGTGTGTGTGTGTGTGTGTGTGTATTTGTGTATGTGTGTGTGTGTGTGTGTGTGTTTGTGTGAGTGAGATGGGGATGGGGTCTGAGGAGACACTCTGTGTATGTGTGTGTGAGAGAGTGAGTGTGTGTGCGTGTGTGTCTCTGTGTGTGTGTGTGTGTGTGTGTGTGTGTGTGTGTGTGTGTGTGAGGGAGACGGTGGACCACTGCGCTGGTCTCTGCAGGAAATCCACACAGGTTGGCGTTGGAAAATCACTAAATCTACAAATTGTAATGGAAGAGCAGGGCAACGTAAACCCACAGCAAACAGCTCTGTGTGTAAAGCCACCACTGGGCATGTTGGCTCTGCAGAGGAACATGCACCCCAAACACATACATATTTCATGGGTATTAAAAGAGCCAGACCAGGAGCAGGGGAGGGGAGGCCATCTGAACCTAAACAGAATGGGAATAAAAACAATCTACACTCTTTTTATTTTATTATATTACCTTCAATGTGTTTCCTTTGATATCATCCTTTTAACGGCCAAAGTTATCCCTAACATGAATAGTTTTTGGCATAACGTTTGTGCATTGTGTGTTTCATGTGTGTTTCCTTATTTGTAGATGAAGAATAACACGGTTACAATATAATTTTTCATTATTTTTAATGTAATACTTTTGATATTATCTATCCACATTCAACACCAATTTCACCCTTAAAGTATAGTTAATGTGGTGTGGTCTAGTGTGCTAAACTGAATGCATGTATGTTTCGCAGTTTCTCAACTAGTTGGAAGCCGATTGTTCAATTATTTGACCTTTTGACCTCTGCCGTCTGAGAATTCTCACAATTATAGATGAACCCATTTTACATGCACGTAGATAGTTCAGGGAGGTGTAAATAGAGTAACTTGCTGAGTGCTGCCAGTAGGAAGGAGACCAAGTGAATTTTGTATAACGAATAGCTAACGGCCAGCTTACGCAAACTGAATTCCATCATAGACGGTTTCTCAATATCAAGAGCGCGTCCTCAATATAACGCTTCCTAGCGAGAGGCAAGTCTGAGAACCTTTCTAGCATTTGAGATAAATTTGTTCTGTTGCCGTTCCACTGCTGTTTTACGTAAGATCAACCAACTTGTGTATGTATGCAAAGAATTACGGGTATTAACATCTAGAATATGCTGATGCATCCTCGATTATTCCAAGAACAAAGCGATTTGCACTCTGTAGAATTTTTGAGCCTCCTTATTTTGGAACAATGCTTGGCAAGATTCGTTAACAAAGAAGCCTTTAATCCAGATCAAGTATGCTTCCTCGACTTTGAGAAACACTCATAAGATCACTTTCCCTTTAATTACCCACGATTCTATGCAGTTAGCTGGTATTAGCTGCCAGTCAATGTTGTTCCAAACTCTCCTGCTCCTCTTCCTGCCAATTGGTCTCATTAAGCTTGTGCAACCAGATTATGCTTCGAAACTCTTACACAAATAATACAAATATCACTGAACACTGACCAAGAAAAAGCAACATGATACGTTACAATGGGAGCAAACATGAATAATTCCACTCTGCAGAAGTGCATTGCATCATAGTACAATTTTCAACAATCTTTCTTATTAGTGCATGAGTGCTTGCCGCTGGTTTGCATAAGTGGAGTTATAGTTTGTTTTTCAATCCCTCTAAAGATCCATAAAAATCATATTGAAACACTAATTCTGTTTTCACTTCCTTATATCCTGTTGATACTTGCACTTTAATGGCCGAAAAACACGCATGTTCAAAAAGGTGCAAATGGTGCAAATGACAACAACCAATGCCATGAACATGTAAAACAAGGGTTTTACTAAGAACAACTTAGTACAGAAGTCTCTGAAGAGGTAGTTCTAGGAACATACTTGGAAAAGTAAACAACTTTGGTAAGATATATCTTAGAGTTTTCTTAGTTCCTCAGCAAACTGGACCCATATTAGCATGGATTGGACCATGTTGCTTTGTTATTTGGCCCGACATTGATAACATGATTTCAACATCAAGTCATAAAGTTAATAGTGTTTAACACAGCTTGTATTTTAGTTCTGGGACATTAAATCACAATCAATAATCAAGGATGTGTGTTTATTCCCACTAATTAAAATCTTCCTTGCATATCCGTTTGTAACCACAGCAGGAAGCTGTGTGGTAACATAAAACTAAATATTGAGATTCAGACACCACAATAATTCTTCCCTATTATAAAAACTAGCAGTGGCATAATAATTATATAATATAATTAAAAGTAGTTAAAAAAAAGAAAAAAATACTGAAATCTTTCTACTTCCACTTTCTCTACCTCTCTTCTTACCACCCATCACAATCCATTACCACAAATTAGGGTTCAATAAAATTGCTATTCAGAGATAATTAGGGGCCTGGTTTTGTGTTGGGGAGGTCGTGCATGTGTGTGTGTGTGTGTGTGTGTGTGTGTGTGTGTGTGTGTGTGTGTGTGTGTGTGTGTGTGGGTGTTGGCTCTGCAGCTGGGGGAAGTGGAGTGTGACACGGCCGCGCCCTTGGAGCGGCCCCTTGTCCCAGCAGCCCCTGCAGCGGTGCCCGCCCCCCACCCTCACCTGCTGAGAGGGAAACAGATCCAAATTAAACAAATTATTTCAACCTCTCCGCTTTCTTCTCTCTCTCTCTCTCTCTCTCTCTCTCCCCTTCTTTCTCTCTCTCTTCTGCAAAGACCGTGAAAATCGAAGCAGAGGCAAAGTGCCACACAGCGATCTCGTGTTGCACTGACGATTAACAAGACTACGAGCAGAGAGAGAGAAGAAAGAGCAGAGAGAGAGAGAGAGAGAGAGAGAGAGGGAAGAGGGAGAGAGAGAAGAGAGAGAGAGAGAGAGAGAGAGAGAGAGAGAGAGAGGGAGAGAGAGAAAGAGGGAGAGAGGAATAAGAGCATTTAATTGGCAAAAGCTTTGTCTCCCATTAATTAGCACTTATCCTCTCACATAAGATCCTAATCTTCACATTCACAAAAAGGAGCGAAATATTTTGTGGGTGGTAATAGGATTCTTATTTCTTTTCTCTCTCTCTCTCTTTTTGCCATCAAGCTTTCATAGACTATATGAAGAGTAATCTTTGATTTAACAACTGTTCATTAGCTGTATACATGCACTGTGTGACAATTAAACATTGCTACTTGGACTGTGCTTTGTTGGCATTACTTGAAATTTGTGTATGTTCAATAGAAATTTTTTACTCAGAGGGGAACAAATTTCGTAGCATTTTTTTTTTTTTCTTTTTTTTTTTTTTTTTGCCAATCAACTCTCATACGTACGAATTTATATCTTACACTCTTCTAAAAAAGATAAGATACCAGTTATTATTATAAGTTTTTTTTTTTTTTTTTAACTATACTTTTGAAGCCTACGGATTTGTTTTCCACTAGTAAGGACATAAAATTACAGTCTGAAGTCTGGGAATGAAAAAAAAAAAAAAAAGTCTATCCGGCTACAGCATGTAGCCATGCAAAGTGATTAAAATGAGACCATATTACACGACATATTGCTTCAGTCAAGACAAACTCTCAAACTCACAAACTCTCAATGCATATTTTATGATCTTTTTCCTTATGTTCCCAAAGTTACGTGACAACTCAATGTAGGAAATAACTGTTGATGGAAACAAGGTCTGTGATTTGCATGCTGAGAGAATGAAATGGAAATCATTGTTTCGGAAAGCAGGTTGGCAGTTGTTCATATGGCTCTTCATCAATCACAGAACAGACTCTGCAGACTGTTAAATAAAGGCAGTTCATTTGAAACTTCACACGAGACCTGTCACATAGCCTACTGTCTGTCTGTAATATCAGTGGTAGTTTAGTACCACTTCTTTCAAGACAAACTTTCTTCTCTGTTTTCTTCCTAACCTTTATACAGCTGGATAAATCAATGCAAATCATTTATTCCTATAACGCACCTATCTTCACCACAATATTCAGTATAAATTCAAATATCTTGTAACATTTCAGATAATTCTAATCTAAATACTGTAAAATCCTTGCTTCTAACCTCAACCCTGCCATATAATTGCTTAAATAATAACAAATGCAGTGTAAAACACGCAAATACATTCATATATACTTTTCTTTATTTTCCTCAGTAACCCTCCTGCACTCCAATGAGATCTCACTGGATCCTCTTTTTTTCCACCATCTCTCTCTCTCTCTCTCTCGCTCTCTCTCTTCGCTTACTCTTACCTTCCTTTCTTTTTCTGCTGGCCTGTCTGTTTCAGTGCTCTGGCTCCCCACCTCCCTGGGAGGCTTGCAGTGAATGGCTCCGCCTGGCCATCCTGCATCAGTGTCCACGTGAATGCTTGTGCCCTGCCTCTAAGACAACTCTCCACAGCCCAGAGTAAGAAAAGAGGGAGGACAGAGAGAGAGAGAGAGAGAGAGAGAGCGAGAGAGAGAGATCTTAGACAACTCTCCACAGCCCAGAGAAAGAGGGACAGAGAGAGAGAGCGAGAGAGAGAGAGAGAGAGAGAGAGAGAGAGAGAGAGAGAGAGAGAGAGACTTGATAACCCCCCACAGCCCCAGAGAAAGAGGGAGAAAGAGAGAGAAAGAGGGAAAAACAAGAGAGAGAGAGAGAGAGAGGGTGAGGGGATAGAATAGACAGACAGAGGTAAAGAGAGCGAGTGGAGGGAAAATAGGGAAAGAATGAGACAGAAAGAGAGAAGAGAGAGGGAGGGACAGATAGATAGACGGTAGGGAAAGAAGGAGCAAGGGGAGGGTTAAAGAGGGAAAGAGAGAGAGACAGAAAGAGAGAGAGAAAGAGAGAGAGAGACAGCCGAGACAGACAGAGGTAAAGAGAGAGCGAAGGTAGGTGAAAGAGAGAGACAGAGAGAGAAAGAGAGGGATGGTCAGGGAGCAGGTGTCTGGAGAG
>JAODXP020000031.1:2152176-2167176 GCA_027497455.2 Sardinella longiceps
TGTGTTCTATTTTAAGTACAGTAAGTATGTAAGTAAGTAAATTTTAATATGCACATTTATCAATTCTATTCTATTCTAGTGTGTTCTATTATGTACATGTAAGTATGTAGGCCTACGTAAGTACGTAATTTATATTGCACATTTACCGATTCTATATTCTATTCTATTCCATTCCATTTTATTGGTGTTTAATAAATACATGTAATCCATAAATGAACTCCTGAGATTTAAGAATCTATTTCAAAATACTGATAAAATAAAATCATCAGCATAAATACTGGATAAACACATGGAAAGATCTTTATAAATATCTCCAGTCATATTTAAAACAGTTCAAACGAAGAGCAGTGTACTGTAGCCTACACCACTGTGAATGTGAATAGGAAGATGCGATCTTGAGAGTTGGCTACAATATGTTTTGATGTTTTGATATGGCTAATGCTTACGCTTAATGGCCGCTAATAGCGCGGTGGGTGCCATAGATACTTATCCTTACAAAACACAAACGAGATGGATAGGATAGCCATCAGACAGGCGATGTTTAAATGCAATCGAATCCAATGCAGGTGAGAGAGAGAGAGCGAGAGAGAGAGAGAGAGAGAGAGAGAGAGAGAGAGAGAGAGAGAGCCTCCATCATGAGTGGTTGTTGTTTTGGGGTGTTTGTGCTCTTGTGGTGTTTAACATCAAAGGGAGAGGAGGGAGAGGAGAGGGGGGGGTGTTGTGAGGGGGGTCGGTGACATGAAAAAAAAAACGCTTTTGTCTGCTTGGCATAATAACTTTTAGTGATCCTTCATCGGCCTCTCTGATGGACGTCTGAGGACCACTTGTGAAGTATGGGGTGGGGTGGGGGGGTTTGGTGGGGGGTATGGATTTGAGGGGAGTGTGTGTGCATGAAGGGGTTTGTGGGGGGGGGGAGGGGTGTAGGGTGTGTGTGTGTGTGTGTGTGGGTGAGGTGGGGGGGGTCCAGATTCCGGCTTGTTGGAGGGTGTACTGAAGCACTGTATTGAAAAATAAACAAATCAGAAACAATTAAGTGTGAACTGGCATCAAATATTCATAGGCGAGCGACCCCTCCGTGACAAGCCATCACGCCACCTCCAGTCCTCCTTTTCCATGTCCTGATCGCATGGAGATGTGTCTGCCACTTAAATCAAATTAGTCATTAGCAAATTGGATCAACAATTAGAGCAAAAGAGCTACAAGGAATTAATGTCATCCCAGTCATGTTTTTGTCATCCTGTCACTAAAACTCTGAAAGTACTTTTCTCTCTCTCTCTCTCTCTCTCTCTCTCTCTCTCTCTCTCTCTCTCTCTCTCTCTCTCTCTCTCTCTCTCTTGTCTGTCTGTCCTGCGGTCCTGTTCCCAATGTCCTCTGCTGATGAAAGTCAGTCGCGTCTGTCTGTGTCTTTGGGCACCATTGGCTTACACCTCCCTCATTTCAGTCAGCCTCCCTCTACACAGATGGGGCAGCCAGCCACTGCTGCTACTGCTGCTGCTGCTGCCTCCATTACTGCTGCTGCTACTCTTGCTGCTATGGCGACTGCTTGTTGTTTTGTTTTTGAACTTGACTTTATTTTGGTGACTGAAGGCAGCTGAAGGGCTTTTTGGTCAGGGTCCCCGTGTCCCTGCGCCCCCTTCTTGTCCCGTCCTGTCTTGTCCGGTCCGGTCTTACTTATGTCTATTGACGTTTCTCACTCGTCCCCTTCAGACCGGGGGAATGTCACAAAAAGCAGATATGGCTGCCAGATATGCAGTGGTGCTAGCCCCATTATGCTAATTGCACAGCAGCACTGATAGGCATGTTCTGCTTTATAAGTTATGTCTTCTTGTCACCAGTCAAATTATATTTGAGTAACTACTGCTCAGTAATTTGTCAGCTGGACTTTTTTTTTTTCCTTTCCTTTTTTTTTTTTTTTTTTTTTAAAGGAGCGGTCTCTAGCATCACTGATTTGATCTACGCAAGCAAAAGTGGTGCTTGTGTTTGTTTTTGTTGTTTTGTTAAAAAGGGCACAATGGCGACATCATAAATGTTATTTAAATGTAGTCGTCTGAATTAGTTACTCTTGTTGAATTTTGAATAATGATATAATAAAATGTTAAATATCTGAATAAATACATTTCATTATTGTGTTTGTAATAAAATATGGTAAAGAGGTGCAGTTAGTGTATATTTTAAAATATCATTTTCCGCATCCAAATTCTCTCAGCTCTCAGAGATGACAGATCTTCCTTTAAGGTATATATTAATAATCATGTTGCCTGATTCTCATAACAAACCTCACAAAATCAACAAACTGAGAGGGGTTTTAGAACTTTTTTATTGAAAATAAAGATGAATACATTTAACCAAAACATAACAAAAAAATCTATATTTTCTATGTTTTTATTTTATATTTTATATGATATATTTATGATATATTTATATATCATATAGTTTTTTTTCTAAATTTACATATTGTATTTGCCTTGAAATGCAATATAGTATTTATTTTAATTAACCTATATTTTTGGCATTTTGCACTATTAGTGCAAAAACCATGGCTGTGAGAAACACACCTAAAAAATATTAAATATATGAAAAAAATTATGTAATTATTTAATGGAATCTGTTCATGTGTGCTGTTGCACCTCGAGTGTTAAACCAATAATTTTTTCTCCACTTACTTTGTTCTCCCAAGCTAACATGTGCAATATGCAGAAACTTTGCCAGTCTTTTTTCACACACACCCACACGCACATACACACACGTCTTTTGGTTCGCAGCTTCATCGTCATCATTATCATCATCATCATCATTATCATCATCATCATCATCATCATATCATGAACTCTAAAATAAAAATTTGGGAGGAAAAAGCTTGCCAAGCCTGAACCTTCTGTCACATTTAAAAAATAAAAGAGGGGGTGAACCCAGCACCCCCCCCCCCTCCTTCCTGTCCCCCTACCTTTAAAAAAAGAATGGCTGGGGCTTCCTTTAATATTCATGGCTTTTCTGCAAGCTCAGTTCAGCAGTTTCCATTAAGCATTAATTAGCTGCCAGAGGGGAGACCAAACAAAAATAAGGAGAGGAATTGCTAATTAAGGTGCCTGGGATGGGATGGGATGCTGGGTGCACAGGGTGTCGGGGTGTCGGGGTACTGCGGGTGTCGGCCGACCCACCGAAAGGAAGGACTCTCTGATGGCGGAGGAAAGGGTGCTGAGGGAGGTGTGGGGGCGTGTGTCATGTGCTGTGTTGTATCTGATGTGTATAGTGTGGTATGTGTCATGTGGTGTATGCAGTGTAATGTGTTGTGTGCTATAGTGTGGTGTGGTGTCCAAAACTGTACAAATTACAACTGGGTACCTTCACATGGCCCTTACATTTTTCTATTAAGGATCTGCTATGTTTTCAATGACTCTTTTCCTTATGGTGTAATGTGGTTTGGTGTGGAACGGTACATTGTGGTAGTTATGGTATGGTATGGTATGGTGTGGTGTGGTGTGGTTTGGTGTGTTATGTTATGGTAATAGGGAGGTGTGCTATGGAAGAGTATGGTATGGCGTGGTACGGTCAGGTATGGTAGGCCTACATTATGGTGTATTGTGTTGTGGTGCAGCATGGTATGATACACTATAGTGTAGTATGGTGAGGTGCAGTATGATCATGTGTGGTGTGTTGTGGTGTAGCCTGGTATGGTAGAGTATGGTAAGGTGTGGTGTGGTAGAGTGTGGTATAATATGTGTTAGTATGGTAGAGTATTATGGTATGGTATATTATGGTGAGGTGTGGTGTCTTGTGGCGTATCATGGTATGGCATGGTATCATGGTGTGGCGTGGTAGACAATTTGTGCATTCAATGACACCACATGGAACATCTGTGCACGTAACACGTCTGTGCGTCAATCACTGGAAAACATGACTCACCCGTACAGTATGCTGGCACCTACAGGTGGCACAGATCACTCTCATCCTCTCCTCTCCTGTCCTGTCTTTCTCCGCTCAGATCTCTTGCCTCGTCTGGTCCTGTCCACTCTAGCCTGCCCGGCTCCTGGCCAAAGACCATTCCATAGAATCTGGAGAACAATGGACATTCTATCATTACTAACTTCGCTTCACAGTTCATAAAACATCATACAACTTCACTTATCATGATCAAGCAATTTAGAAACTGCAATTACCATGTGTGCATTTGTGTACAAAGTATGTATGTATGTGTGTGTGTGTGTGTGTGTGTGTGTGTGTGTGTGTGTGTGTGTGTGTCTATGTGCATTACTAGGATGATCAAAGCAGCCAATTCCTCACAACACAACCCATCCATGGAGTGCCTTGCCTTGCCTTGAGGTTTCTATTAATGTGTGTCATCATTAATATGAGGCTTGCTTGATTTTATTTTATTTTATGCATGTACAGGAACACAAATGTATATGTATGACACAGAGCTGTGATTTGTTCGAATGAATAAATTTGTTCAATTTGAATAAACCGCATAAATATTTTGCATAACGCAATAATGCATCACTTGTGTCAGACAAAATAAAAATTTACACTTCATTACCAAACACTTTGTCTGAGTATTTGCATATATTATTAAAGCTTGAGGAAGAAGAAGAAGAAGAAAATAATAAGTTCCTTCCATTTTTCCAACTTGGAACTTCGTTTTTCTTTTTTGTTGAACACCTTGAAAAAGACATTATATCAAATACTTCAATAACTTGTTGTTTCAGCTGGAAAACAACAACAAACTCCAAAACAACACAAGCACACAAAATGTGTTATCTGTGCTGTTATATCTGTTTGGCAGACGGCTTTAGCTGGCTCAGAGCTCGGTAACTCGGGGATAAAGACGACAGCGGGCAAAATAAATGATATTGTTGTAGAGGCATTATCCTTAAGCCCTCCGATCATATTTGAATTGTATTGGTGAATTGTAATCAGGTATTTTAGCTTAGTGGGGGCGACACCGGGTTGCCATCTGCCAGACTCCTGCGTGTTCTCTCACTCACACTGGACTGGGGATGTGTGTGTGTGTGTGTGTGTGTGTGTGTGTATGTATGTGTGCTGTGTGTGTGTGTGTGTTGTGTGAGTGAGTGAGATGGGGATGGGGTCTGAGGAGACACATCTGTGTGTGTGTGTGTGTGTGTGTGTGTGTGTGTGTGTGTGTGTGTGTGTGTGTGTGTGTGTGTGTGTGTGTGTGTGTGTGTGTGTATTTGTGTATGTGTGTGTGTGTGTGTGTGTGTTTGTGTGAGTGAGATGGGGATGGGGTCTGAGGAGACACTCTGTGTATGTGTGTGTGAGAGAGTGAGTGTGTGTGCGTGTGTGTGTGTGTGTGTGTGTGTGTGTGTGTGTGTGTGTGTGTGTGTGTGAGGTGAGGGAGACGGTGGACCACTGCGCTGGTCTCTGCAGGAAATCCACACAGGTTGGCGTTGGAAAATCACTAAATCTACAAATTGTAATGGAAGAGCAGGGCAACGTAAACCCACAGCAAACAGCTCTGTGTGTAAAGCCACCACTGGGCATGTTGGCTCTGCAGAGGAACATGCACCCCAAACACATACATATTTCATGGGTATTAAAAGACCAGACCAGAGCAGGGGAGGGGAGGCCATCTGAACCTAAACAGAATGGGAATAAAAACAATCTACACTCTTTTTATTTTATTATATTACCTTCAATGTGTTTCCTTTGATATCATCCTTTTAACGGCCTAAGTTATCCCTAACATGAATAGTTTTTGGCATAACGTTTGTGCATTGTGTGTTTCATGTGTGTTTCCTTATTTGTAGATGAAGAATAACACGGTTACAATATAATTTTTCATTATTTTTAATGTAATACTTTTGATATTATCTATCCACATTCAACACCAATTTCACCCTTAAAGTATAGTTAATGTGGTGTGGTCTAGTGTGCTAAACTGAATGCATGTATGTTTCGCAGTTTCTCAACTAGTTGGAAGCCGATTGTTCAATTATTTGACCTTTTGACCTCTGCCGTCTGAGAATTCTCACAATTATAGATGAACCCATTTTACATGCACGTAGATAGTTCAGGGAGGTGTAAATAGTAACTCTGCTGTGCAAGCTTGCCGAGTGCTGCCAGTAGGAAGGAGACCAAGTGAATTTTGTATAACGAATAGCTAATGGCCAGCTTACGCAAACTGAATTCCATCATAGACTATTTCTCAATGTCAAGAACGCGTCCTTAATAAAACGCTTCCTAGCGAGAGGCAAGTCTGAGAACCTTTCTAGCATTTGAGATAAATTTGTTCTGTTGCCATTCCACTGCTGTTTTACGTAAGATCAACCAACTTGTGTATGTATGCAAAGAATTACGGGTATTAACATCTAGAATATGCTGATGCATCCTTGATTATTCCAAGAACAAATCGATTTGCTCTCAGTAGAATTTTTGAGCATCCTTACTTTGGAACAATGCTTGGCAAGATTCGTTAACAAAGAAGCCTTTAATCCAGATCAAGTATGCTTCCTCGACTTTGAGAAACACTCATAAGATCACTTTCCCTTTAATTACCCACGATTCTATGCAGTTAGCTGGTATTAGCTGCCAGTCAGTGTTGTTCCAAACTCTCCTGCTCCTCTTCCTGCCAATTACTCTCATTAAGCTTGTGCAGCCAGATTATGGCTTGCTTCGAAACTCTGAGATTGATCGGTCCGCACACTGGGTATAGCTCCAAAAAAATACACTTTATTTTAATATAAAAACGGCAACGTTTCGATCCACCACTGGGATCTTCTTCAGGCTTCGAAACTCTTACACTAAATAATACAAATATCACTGACCAAGAATAAGCAACATAATACGTTACAATGGGAGCAAACATGAATAATTCCACTCTGCAGAAGTGCATTGCATCATAGTACACTTTTCAACAATCTTTCTTATTAGTGCATGCAGTGCTTGCCGCTGGTTTGCATAAGTGGAGTTATAGTTTGTTTTTCAATCCCTCTAAAGATCCATAAAAATCATATTGAAACACTAATTCTGTTTTCACTTCCTTATATCCTGTTGATACTTGCACTTCAATGGCCGAAAAACACGCATGTTCAAAAAGGTGCAAGTGGTGCAAATGACAACAACCAATGCCATGAACATGCACTCTTAAGGGTTTTACTAAGAACAACTTAGTACAGAAGTCTCTGAAGAGGTAGTTCTAGGAACATACTTGGAAAAGTGAACAACTTTGGTAAGATATATCTTTAGAGTTTTCTTAGTTCCTCAGCAAACTGGACCCATATTAGTATGGATTGGACCATGTTGCTTTGTTATTTGGCCCGACATTGATAACATGATTTCAACATAAAGTCATAAAGTTAATAGTGTTTAACACAGCTTGTATTTTAGTTCTGGGACATTAAATCACAATCAATAATCAAGGATGTGTGTTTATTCCCACTAATTAAAATCTTCCTTGCATATCCGTTTGTAACCACAGCAGGAAGCTGTGTGGTAACATAAAACTAAATATTGAGATTCAGACACCACAATAATTCTTCCCTATTATAAAAACTAGCAGTGGCATAATAATTATATAATATAATTAAAAGTAGTTAAAAAAAAGAAAAAAATACTGAAATCTTTCTACTTCCACTTTCTCTACCTCTCTTCTTACCACCCATCACAATCCATTACCACAAATTAGGGTTCAATAAAATTGCTATTCAGAGATAATTAGGGGCCTGGTTTTGTGTTGGGGAGGTCGTGCATGTGTGTGTGTGTGTGTGTGTGTGTGTGTGTGTGTGTGTGTGTGTGTGTGTGTGTGTGTGTGTGTGTGTGTGTGTTGGCTCTGCAGCTGGGGGAAGTGGAGTGTGACACGGCCGCGCCCTTGGAGCGGCCCCTTGTCCCAGCAGCCCCTGCAGCGGTGCCCGCCCCCCACCCTCACCTGCTGAGAGGGAAACAGATCCAAATTAAACAAATTATTTCAACCCCTTCTGCTTTTTTTCTTCCCTCTCTCTCTCTCTCTCTCTCTCTCTCTCTCTCTCCCCCTCTTTCTCTCTCTTCTGCAAAGACCGTGAAAATCGAAGCAGAGGCAAAGTGCCACACAGCGATCTCGTGTTGCACTGACGATTAACAAGACTACGAGCAGAGAGAGAAAGAAAGAGCAGAGAGAGAGAGAGAGAGAGAGAGAGAGAGAGAGAGAGAGAGAGAGAGAGAGAGAGAGAGAGAGAGAGAGAGAGAGAGAGAAGAGGGAGAGAGAGAAAAGAGGGAGAGAGGAATAAGAGCATTTAATTGGCAAAAGCTTTGTCTCCCATTAATTAGCACTTATCCTCTCACATAAGATTCCAATCTTCACATTCACAAAAAAGGAGCGAAATATTTTTGGGGTGGTAATAGGATTCGTATTTCTTTTCTCTCTCTCTCTTTTTGCCATCAAGCTTTCATAGACTATATGAAGAGTAATCTTTGATTTAACAACTGTTCATTAGCTGTATCATGCACTGTGTGACAATTAAACATTGCTACTTGGACTGTGCTTTGTTGGCATTACTTGAAATTTGTGTATGTTCAATAGAATTTTTTTACTCAGAGGGGAAATTTTGTAGCATTTTTTTTTTCTTCTTTTTGTTTTGCCAATCACTGCTAAAGTATGAATTTATATCTTACACTTAAAAAAAAGATAAGATACTGTTATTATTATAAGTAACTATACTTTGTAGCCTACATTTGTTTTCCATAGACATAAAATTACAATTGAAGTTCAGAATGAACATGCAAAGTGATTAAAATGAGACCATATTACACGACATATGTCAAGACAAACTCACAAACTCACAAACTCTCAATGCATATTTTATGACCTTTCCTTATGTTCCCAAAGTTACGTACAACTCAATGTAGGAAATAACTGTTGAGGAACAAGGTCTGTGATTTGCATGCTGAGAGAATGAATGGAAATCATTGTCGGAAAGCAGTTGGCAGTTGTTCATATGGCTCTTCATTAACACAGAACAGACTCTACATCATTAAATAAAAGCAGTTCATTAACTTCACACAGAACTGTCACATAGCCTACTGTCAGGGTAGTACAACTTTTCAAGGCAAACTTTCTTCTTGTTTCTCCTAACCTTTATACAGCTGGATACATTAATGCAAATCATTTAATCATAAACTAATCTATCTTCAACACAATATATATTCATATAAATACAAATATATTGTGAATTTTCAGGAAATTCCTTCTTAATACTGTAAAATCCTGCTTAAACCCAACCCTGTCATATAATTGCTTAAATAATAACAAATGCAGTGTAAAATACGCAATATATTCATATACTTTTCTTTATTTTCTCATATCCCTGCACTCCAATGAGATCTCACTGGATCCACTATTTTTCCACCATCTCTCTCTCTCTCTCTCTCTCTCTCTCTCTGCTTTCTCTCTGCACTTTTCTCTTTTCTGTTGGCCTGTCTGCTCAGTGCTCTGCCCCCCACTCCCTGGAGGCTTGCAGTGAATGGCTCCGTTCGGTCATCCTGCATCAGTGTCCATGCGGAATGTTTGTGCCCTGCCTTTAGACAACTCTCCACAGCCCAGAGAAAGAGGGACAGAGAGAGAGAGAGAGAGAGAGAGAGAGAGAGAGAGAGACTTTAGATAACTCTCCACAGCCCAGAGAAAGAGGGAGAAAGAGAGAGAAAGAGTGGAAAAAACAAGAGGGTGAGAGAGAGAGAGGTTGAGGGATAGAATAGACAGACAGAGGTAAAGAGAGCGAGTGGAGGGAAAATAGGGAAAGAATGAGACAGAAAGAGAAAGAGAGAGAGGGACAGATAAATAGACGGAGGTAAAAAAGAGCAAGGGGAGGGTTAAAGAGGGAAAGAGAGAGACAGAAAGTGAGAGAAAGAGAGAGAGAGATAAATAGACAGACAGAGGTAAAGAGAGCGAGGGGAGGGTGAAAGAGAGAGACAGAGAGAGAGAAAGAGAGGGATGGTCAGGGAGCAGGTGTCTGGAGAGGGGCAAAGCTTTGGATGCCCTCTTTGTGGTCAGTGTACAAGCACACAATGCAGGCCCTAGACTGACCCTCCCAGGGGTCAGCAGGGACGTTATCTCACTGACTGGGGCCCCCTTCTTTATCGGGGAACACAGGGTGGGGGTTGTGGGGGGGGGGTTTAGGGGGGACAACTTACGCCAGCCAGCTGATTACGCCCCTCCACCAAACATGCACTTTCACAGGACTGTGCCAACCTCCATGAAAACAGACACCACTCCACTCCCAGTACTTTCTCTTTTTTCCACCAACCACACACACACACAACGATACACAAACACACACACACACACACCCCAAGACACACACACCGAGACCCACACACGCAGACACACACACCGAGACACACACACACACACACACACACACACACACACACACACACACACTCACACACACAACTAGCAACACCACCACCTCCACAGCTTGTCAAAAGGGTAACTCTCTACTTTTACCTGGCCTGCTAGAAAGCAGTCACGGAGAACAAATGGGACAAAGGATATCACAGGTGTAGCATTCCTTCTCCACTTCCCCACTTCTCCGCCCCTGAATGTGAATGCAGGTCTTTTACACGCCAAACAGAGCGCTGCGCTGCAGAGCGCTGCGGTGTGGCCTCTCCCATCATCAACAATTATGCACTTTACAGGGAATAAATATGGCTGTGGGGAGCCCAGGCCCCTTGGGAACAGACCAGAGACTCCACTTCCCTTTTTCCTCTTACAGAGATGAAGAGCTAGACGGGTTCTTTTTGTTAAAAGCACACACACATAGACACACAAAGACACACACACACACACACACACACACACACACACACACACACACACACACACACGTATGCACCCAAACACTGCTCTTTGTATAAAACACTGAGGTTGAATGACACAGGGGCCAATCCATATACATTGCTTAACCATTATGCATGCATGTAAACAGAGACACATTAAGATACATAGAACTCACACACAGAAAAACACACACACACACACACACATACACACACGCACACAGTCCCTGAGTGACCACTCTCCTACTCACATTGTAGGAAGAACTGTGATTTGGCAAAGTTGGCAAAGTAAGGGGTATGAATTGCCATGCCAAATGAACACATTAGGTTTTATTTTTTATTTTATTTATTTATTATTTAACAAATTAAGAGTCCACTTGAAAGTTTGAAATATGCAGATCGCCGTTAATCTATCCATAATGCAATGTCCTCGTGAAGCAGCGTTTTAAAAATGTATATTAATGTGGCCAAAAAAAAAAAAAACGGAAAAAAATTAGAAACGTCTCTGTGGATTTGAAACCACCTCACTTTTAGTCCATTTGTGCATCATAGTTAAGGGCTGCGTTGGTTGTGGCTATTCACGTCATTATGAACAATACACAGACTGAGGCAATTAAAGTATATACAACATTTTAGAGACAAAAAAGGAAAAAAAAAATACCTTGACACAAAGTGCGAGTCATCCAAGGGTAAATCAGTGTTAATGGGTGACTTGCAAGTCAAATGGAAAAAATTAAGCGACATAGCCTTACTTTTCTAACTGTATCTGTAAAGAACATATTGGGATATATCCTTTAATATTCTTACAGGGAAGCTACACTGGACACCTTAAAGTCAAAGACATGTCCTGTTTAACAATTAGTTTCATCTATAATCATTGGAACTAGCTACACCAGGCACTGCAGCACAGCGAATATTCTAAAAAAAAAAATAGAACATTCATTTCAATGTGTTCTTGATGCAACTTGACCTTATGCTTCTGCCAGGGATCCAATGTATCTCTAGGGTAACACACTCACTCAGCAAAGTATAAAGCAATTAATCTATAAGTCTATAAGTCAAGTCTAAAACTCCTCATCTTTCACCAACATTCACTTTGCTGTCCACATTATAAATAAATAAATACAGAAATAAATAGATAAACAAAAAAAAAAAAAAAAAAAATAGGCTGTAATAAACAAGAAATAATACTGTACTTATAGGCTACATTACATAGTCTTAGCCTCCAAATTGTTTAAATGTCTATGTCATTATGGTAGTGTATGCTTCCATGATATTTATTTAGCATTAACTGTTAGCTATGTCATATAAGTAGGCCGACTAACATTTTGTCATCCTGTAATAAAGAGGCAGACTACATATTGGCCTTTTCAATATGGGCATCCTTGTGTAAACATAATTTTAACAGTATATTTTGCATGTTTATCAATTATTTTATTTTATTTTATAATGATTTTAGGCTATTTTATTCTATCCTGTTTTATTTTTCCTATTAATTTATGTTGCCTAACTAGACTGAAAATACACAATGCACAATAAAAAATATTATAATAATAATAATTTAGAAATCAAACTGATTACAAAAAAACCCAGAAAAAATTACAGTATTTGTTTTTCTATTTCTAATAATCTTTCAAATATCAATAATTAAAATCTATTAAAATATATTAATTCAACTAAAGAGTAAAACATTTAGTGAACACTGTGTCTTTACTGGTTGCAAATCATTCTGAATTCATTCATATTCAATTTATGTCCTCTCCAAATTTCCTGTCAATGATGGCGACAATTCTTGTTGAATTGATGAATTATTTCAATGGAACTGAACCACTAAAAAAAAAAAAAAAAAAAATCTTTCCCTTGATCTCTCTTCATGTTTCCCCTCCATAACTTTTTTCCTTTTGTCATACAGTATTTCCGGCCATCCTCCTCTCTCTCTCACTCGCTCACTAACTTGAAACAGTCAGTTCAAGCCTTTTTCCCACCACACACACAAACTCTCTTATGAATTCTCAATTTCACTTCATAGGAGCTCTTAAAGGCTGCCGCTGCACCTCCCTCCCTGTGAATAGACCACAGGACTCCTCTGCTGCTACTCCATGCTTAAGAGAGCACCACCACTGTCGGCCTCAATGAGGGAGGGAGTGAGTAAGTGAGGGAGTGAGTGAGTGAGTGGTGCTGGCCCTCTAAGCCCTCTCTACACGACTCAAATTAAAAACACCCACAATGCCGAGCTCAGAACTCTCACTTAGAAGAGTTTTTGGAGAAGATTTACCTCGACGGGAGAGTAGAGTGTCAACTGATACAGTTTACAGCTAATATACAGTATAATTACATTGCTCAACCTAAATTACTTGATTGCGTACCTTGTTTTGTTATTTATTTATTTATTTATTTTTCTCCGATGTTAAAAAATCATCTGCCAATACAAGAAGTTATAAAATAAAGAGAAAGTACCCATTGTGAGGCCCTGTTGCCCTTGGACACAAAGGCATGACCGACTTTTTCCACTTTGAATTTTAATAAAAACTGGTAATAAAGTCACCAAATAAATTTGGAGCCAACCAAACAAATATTAACTGCGCTCGCCCCAAATCCACTTGGAATACACGACCATGGTTATGGTAGGCCTATTCATAATGATCATAATAATGATGAGATATCCTTGTTTCAGTCCGACACTAAGAGCCATGTGGCCCCAGTATCATCGGCTACACAGATAACAACAATCAGCAGAGTTCAGTCTGACTGCAGGTCCTCAGCAGACCCTGAAAGACCTTAGAGGGCTTTCCGGCTTTCTGGCTTTCCGGAGTTTGTCAGGAGTGTCCCTGGAGAAGCCAGACGAGACGACACAGAAGCAAAGTGACAGCCGCCGGTTGCCTCGCATTGCACCGGGGCTACGGTGTGTGTCACACCTGTCAAGGCGTCCGTCAGCTGCCACGGCTACAGTGAAACACCTCACTCAGTCATATCACTGGCAACTGCCAAACATGCCCTGAGTGGTGTCATCCCATCTGCAGGCCGCCCTAGTCTCTCTCACAGACACACACTCTCACACACACATATACACACACAGACGCACTAGCTCACACACACACTACACACACACACAGCTCTTGTCATTTAGAAAGAGGAGGCAGCCAGGGTGTATTTACATACTGAAAGGTCACAAACAGCCTGCAGGCATCCTGCTAATTAGAGAGAGACTGCCAAAAATGAGAGGAGAGAAAAAAATAAAACTCCACAGAAAAAAAAAATCAAAGAAAAAAAATATATATAGACAAGGATATGTAGTTGACTTTGTCGACAGTTTGAAAAAGAGGATGAATGAAAGCCGAGTGATTGGGGTCTTTTTTGGAGGGTATACTAGTTGGTTTTGGGCAAACAAGCGACCAAGCGCGCATCTTAGAACGTAAAAAAATCCCACAGGATATCTGAATCTATTTACTTAGTTGTAAAGTAAGTCATTGAAATGGTTGCCTGTCTTGCCCTTTGAGAAGCTACTAGGCTAGCACGGCTAGCAGAAGGCCTTGTCCTCCCCTCTCTGACGTTGACCATATGATCATATGCAGATGACTGGGCTTGTGTGATCTCACTTATCCCAGATAAGCGAATCAACCTTTATAATTCAATGTGACAAGCTGACAAAGAAAATGAGTGTAAATTTTTATACTTATATGAATTTTTGTGTCAGATCGCCGTCTGTGCGCTTGTTTATCTCCCTGCCCATAGCCGAAGGCTTGTTTCTCCCCGTTGGAGCCGCGCTGCGGTTCAGGCCCTTCAGACAGATCCCCCTTCGCCCTAGTGAGTTTGCTGATTAATTTTGGATGGTCCCCTTAATTAACACCCCAAAGGAAAGTGTACATTTCCGAGCCCCCTCATTCCATGGAAAAAAAAACAACTGGAGTCTGAACGAAAGGTGACCCTAGGGAAAAAGAGACATGCTGATGTCCGAAATGACATTAGGCCTCTTTTCTCTCTCGCGCTCTCGCTCGCTCGCTCTCGTTTTCTCGGGAACGAGAGGGGCCTGGATGGAGGCAATGCCTCGGGAGTTTCCATGCCTTTTAATCAGCGAGTGGAAACGAGCTTCCTATTAGTCTAATTTCATTTGGCTTTGCCGTTGACGAAAAGTGGGCTTCGCAAGATGCCACCCGACACTTGAAACATGCTGCGCTTGTGCCAACGCCGGTGCCTTGCGGGGCCAGTGCGGGTCATTAATTGGTGGCACTCTTACTT
>JAODXP020000031.1:2169676-2183519 GCA_027497455.2 Sardinella longiceps
TGCCCAGAGATATTTATCGAGACGGGGAACTTGGAAATCGTGGGGAAAGTCCAACAAGCACTTACAGTATGTGGCCCACACCAGCCAGCCACCCAAACACTTTAGATTACTCTAAACTTTGCATTATGCGCTTTGGTAGGAGAACAAATATTAAGACAACTGAAAGCCCAACTGAGACCTGCCGTAAATGTCTTACCCATTTCACAAGAGAAAAAATCAACTCAAAATCTGGAGCTCTTCAATCAACTGTAAGTTTTGATGCTCCCTATTAACTCCAGTGGCTCAGAATCTTAGAGAAAGCCTCACACTTCATTTAAAGGAGTACTCCACCTTTTTATAAAATTGGATTATTCAGTGTCTTACCTGGGGTTACACACTGTGGGTAAAGCATTTTGGTCTCAGTGCATGCATTACCCTAGTCTGGCAACCCCAATTTTGGCTTTAGCTTAGCATAGGTGTTGGAATGTAATGTAGCCAAAGAGTTGCTACAGTATCTGGCTGCTTTACATCCCAACACCTATGCTAAGCTAGACCTAAGAAAAAAGTAAAACTGACGTTGCTAGACTAGGAAAATGCATGCACTGAGACCAAAACACTTTTACCCACATATGTAACTCCAGGCAAGGGGGTGAATAATCCATTCTCTTAAAAAGGAGGAGTATTCCTTTAAGCTGAAAAGGCACGGCTGGTAGTGGAATTCATTAGCCCATCAACACAAAAATGCTGCTACCTGAAAGACAGCTATAATATCATTTTGACAGCACTGTCCTCTCCAGTTGTGTGTGTGCCTGTCTGTCTGTCCATAATTCATTTCCTCAATACTCCCATTTACATTTCAGTTGGATTACACTCTTTAAAGTATCATCAGCAGCGCAAGGAGGAGGAAGGCCGGCAAAGCGAAAAGTGCTTGGCAGCGCCGCCGTCGGCAGATTTCAAACAAGCTCATCTCACATATTCATGTGTGGATTACAATTACAATTAACAATCAAAGGCTTGTGTGGGCTATCCAAATGGCCCCGCTGCATTACACTGCTTTGTGCGCTGTTAAATAGAGGGAAGAAGATCAGATGCGCCTTGCTACTTACTGATAATCACAAGGATTTACACTGCTCTTTATTAGACTATTATGCAATATGTGATCATTTGGTGGAATAGCAAAAGCTCTGACAAAACATGCAAATGCCAGGCACTTTGGCAGCATGTTAAAGAACACTGGCAGCATCCTTTTCAATGCTACACAGCATGGGAGCGTCATCGGGAAGTGAAATTCCTCGTTTGCATAGAGCCAGACCGAGTATACGAAAAAAAGAAAAAGAAAAACAACAACAAGAGGAACAACAGGCAATTTAAACAGATTTCAAACAATGAACAAATAATGTGTAGATGCACTGAAAAAAAATCCTTTAAAAAAATAATAACATGTCTAAGATTGCATTTTGTGCTGTTTTGAAAGCATGTCTTGGTAATGTCTTACAAAGTGCATTGATGTCATCTAAACCAACATGAAGACAAGAAAACATGTCATACAAATAGATTTTTGTTTCCTCCCCATCATGCCTTTATGTGTGGTGGACATTTGAGAGCAGTACAGTACTTCTATAGTATGTGTGTGTATGATGATCAGGGATATAAAAGTCCCCTCTGAGACAGTGTGGATCAGTAAGACATCTTCAGAGCTGTCATTTTCTCTCTACTATTTTATTCAGCTCCTCTCATTCTCTCTGTGTGTGTGCGTGTGTGTGTGTGTTTGTGTGTGTGTGTGTGTGTGTGTGTGTGTGTGTGTGTGTGTGTGTGTGTGTGTGTGTGTGTGTGTGTGTCCACACGCACACAAAAGCCTTGACAGTAATGTACAATAACATTTACAGTTCAATGCACATACACATCCATACTTCTCAAAGTACTGCCAACACTAATACCAAAGCATGAATCATAGGAACAGTGAGATGAGCTTGTTTGAAATAATTCATAATTTGTAAGAGCACATCATTACTGGTCAGCCTCAGCATATGGAAAACTTCAGACATTGTTCGTCACTTCTCCAGTGGCCTTGCGTGCAGTCATTGTTAAGACTATACAGTAGGCTACATGACAAAACAATGATTAGTTACAGACAGGAGCCCACATGCTATGGGCCAAATTAGTCCAAATATCTACAGCTCCCGTCAAACCTGACATGCAGTGCGGACATAAATTTACTCGGAAGAGGAGGAAATCTGTGTAGTGGGGGACAAATCTCCTGCGTGTTAAGCAATATAATCCAATCACCAAACCGATTAGATAACAGCAGAAGTGTGGTAAATAATGTTATACAGTCTGTGTGAGCTGTAAACGAAACAATCCATAACTTCCATAAATGGTGAAATCTCCATGCCTTTAGTCAATGGGCTACAAAAATGCTAATTACGCATCTCTTTGAGGATGGAAGACGGCAGGCCTACGATGCTCATTTACCATACTACGATGCTCATTTAAATTGTCATCAAATTGATTTTGTTGAAAAGGAAAATATGAAACTGATTAGCCTATATTAAACCTTGACCTCACCTCGATAGTATTCTTCATTACAGAGAAATATCACGAGAAGAATTGATTGGGGCCTGCCAATTAACAGGAACAACATACAGAAAGTGCACATTTTTTTCTACTATTACTACTATTTCTAATGATAAGCGTCTGAAAGCCTCACAGAAAAGTCGTTCTCCAAAAATATTTTCACAACCTTAGCCTAGTCGCAGGCCTAATGCCCTCCGAGTTCATGAAAGGACAAGACTACAAGCTTGCTCTTGAGTTACTATACGAATTACTATACGAGTAGCTATAACATGATGTCAACCCTTCTGGTTTTGTTATGAATGGTAACTGAGACTGCTGAAAAACAAGAGGCGATGCGCCTACCTCATCAGAAGCCTTTGTGCGTAAAGCGGCAGTCCTGATGCCAACCATCGATTCAAGGAGATGCCTCTTGAAGTTCTTTACGACTCAATCAATGCCAATAGCTTAGCCTACCTAACGAATTCTTGTCGCATCCTCGTTTCTGCGTGATTTCGTGTGACTGAGATGTATATCGAGGCCTAGTCTATTGCAAATGACGATGAACAAGTTCTTGTATTTTAGAGGAAAATGAATATTGTGATGCCCAAGTTGACCAAGTAGCCTAATTGTCTCCTCAGTAATAGGGTTGCCGTCTGAGCTGTGCGTCGTGCGATTCGACAAAAGCAGTTAGCTTGACCTCTTACCGAGATATTATTTTGTTATGACTGGGGTTATGAGGATTTTGGATTTTTTTGCGGGGAAAAATTAATAGACCTTGTCTATTACAGCTCGGCCTATTTACTCAATTATCACTTAACTAATTCTAATAGGCCTTGGCCAACTTCATTGTCATAAAATTGCGTTAAAATAATTCCAATTATTTTATTAGGAGGTTTTGAAACTTGAAAAAATAGGTCTATTTCAGCATCTTTATTCCTTTGGTATGTAAAACTGACCGTAAGGTCAGCGGGAGATTCAACTTTCCATCACAGAAAAGTTTTTAGCATATCTTACAGTGACATCTAGTGGCCTTTCATGGAACTAAAGATATGCGTTTGATTGAAAAGATAGACTTTATTGTCACATACTGTTGGTAGTGTTTAACAATAATAATATTTATTCATCATACAGAGATATGTCCTTAGTGATACTAGGCTATAGGCCTACTTGTGGGGAAATAAATGATCTGGACTAGATACAAAATGAGAACTCCCGAATTTGTCAAAATTGTTTTCCGCCATGTGTGTGTGTTGTGTGTGTGTGTGAGTAGTGTGCCATCAAATCTTTCATGAGAATCCATATTCTCTCAAGCCACCTACATCAGTAATCTAGACTGAAGTCATTTGAATCAGGTGGTGATTAAAACTTTTTAGTCAGAACAGGCCACACTATGCGCCTGCAGTGGAGTCACTGTCATTTCAATATGTTGCCCCATTTTTGACAGATCACTATGTGAAATCGATTTAGATGATGTTCTTGAGTGGTTTTTGACAAGAAATTAACCACAATTATTATAGCTTGGCTTTCCTCTGCTTCTGTCTACTTCTATGATGTTCTAGCCTAATTAAATAAACTTTACTTTCCATCTTTGGTTACATGTATTTCTAATGGTGTAGGCCTACATTTTACACCACTGCCAGTGCCCAAAGTGCTTCTGTTTACCGATCACTGTTAATACATTCATCTTAATGGCTTGGCTGTTTACACTAATCCTATGTCTCCAGTCAACGCTGTTGTTATTACAGATTGATTAAAAAACAACAAAGACCGACAACGTGCGATTTCATAATTTGCCCAAACAAAAACAGCGGCGAATCAAGAGCAGGATGAGGGTCCTGCGCTGGCGAGACAACCGCCGCTGCCGCCGCCTGGCTCTGATGTCGTCTAAATTGAGGCTTTGTCACAAGGATCGACGAGGAGGGAGGTGTTTCAAAGGCGGCGTTCTCCTCAAGAACATTGTTCTATTAGCGTCGTCCGCAGCCTTTGATGTACGCCACTCGTGCAGCACCTGTAGCTTTGATACGAGGGTCAGGAGCGGAGGCCGACCTCGCCACACACACACGCGGTCCTCCTGGCCGCTGAAGAGCCACGCTGAGAGGGGTCTGAGGGGACTGGGTGAAGAGGGGGCCTCCATATTCATAGCCATGGTGGTGGTCTGGTCTTTTATGCCTCAGCAGCAACTCTGCAGGAACATCTCTGAGGTTCCGTTCCCAGTTGGGAACTCTATAGGCCTATGGGCCTTTTCCTCATCTCATTCACTTTGAAGGCCGGGTGTAGTTTGATTTACTTATTAGACTTATGTATAAACACTTTAATTGTTAAAAGTTTTTTTTTCTCAGTTCTGAATAACCTGAGAAATACAGTAAATCAGATTTTTTTTTCTTTACTTTTTTATTAGCTTTATCTAAACTTTTGAAATGACAAATGTCTTTTCAAAAAAATGTTGTAGTGGCTATTCAAAGGTAGACTGGTGTCATAAACCACAGAAACAGGAGTAGTGAGGGTTAGAAAAAAGAAAGAACCTTTCCAAGATGGTTATCGCTGCTGTAGCAACACTTTAAACCTCTATAGACACTTATTTATGGATATCTCCTCTTGACACAAAATCAAAACACATTTACCTTTGTCTCAATGGTCAATTGGCACTTCCAGTCCAGTTTTGCGGAGCCTTTTCTGAAGACAGGCTATTGTTGAACAAGAACAGATGAAGCTCTCTAATGAAAAAAGGTACAGAGGAAGACACAAGGCCTCCTATATCAGGTCCTAGATCAATACCCCACACCTGACACATGAGTGCTGTTGAATACAGGAACTCTCAATCTCGTACAAGAGATCACTACACCACTAATCATTTCTCAATGGAGGCTGAGGGCTTTGGAAAAGACCACCGGGGACGGATGATGTGTTTTTCCTCACAATCTATTCTCGAAAAGGCTGCCCTCTGTCAGCAGCCTACTTACGAGGCCTGAGTTGTTGTCGTTTGACGGGTTGGTTAAGTGCACAGTTCAGTACAGTAGGCCTACACTTGCAGTTGCATGTGCTGTGGGTCTCATTGAGAAGACTATGAATGATGCACATGGCTCAGTTAGCCACTGCAAACACTCTCACACTAGCCTGGCTGCGTTGCGTGACCATGTTCAGAAATGAGCGTTGCCCGGGAATTCCGAGGCAGGATTAATCTAAACGTCTATCCAATGCTATCAAACTTCTATAAATGTTATGGGACTGAGCTGGAGTCATCGTAAGCTCGCCTCCTTCAGCCTGCTCGGTTCTCCAAGTTGAGGAAATGGCCTCCTTGGCCATATTGACTTGATGGCGAAATATCATGCAGCGACAGGAAGTATGGATGGGCCCAGGCTGGAATCATCGTGAGATTGCCTCCTTCAGTCTGCTTGTTTCCCATTGGGTCCTGATTTTTTCTGGGCTCAAGATTTGAGGCTATTGCCTCCTTGGCCATACTGACGTGATGGCGAAATATCATGCAGCGACAGGAAGTATGGGCGAGCCCAGGCTTCTCTCACACACACAACTCTACAGTTCCAGAATTAGAAGCTGATTAGAGCCATGGTCAGTCATTTCATCTCTCACGTACAGTAAAGTATGTGCGGTGCCAGTGAAGAAAAAGTGTAAGAGTGTGTGTGTGTGTGTGTGTGTGTGTGGTGTGTGTGTGTGTGTGTGTGTGTGTGTGTGTGTGTGTGTGTGCTTCAGTGTGTGTCAAGTAATTAGTGTTACATCAGTGTCATCACCTGCAACTTTCCCTTTTCCCTCCCTCATGATCAGTCTCACAGACGAGACTGTTGTTGGCTAATTCCCGAGCCTAACAGTCAGGCTGTGTAATCACACAGTCCAATTAGACACTATTGCTCTCCTCAGCCTCCCCTGCTTGCTTCCTGCACCGCTGTCTCCTAACCAGCCTGCATAATTAGCCTTCATCTGTCTGTCGCACAGAGAGAGACAGAGAGAGAGAGAGAGAGAGAGAGAGAGAGAGAGAGAGAGAGAGAGTATATACAGTACATGCATACAATATATAGCTACATGCATATAAAAAATATTTATTTTTTATTTATCAATATTTTTTTTTCTCCCAAAATGTATTTTTTTTACAATGTATTACTTAATTATTGCTTCTACAATGCAACATATCATCCGTTATGACAATAAAGCTTATTTGAATTTGAGAGAGAGAGAGAGAGAGAGAGAGAGAGAGAGAGAGAGAGAGAGAGAGAGAGAGAGAGAGAGGGGATGAGAAGCAGCTTCAGCAGTTGCAACTGCAGTCTGTCAGTCTCTCACAGTTTCCAGAGTTTTAGATACAGGTATAACTTTTTTTATTGGTATCTGTATTTAGCTTTTCAGACTGAAATGGGAGATTTATAAAACATAAATAATGTATAGCATAAATTGACCAATCACAATAAAATAAGAAAATATGTATAATGTTTGTATTGTTTGAAATTATTTTTTTTACCCTCAGGTCAAGGATCATGCCATTTTTAAATATCATGGAATTATAATTTCCATATTTTTTATGGAAAAATCCATAAGAATGCTAAATGTGTAACACATCCCACATGAAAGTTTATGTACATACAGTACAGAACAATGCATTCAGAGCAGAGAAGAACTGAACTCTTGACTCCCACAGTTCTCTATAGGCCTCATGGTATTCAGCTTTAGTTAACTTGTGATCAGACTAAACGACAGAATATGTACCAACCCCGGAGAGATGAACTGGATCAGAAAGCTACATCACCAAGTATGAAGGACTAAAAACTGTAAAAGGACTTTGATACACACTGAAGCATTAAATCCAGAACTGCTACAGTATGCATTCTTTGTATTCTCAACATTCAATTCAGTGTTTTAGTCTAATGTGTCACAAAACAGACCTCTCATGTATGGAAATGGTTCAAAGTTGTTTGATCCTATGGAGAGCAATGGAAACAGCGAGGGACGCAGAATGACAGCTGCTGGAAGACAGGAAAACACACACACACACACGCACACAGCCTCTGCATCAGTATGCCGCCCCCAACCCACTTGCCTCAGCGTCTATTTGTTCTCTTATCTCTGTCTCTGCCGAACCAATCGATGAGATGCTCGTTAGCGCAAGGATGCTAGGGTGCTCACGAGAGGAGAGGCTGCCTGCCTGCCTGCAAGACTGCAAACCTGCTCAGCTGCACTGAGAGCCAGATCTGACTTGGCCTGACAGATTTGTCTGTCGGGAGGAATTCTAACACCAAGTCTGAGTGTCCCTGCATTCCACACCAATCCAACAACACACACACACACACACACACACACACACACACACACACACACACACACACACACACACACACACACACACACACACACACACGACCACTACACCTGCAAATGGATTCTTTCTTTTTTTTCTATTCTTTTTTTTCCAACTATATACCACAGTGAACAGCTTCACTTAACGCCATTTCACCTCAAGTCTGCTAACGCCAATAGGCCTACACCTGCACTTCTTTTGAATCTAGCACCTCACTAGTCCAACAAAACACCTGCTCTCTTCTCAAAAATTCACCACTTCACTGTAAAACTGTGTTAGTCAAATCCCAAGGCATCTCCCATGACCACTAAATCTGATAGAGACACACCGTACTGTACATGCCTACAAATTAAAAGCTGTGTGAAGCTGGCCCCCCTCAAACCCAAAATGCTGAAATAACACTGCAGTTCGTTTGTGCTGCAAATATTTTCGTTTGTGCTATTAACACTTTTGAGTAATTTAAAAAATACATTTTCGGACATATGACGTCACACAGCCCCCCTCCACGTCCAAATCATTCCAAACCACTCCAAACAGTCTCTATCAGGACATGCCTGAGGCTGCCCACCCTCCTCAAACCCAAAATGCTGAAAAAACACTGTTTGTTTGTATTGAAAATGTGTTTCTAAATTACTCAAAAGCTTTAATAGCACAAACGAAAATATTTACAGCACAAACCAGCACAAACGCAGCACAAACGAACTGCAGTGTTATTTCAGCATTTTGGGTTTGAGGGGGGCCAGCTTCACACAGGTCAAATTAAAACCTGGACCAATACTAAATCAAGACGCAAAGGACGATTTCTTCATCAGCATCTTTAAAGATAAGGAGGAATATTTTAGAAACACTGGTATTTTCCCAAATGACCAACATGATTTCACATCAAACATAGAGGAGAAAAAGGAGAGCACAGACCTCCACCAAGGTAATGTGGTCACAGACACAATATAGTTTCCAGATGTTGGAATCTGGATCACTAGTCATTACCAAAATGTATTCAGTTGTTACTTATCCCAATTCACACGTTGTCCGATAATTTCATCCAAATCAGATCTGTACTTTTCGAGTTATGTTGTACACAGACAGACAGACACACACACACACACACACACGAGAGACACTGGCAAAAACAAAACCTCCTTGGCGCAGGTAATAAAAACACAATGAAAAATACAAAAGATTACGCATATTTGTATGTATTGGAGGCTGAACAAAAAACGAAACTATGAATAAAGCAGAAAGTCCGAAGGGCAGGTGACCCAAAACGTCACGTTAATGATTTTGTTTTCGGGAGCAACTTGGTGTGCGGACTTTCTGCTTTTATTAATAAAAACACAAATCTCTGTGAAAATTTCACCATGCAAATAGGCCTATAAGATAGACACTCTAAAGACAACTGAATGGTTCCGAGTAAACTAGAAGTGGATGTAACTTAAGGGTGACTCAAAAACTCATCTAATAAAGTTTTTTGAAGTTGTTTACTCCTTGCTTATAAATACTGACAACACAACATCATTAGAAAGTCAAACAGTAAAGTCATAAAGTAATAACAAAACTGATCATGTGATAATGATATGCTAATATGTGCTGCTCTAGGCAACTCAGATCATGGCTCTGTGAACGCAGGCCGATCTTTCTCATTTGCCGTCGAAACGAGTGAAATGGTGCAGGAGACATTTATAACATGAATATGCATTCGGTCACTGGAGAAAACATAATAAATTACTTTGTTTGTCTGTACAGAGTAATGCACGCATATTTTGTCATGTACAAAAAAAAGTATGGATAAGAAAATAATATGAAAAACATAAAAAGCCAAAAGCCCAAAAATTAACATACATTTTTTATATATTTATTTATCTGAATCATAAATGTTTTCAAAGTACATGACACTATGTTGTTATAGAGTTTAAGGAGATAATTGGTGGCACAAGTTTTTCTCTGTCCTGAAGCAAACCTTTAAAGCAACAGTATATACAGTATTTCCAGTCAGAGCTGTAATCGGGCCTCAAAAATTAAGTCCAACCCAGTCCTAGCCCAAGCCAAGCCCAATTTCTTTTTTTTTTTTTAATTTTTAAAGACTGAACCCATTTACACCCCGACATTCATGGTCACCATCCAGACTTTTATCTTGCCTATCGTTCCCTGCACAGATGCTCACTGATGTGAGATGGCAAGGTGCGTAGCTTACATTAGGCCTACATCTAGGCTAGTCAGAAGTTCTTGTTAAATTTTTCGAGAGCTCTGTCTGGGAATGAGAGTGTATCATTTCGAAAGAAGCCAAACGGTACAAAAAAAAAAAAAAAAAATGGTACAAATTAGCCCAAACCCGACTTGAATCATGGGGTCCCGTCATCAAGTTTGGGGCAGAGATCCTCCGCTCTTTTTCCAGTAATAACCCTGTTGTGAGAGCTCACAGAGTTCTCTTGGTAAAGGATGAAGAGCCACTACTTTTATGCTGAATCAAATGTTCTTGTTCTTTTATTCTACTAAGAACACTCTGAACTTGAACACTGTGGATTCATTCACACTGTATTTCATATAGCAGATGCTTTGATTCAGTGACTTACTTGCTTGTCAGTTAGTGACTTACTTGCTTGCAAGTTGTCAGTTACTACAGGGCCAGTCTCCCGATAGAGTACAGTAACTTAGGGGCTTTTTATGGTTGAGTGCAGGGACACGACCCTGATAGCTGGGATTCAAACTGACCATTTTCAGGCATCTCAGGTTCCTCCACTTGCTACCTATACTGTACTTTATGCTATAACAACCCCAAATGGATGGTTCTTTTAAGGTGCCTACAGACCAAAGATCCGCGACGAGACGGGGCTGCGATGTTCTAAAAACCTGGAAGTCCTAAAACTCCGAAACTGCGATTTGACATGTTAAATCTTTTGCAACGGCTTGCAACTGCCTGCAACAACCTGCGACGATTGATTCACACTGCCGCAACTACTCTCTAAAACCGCTTCATCTCGTTGCGGATCTTCAGTCTAAATTGGCCTTTATCTGAACAACAAAAAAAAGTATTTCATTGCGATAATTACCTCTTTTTCTTTTTTTGAAGAGTTGCTCACTTTTTCCCAAACCCTGTTGACTATCCATACAGCATATAATTACAACTGTGTCATCATCATCATGTAGCCCAATCCATAGGGGAAAAAAACACATCACACGTCACACATGCTGCGCTGACAAATTAATTGCTTTTTCCACAAGTATGTTTAACAACTAGGTCCATGATGAGCATTAATGCTCTCAGACATTAGGATGATGTTTATTGTTTGGCTAAGAGGATGAGGATCTAAGCTGAGTTAAAGTGGCTGCGGTGTAGGCCTACTGTAATTAGGGGCTTGAAATGTGTCCATGGATCCGACTGAGACAGACAGACAACGGTTATATCCCTGACCAGGGACATTGTGTATAACATGAGATCGGTGATGTGCTCACAGGCATTTTAAATCATGGAACTAATTCTTACCAAATTAGTTGCAGTTTCCTTGCCCCTGATGCTACCCCCCCAACCCCCCCCCCCCCCACACACACACACACACACACTAGCTCCTAAGTAGCCCCATCCACTTGCCAAACCAACCCCTCTGCTACTAGATATCTACACCACAATAAACGATCAACTATATATCACCTCCCATTAGTTAACAAGTAGTAGGATGACACCAGACATCATTTCACTGCATTTTACATTGCAAACACTACATTCAATATCGGCATCTTTGTAACCTTGTAACCCAGGATAAAAAAGTGTGCATGTGAAAACTATAGTGTTATTTATGTTCCTGCGTAAGAGCCAAAAAATGTGCCCTGGGAGCGAGCTCCTGTGGTGGCCATGCATCAGAGAGCACCTGATACAGAGTCCATGATGGGAGCCAAGTCAAACACAGGAGGGAATGGCTGTATAGCTCAGCCTTTATGGCCACTGTGCGAAGGCAGGCTTATCCTCTTAATAAATAAACCTTGAGCGAGGAATGAGGAAACCGCCAGATCCGTCTTGGATCCAGCTGGCACGGCGTGCATACTGTGGCGTGGCGTTCCACAGAGGAGGGATTATCCTTTTCTCTTAGCAGCAGCGCTAATTTCTCTTGCCAGGTTCAACTTCCTGAATGCATCTGGGGGATTGTCTGTCTGTGTGTCTGTCTCATCTCATCCTGACTCTTGCCTTGCCTATCTTTGTGCTCTCCCTTTATATCACAGTCATGAGAAAAAGAACAAGTCTTTCTTTGATCCCTTTTCTTAATATTCTACGCACAGCTCCTGGTGGGAAGGTTCAAGACCTTCATTCGGAAATCTCACTTTTATGTCTCCTCTACTTCAGAGAACAAATTCATTGCATCAATGTAAAAATGTATATTTTACTTCTTTTACAGGTTTATTCATATTGACAAACAACTTACTACATTCATATACTTATCACCTTGATTTTGAATAGGATTTTTGCATGTAGGTATGCCACTCTGGGAAACATAACTGACATGACAAGTGATTTTTACTATTATTAGCAATTATTTATTATTAGCCTGTTAGCCTCTTTGCAAAGAGTGTGGACAATCCCAAGATGCTTTGCAGGAGGTGGGAACTTTATTTAAACTTTTTAATCTATTGGTTCTTCAATTGCTGTTCATTGACTGGTTCACAGAAAGCTTTAGGAGAGTTCCCTGACATTGTAATGTAGCTATGCAATATTTACATGGGAGGTAGGTGGCACAAGCCTAGTTAATTGTCATAGAATCTTTTTGATGACTATCACGATGCTTTACTGTCTTAGGTTGTCTCTCAGCTTTACCTCAACACACAAATCACACATGCCAAATTTTGTCTGGAGATTTGGATAAATTTAATTAAAAAATCAGAGACACATACTTAAATTACTTGTTTAGACATTAGTTGAATAATAAATTTACAAAATTCATACAAGCCATCAAAGACTATGTAATAATTCTATGATAAAATAAGTAGGATCAACTGAAAAAAAAAAAGAAATAGTCTCATAGTAAATTATCGCTATTTCACAGAATAGCCATTGGATTATATAAATCATGTAGAGGCTTTGCATCAGAAGAAGTCAGGGATGGTTTTCAGACTCATAATAGAAATAAAAAGAAGAAGATTCTGAGTGATGGTGCTGACGCCATTACAAAGGTTGCCTTCACAACAGGACCATTTCTTACGATAAAGCTCTTTGTTGGTATTGCAAACCCTCTCTGAAGCACAGCCTTTCCCAAACCCACCTGAATAATAATAACAATAATAATACAAATATTAATATATGTGTAATAACCAGCATAAGTTGCTTAATCTTTCAAGGTTTTACTTTCGATGTAAAGGGCAACAAGTTTGAAGGAAAATATATATACTTTACACCAGGGGTGTCAAACTCATTTTTGTCGAGGGCCACATGAGCAAATTTCCTCAGAGGGCCAACCTGCCAAATTCACATGTGCAACTACAAACATGTAGCCTGGGAGTTCCCATGCTCCTTTGCTCGCTTATTTCATTTCACTCTGCAAAGCAGCATGGTGACCATGGCCGATTTTCTCGCCTGCTTTCGGTATCCAATCACAGAATAAAAAGGGACTAGCATGGCCCTCGATAGCATTTTACGTCACGTGGTGGCTCTGGTATTGGCCTACCTCATAGGGAGTTGATTGTGTTGCATTGCTAGAACTGTTTTTAACCAGGCAACATGCAGTACACCTACAATTCTTTTTAGGCGAGCCGCATCCGGCCCCTGGCCTCATGTTTGACACCCCTGCTTTATACTCCAAACTTAAAATAATTCTTACCTTTATGGGAGAAGCAGCGAGACTGAGCATCAGTGCATTCAACCTTAGAGGTGCAGTTCTCAAACACACAGGTGTAACAAGACCTCCCATTTGGCTTTCCATACGACTCAGCTGCAACATGAAATTGAAGTATTGACCTTTTTTTTCTATATGAAATACTGACAATCAGATAAAATGTTAAATGTTAATGTTAAAATGTTAAATGCTACAT